>OY755061.1:12400000-13000000 GCA_963576755.1 Noctua janthina
ATTCTGTACATCAAACTAAGTAACTTTACGTAAAAAATATTGCTGGGAATCGACGTTTTTTTTGGGGTGAAAAATCACGTTTTACGGTAGGACTCAATTGAAAGCACTCAAAAATTTCTTTGCGGCCGACAGGGACTTTGATTCTTAGTCAAGCCAATTGGTCTCTTATGGTGGACTAGAATGTAATTCTGTTTTAAGCTTTCACGGTTTACAACGAAACTTATTCTATCACTTACGGGATACCTTCCGTGATTGTTCAAGCTGTTGCAAGCGTCACGATCGCGGGTTGTCAATCCGCAAACATGGCGCTTGTAACAGCGTCCAAATATCGGGTACTCAAAATAATGAACAATCACGGAAGATATGTCGTAAGTGACAGTATAAGTTTAATTGTAATTTTCATGCTATACGATGTTCTTTTATTTTGTACTAGCAACCCGCCCCGGCTTCACACGAGTGCAAAATATATATTTATACCTTCCTCTTGAATCACGTTATCTATTAATGAAAACCGCATCAAAATCCGTTGCGTAGTTTTAAAGATCTAAGCATACATAGGGACAGACAGACAGCGGGAACCGACTTTGTTTTATAATATGTAGTGATTACATTTTGAATTACAACAATAATATTGGTTCCTCTTTCAGAAACTCCAACAAAGTGATTAAGGCGAAGCACACACCAAATTGAATATATGCACCTCAAGTTGTACTGTTTGCAATTTATGTGTTTAATTTCGCGATGTACTAGCGAAACTGGCATATGAAAAACTCGCCTACATTCGTTTAATTTATGGGTAAAAAATATTTTACGGGAAGCTTAATATTGTCGCTTACCACACTGGGTTCGGCACAGCTTTAGTCGCTCGTATGATTTATTGTGCTCCGGAGTAATATATATCGAATTGGGGGCCGCCCGTTTTTTCTTTTGAAAGAACTTCAACTTAATTATTTTACTTTATTTAATGTTTTGTGTGTGGTGTGTGTGTTGCAGTTTATATAAATGTTAGTTGGGCTTTTTGTGTGTATTTGTTCAGTAAAGTTGTTACATGATTAATCTGTAGTTGATATATTTGATTTTAATATCTGGTGTTTATAGCTCACTAGCTGTTGCCCGCGACTTAATTCGCGTGGAGGTTATTTTTAGATTGCGTCATGCAATACAGCAGAAATGTTCTTTTGTAAAGATAGATCTTTTAGAAAGAAAACCATCCATACTGTATTCTGATCTATTCATAGTTCGAGTGAATCGGTGTCTTCTAGGCAAGCATACTCTACCCTAGGCCGCATCATCGCTTCACATCAGGCGACACGATCCGACCGTCGCGTCCGTCTAACACGATTTAACAGCTGGATAGATTACGACGAACATTAGTACTTAGGTAATTTTTGATCTTAGCGGGTTTTGTTCATGTGGGATCATTACTAACCTACAATCGGGAAAAGCCGCGGGCATTAACGAGTCAAATACATAACATAACATTACGCCTGTAACCCCCGAAGGGATGCAGAGGTGTACCTAACAGTACTCCCACATTTCGCCAATTATGTTTTAAGTCCCATATAATATGAGCGAGCCTGTTGCCATCAACTAGGCACAAATCCAGACTCCGTGGCTGCTACTGAGAAATTCCTGATGGCAAACCCCAATAACACTTAGCCCCACCCGGGAATCAAACCCAGAACCTCATGCTCAGCAGTCGCGCTTGCGAATACTCGACCAACGAGGCAAACACAACAAATGACTCCAAGCAACTCATAGATCATTAACAAACCTCATAAATTATTCAAAATGCCCAAATTAAAAGGGTATTGTGTATAATGGCTCTATAAACAGCGTTCATTACATAGCATCTGTGAGTGAACCGCGGATTAAGTTAAACACGGCTCAAGTCTTTGCTTATTTTCTGTTGTTACGCCTCAAATTGTCGACACTAGAGTACAGATTAGCTTCGTTACCCCGCGGCGGAGCGTACCTGCTGTAGGGATGGGATGATAAATATCGATATGATTTTTATCGATACTTTTGTTTTTGTTTGTGTGGTAAATTAAATTCAGTTTAACTTGCTATTTTTTGTGATCGTAAATGGTGGTTGGTTGGTGACTGCCGCGTTGGTCGAGTGGTAGCAAGCGCGACTGCTGAGCATGAGGTTCTGGGTTCGATTCCCGGGTCCGGCAAAGTGATATTGGGTGTTTTCATGGGGCAATTTCTCAATAGCAGCCACGGAGTCTGTATTTGTGCTCGGTTGATGACAATAGGCGCGCCCCCTTTTACGTGGGACTTAAAACAAAACTGGTGAAATGTTGGTGTAGTATTAGGTACACCTCTACCTAACCCTTCGGGGATTACAGGCGTGATGTTATGAATGGAGGTTATGAATAAATCTGAAGTAGTACCTAGTAAATATTATTTAGAAACTGATACAGAGAGAGATCAGAGTCAGCGAACGCTTGATAGGTAAATGTAGTCAAGAGCCTTAACTATTACGCGAAGATGCTCTCGACAGACTGTTCAGTTAGTTTGAGTGCAGACAACGGTTCTCTTTAAAAGGGCTCGGCATGTATTTGAGCTCTGGCCAACTATGACGCAAAAATCGAGTAAGTAAGTATTTCTTCTTTTTAACTGTAGGTACCATAGATAGGTAAATAGAGTAGGTGCTTTTTTGTACATCAACATTTTAACAAAGCATATTTACTAATTCATATCATGCACGTCCTATAAAAAATGGACCGTACCTATAAAAAGAAGAAACTCCCTTTTAAATATCGTCTAAATAAGATCCGTTATTAAAACAAATATAAAACATCGACACGACCCCATCCCTACGTTTCCAAGTGGTCGCGTAGGAAGAGCGCGGAATAATGATTTCTTTGAGTCCTCACTGTTTGAAGTGCGCGCCATTACTGGCTGATACGTTTGTGTCCTGCACTTAATAGCAGTTCCCAATGGCAGCCATAATTGTTTTCCCTTACCTTTGTACAGTAAGAATCATGTTTACGACATTTTTTCGAGATGTTCTTCGTAGATTTTTATCTTCGTCTGAAATTATTGTTGGAGATGATAATAAGAATTTCAATGAGCACGAATAATGGATGGCTTTGAAATTATAATACCTTTCTGTTTGTGGGAGTTGTAAGAGAATTCAGTTCTTTATGATGAGTGGGAGTATTTCTTGTTTGAATAAATGAGGAGGATGGGCACCAGGCAGGGTCTTTCGATATCGTGAGTTAAGTTCTAACACCACGTAAGTCCAAAATAGCAACTGTACAGGAGAGTGAGAAAACTACATAATCTTTATTAATTAAAAACACAGTCGTATTTCGTTTTTAATGTGACTGTACTCTGACAGCCATGTCGAGGGGAAATAAAAGACAATGCATCAAAATCACGAGTCGACGTAACGAAAGTCGAAATAGCGGGAATGATTTAATTATACCTAGTAATGGCACAATACCATTTTATAATTAGTGTTCACTTCAAATTAGATAGAGACGTTGCTTGTCTCTGATTGGCTGAAACAACGATACCCGATTCTCTAGCAACCGGCATCAAAATGTCAAAACTGCTGAAAATTGACTTACGTGGTGTTAGAACTTCAACGATGATTTTCGATGAGTTAATATGTTAATATCATTATGCTATACTGTCTTTGTTGTCGTGACAGGAGGAATCTTAATAATATATATAACTAGCTGACCAGGCAAACGTTGTTTTGCCATATAAATAGTATGAAAAATAGATGTTGGCCGATTCTCAGACCTACTCAATATGCTCACAAAATTTCATGAGAATCGGTCAAGCCGTTTCGGAGGAGTACGGGAACGAACATTGTGACACGAGAATTTTATATATAAGATTCATTTATTTCAGATCACTAGAATCCATAAAAAATACGTTAAATTAATTAATTAGATTAAATTAATGCTATTAGAATAGCCATCACGTCTTTGGAGTTTCGCTAAAACCGTCATGTGACTCAATTAACGAAGGCCTGGGGGTCTAAAATGTGGACAGATGATCTGATTAAAATGGTCGGAAGAAACTGGAAAGCCATGACACAAAACCGCCAAAAGTGAAGAGATTTGGAAGACTACACTACACTCAGCATTGGATGACCAAAGGTTGAAGAAGAAGAATAATAACTGCGTCTGTGATCATTTTAAGAATTTTAACGTGGTTCATATTATTATCCTATTATAATTCTGCTTAAGTGTCCATTTTTGATCCCCTGATGTGCTAAGTAGTTCCTTAGAGTTGTGTGAGTTGTGTGAGTGTGAGAGAGGGGTTACTATGATATCTTAAAGCAGGAGTAATTCCAGTGTGGGAAAGAGAAAGAGCTGTGCAGGTCGACTAGCGCCATCTCTTTCCGACACTGGAATTACTCCATGGTAGACCACCAGGTCTCTGTCTCTGTAACTCGAACCGATGACAGCGGCTTACAGCCTATCACCGACACAGAGAGACTGACACGTCTTATTAAAATAAAATGTAATTAACGGGTATACATAACGAAGTAACAAAATTATGCAACTTGTTAAACCTTTATCTTATTAAGTTCTAAACTCTAACTTGAGTCAATAACCTCGTGCAAATACGTGGTCTTATACTCCGTTCTTAGAATACAAAATAGCACTGGCTAACGTACATACTCGCCAATAGGGTTCCCATATCAAAAATTTAAAAATCCTGGCATATACCCGGAGTGTGGGAGCCATCACCTAGCCTATCTAAGCATGCAAGCTTATCAAACAAAAGTAACATTGAACAATAATTATTGCTTGAAAATGATTTTTGGTGTGAAAAATCGGAAAATACGCACTGCGCGCATCGATCATCATTGATCAATTAATGTTTGAAGATGAACTGCATCAATGTTCGCATGCCAAAATGGTAAAATAAAACATTGAGCAAACCTGAAAAAAAAGCTGAATAACTGTTAGGACCTTCAATCTCTCCGAAAGCAGAAGGTTCCCACGTATAGTCCAGTACAAAAAATATCGTAATGACGGGAAAATTAAGTGAATTTTGACTTTGTTAAAGGAGTTCTTACACCCGTTATATTCTAAAAAAAAAAATTCTAACTTCTCTAATCCAAAAATCAGGAAAAATTATATGGCTGGACAACGTCCGGACGGTAACCAAAAAGACGGCCGGTAACCCTATTCGCCAGTCAATAAAACAAGGGATTGAACAAACAAACAAATACTTGGACTAGTGCAAATACAGACGGGACATTGATCGGTCTTAGCATGAATAGATAACTATGAGTATTATTGTCAGCCTGTCTGGTAACACTGTAAGACAATAGGCTTGTCTCGTACAACGAAGGTATTTATCTACGCGATTGCTCATCACAGTAGCATGGTACTTTTAAGTTACCTGTTAGTTTTCCAACTATGAAATAACTAGCTTATGCGCGCGGCTTCGCTCGCTTGGAGTGCGATAATTGTCCCACGGGATCTTACTACCGGATAAAAAGTATTCTATGTGTTAATTCATGTTATAAACTATCTGTGTGCTAAATTTCATCCGAATCTGTTCAGCAGTTTTTGCGTGAAAGTGTAACAAACATCCATCCTCACAAACTTTCGAATTTATAATATAGTAGGATTCGGTTCTCGATTTCATTTGACATTCGATTAGACGCCATATTTTGTCATTTATTTTAAAACGACCTTCGACTGCGCTCGAGGGGTTGTCAGTCCTCCGAATTTCATCGGAATCCGTTCAGCGGTTAACCTGTGAAAACGTAAAAACAGAGAATTACTTTCGCATTAATAATATTAACTGCCCCGTTGTTGCAGGACGCGTGGTTGCATGCGCGACTTCTGAGCGTGGGGTCCTGGCTGCTATTTCCGGGTCGGGACAAAAGTGCTATTAGGCTTTTTCTTTAGTTTCTCAGTAGCAGCCTGGAATTTGAAAGTTGACGGTATGACAACCCCTTGCCTTGGAAAGCACACTAAGCCGGTCATCCTGCGTCTGATATATCTCCGGTCGTGTCGGATTGCCGTCCCATCGGACTACGAGAGTAAAGGAACAGAGAGTGCACCTGTGCCTGCGCATACAATTATTTAATATAATATCTCCCGCGCCGATGGCTAATCTTCGTTGACATTGTCCACCGTGACCGAAAACGTATCATTATTAGCATGGATGTGAATTTTAATCATCATAAAATAAACAACCACTGACGATAAAAACCAAACAAAACTACCCTCATATAACAAAACCCTTTGTCTGGTATCGATTCTCCATCCCTACTAAGCTAGATTCGTTTGATTCCGTACGAATGTCAGCACAAAGTGAGACGAACTCAATCAAATCTAGGTGCTGTAAAGAAAAAGTGCAAACTGGATTGTCACAGTTTCTATTCCATTTGGACGAGGCGACCGCGACTGCCGGGAGGTGGGATCGTGTTGTTAGGGGTTAGGTTTGCGATGGAGCGGGAGCGATTTGAGTTTTTTTGAAGGCGTTTTTTTAACTTCATGGCTGTTCATATTTTTACCTGCGTAGAATCAGCTTTCATATCCACTACACTATTTACTAAAATTCATATTACGTCTAACCTGACGTTGCGCTTGTATTTTGTAACGGGGTATATTTCTTTTCATTTAACGCCATTTATTTAAAAACTATCTTTTGAGTTCGGAAATAATACCACGGGAACATATTATCGGTGAAAAAAATACCCTTGTTACTAAATATAATCAAGGTTTACTTGTGTGCCAAGTTTTATCGAAATTGTTTTAGCCGTTTAGGCTTAAAAAAATTAAAGACGGTTACTTTGAGATTTATAATATTTTTAGTAATGATAAAAATAATTTCGCCAAGAAATGTAGATAAAAGGTCCTGCACTGACGTCGACGTTACGTCAATCCTTTTGAAAGAAATATAAATCGCTATAAACGCTATTGACATCCAGGATTATCGCTTTCTCATCCACAATATAACCGCACCTTAATCTGCGTTAGAGTATTCACAAGTGTAAATCACGGTAAACAGTGAGGTCCACATTTTCACGTTGGGACTCAGTCGTTTTCAGTGATTTAACACTTAATTAGTGGTTTGCGGGCAGATGAGCGGTGTAAGTGATCCTTATTTATGGACAAGTTAAGTTTATAAGTTTACTTAGTGGGTTTGTGCTATCTTGTGGGGAGTTTTAGTAGTTGTTTAAGTTTTGTTTAGTAGAAGACATTTCATTTCATATAATCATAAACAATTTACACATGTTTTTTTCTTTGACAGAGGAGAATGGAAGAAAACAAAACGTGTTGCGCCGACCCCAAATAACATAAGAGGAGGGCAGGAAGATGATGATTCCAAAAAAAACATTTGTTGTGATAAACAGTTTCAAATGTAATGTCAAACAGTTTTAAGTACAATGTCTATTAGTTTTTAATATAATGTCAAACAATTTTAAATATAATGTCAAACAGTTTTAAATATAATGTCAAACAGTTTTAAATATAATGTCAAACAGTTTTAAGTATACTGTCAGACAATTTTAAGTATAATGTCAAACAGTTTTAAATATAAGGTCAAACAATTTTAAATATAATGTCAAACAATTTTAAATATAATGTCAAACAGTTTTAAGTATAATGTCAAACAATTTTAAATAAAATGTCGAACAGTTTTAAGTATTATGTCAAAGAATTTTAAATATAATGTCAAACAGTTTTAAATTTAATTTCAAACAGTTTTAAATATAATATCAAATGGTTAAAAAAGACTTGGAAGTAGTTTTTTCAGAGTCTTGAATTTTAATTTCTAGTATGTCCCGATATGTTATCGTATCTATTTGTACATATTTACTTAAGCTAGTTTTAGTGTTTTTCTTTTATACCAACTTGATGCATAGTTATAATTGTTAATAGATTAATTTAATTTTATTGTCCTTATTGAATTGTGCTAGGTAAAGTGATGGCCTGAAACACAGGTTTAAATAAACCTAGATCGGGCAGGTCGCTGACATCTAAATTGAACTATTGAATACTTGCGACTGTAGGATATATTTTAGTTATAGTTTACTTATAAGTACTTATAATTAGTATGAGAAATAATACTACTGCGCTTAAATGTACACTTTTTGTAATACTTTTTAAATAAATTATTCTTATTCTTATTCTATATACGTTCACTGCTGGTCTTAGGGCTCCCCCATGTAACACCACGCCAACCAGTATCCTACAAATTCTCGACACGTTCGCCAGGTCATCAGTTCACCGTCTGAAAGCTCACAACAGTGCACCTGCCTGTTCGTAGTCACCACCTCAGAACCTTTCGGCTCATCATCCATCATTATCATCTTCTTGGCCTTGTCTCATTCTACCTGGGATCGGCGCAACACGATTTCTTCTTCCATTCTCTCCTGTCAGACGCCACGGCAGCCATCTGATCTGCAATCTTGGGACTATCTACTTGCTTTCAGTAATTTTACCAAAAGTATTATGGCAGTAAGTATTTCAAATTCGACCCCTAGTTATCACTGTAGTTTAAGAAAAAAGAAAGAACCTTATTGTAAAGTAATAAGATTTGATTGTGCTGTATTGCTAAAAACTTTAAAAAAAAGTTGATAACTAAGCCAACTACGAACAAAACGGCAAGTAAAAATGTTTTAACAATACATTGATGCCTTTTTTTCGGTTGCCGTATAACCGAAGTCACTTGTCACAGCTAAATATGTCTTGAATAACAGCTCTGTGGTTCAAGACCTATCTTGTTGGCTTGTCCTGGCTTGCCCCAGATATGTTGGTACTGGAGCATTCTTGAGGCTTCCTGAAAGGGGCTGTGGGACTGCTCGAAAGAGAGAGATTGAGGACTAATAGAAGTAAAAATAATTGAGGGATTTTTTTCGTTTAGCAGCAACAAGCGCACCTGGAAGCTATATAGCTCGCTAAGTGAGTTGTTCGAGCAATAAACGGTGTACGCAGTGCATTATGCCGTCAATGAACGGTAACTCAATTGTAACGCGATGGGAAGCTCGGAGTAGCGATAGCAGATCAAACGCGATTGATGAAATAAAAAAGAACGGACAAAAATAGAATAAGTAAAGTTAGAGCCTTGGATTAAATTAGCTGAGGTTTAAGTTAAAAGTTTAACTGCCAAGTCATAGGTCTCGAGTTCGAACCCAAGGCACGCATCTCTGACTTTTCGGATTCATGTGCGTATTGTATAATCATCACTTGCTTCGGTGAGGGAAAACATCGTGAGGAAACCAGCATGCCTGAGAGATATTTCTTAACGGCATGTTAAGCCAAGTCAGAGGCCCATGGGCGGCATAAAAACTCTGACACCAGGTTAGGAACTAATCACACGATAAAGAAGAAGTTAAACGGCATGAGATCGGAAAAATAAATATGTCCAGCAGTGGCCGCTACAGTCTAGTGATGTCTATTGCCATATATGTGTGAACATACACGAAGCAAAAAAAGTAAGCATCGCAGAACGTGTAGTAATGCTGTTGTTTCTGCAAGCTAATCCCGTGATTTAATAATGCACTAGTTTTTTTTTATACTATGTTTATGAGACAGTAATACGGGTAGGTCGCAAGTAAGTAACGAAACTAGTATAAGCTGGCCTCTTATTTGATTGAAACTCCATACTACGCAATGCCAGCTCAAGGTCAAGGTGTTACCACGGATGAACGACCTGATGTGCGCTAATGCTTTTCGTGTGCGATCCATACTCGTCATGTCTCTACTTTAAATTAATGTTTTTCTTTTAATCCTGTATACATGTTTTAGTGTATGCGAAACCTGAAACACGTGTCTAGTATTTTTATGTAAAGAATCTATGTACAAAATTTCAAAACTGTATCATGAAAAATCACAAAGTTATAAGCTTGTTCTGTTACCTGGTTGTCCGCGCAAAAACGTGGTTACCACGCAGCGAGCCCGCACGCGCGCCTCCAGCGTCGTCTTAAGCTCATTGGTAATAATAATTTGCCAGTAGGTACCTAAATTATTGCGATAGGTACTTAATATTGCTCGGTGTCCAACTTGTAACTTTTGTTAAATATTTTTGGAACAAAATATAACATGGTTTAAAAATGATAGGAATCGATTCAGTTACTTATTCTGAACAAACTATATTCAGGTTTCGCATATACTAAAAATAATGTTGTATACGCTTCACTATAATGTAGAAAGTTGTTGGAATTTTTCCACCATTTTAATTTTATTTAAAGAATAACAGCAAAGTATTAAACCTGTCATCATCTTCCTGCCTTTGTCCCATGTTATTTGGGGTCGGCGCAACACGTTTTTTTTACATATTTACTCCTTTCACCTTCATATCATTCCTCACACAATCCATCCATCGTTACAAAGTATTAAACCTGTATTAGTCAATATTTTTTTTGTATGTGACAAATGTTCTTAAACGCCACTTTTTCGCGCTATATACGCTTTTTAATTGGCGAAATACTGAGCAGGCCAGGCCTCAAAAATAATTCAATGTATTATTATTAAAAAAAAAGTTTAAAAACGCTATTCCTAACTTATTTTGCTAACACTCCCACTCGCGGGCCACTTCGCCGCCTCGCCAAGATACAATGACATTACCGAGACGGCTTTTTAGCGGGAGCACGCTATAATTCATAAATTGTCGTATGACCGCTTGTTTTGCTGTCTCTACTAGTTCACGTTGTTCCAAAGTTGGTACTGCTTTTAACTTCACCCCTTTTGTTTGGAGGGGTAGACCGTTGATGCAGTTATTATGGAATATTGTGTTAGGATTGGAACCTGTAGCTTTGAAAGCTTTGTGATTTAATGAGGTTAAACGTGTGATGTGATAGGTTTTTGAGTAGTAGGATAGATGAAGTAGTAAATAAGAGTGCCTTAAAGTTGAATGTAAGTTACATTTACATCATAAAACAAGAGAGAGTTACACCCGTATCTATAAACAAGTCAAAGTGATAACTTGAGAAAATTAATTAATTTTTTATCAACCGTGGACCGATGACCTGGTAAAGGTTGCAGGGATCCGCTGGATGCGAGAAGCACAGGACCGGTCAATGTGGTGACGCTTGGGGGAGGCCTATGTCCAGCAGTGGACGTCTTTCGGCTGAAATGATGATGATGATGATGATGATGATGATGATGATGATGATGATGATGATGATGATGATACGATCTGACACTGATCTGCAAATTGAAAAAAACATAAGAATATTTAAATTTCGCGGGCTACCCTGACGCTTCAACCTTAGGAAAACCATTTATCACACACAGTTACACACACTCACACACTCACACACTCATCACGTCACATCTACAGTTTTTTTCTCCATCTCCCAGCAAACTGCATCACACATGCAAACTCCAACTTCAAAAGAACTTTAAAAACATGTTAAAGAGCTGTAATGCAACCAACTTAGCGGCAGACAAGTGGCGACGGGCACCGGAAGTTCACCCGCAAACAATATGGCCGCCGGCCACTTCCGGCCACGGAGTTTCCGCCTTCGGGCCACAAGCGACATTAATAACTTTTTAAAATGCGTAACGTTGTTTAAAAATAGAAATCTGTTGTCATTGGCTGGGGGTAACTTTTGAATGCTGTTGTTGGTAACAAAGTTAAGTTAAAGTTAGTTAAGGTAGATGGAGTTATGGTTTGGGCAGGATTGGTTTATCTGTGCTTCTATTAAGTTAAGTAAATACTGGTACTTGTATACTGAGCGAGGGATATCTATTTTGAAATTTGGATTATTCAACTCTAACAATTATTTTGAAAATATTATGATTATAGTCTTGAAAGCACTCTTAACTACAAAATCTAAACCTACAACTAAAGTTACAAAATCTTTAAATATAAAAAAAAAACGCACGCACGTGCTTTTTATTTTATTATCCTTTATATTTTGTAAGTTTTTGTTCGATAATCTAAAATGTTTACATATGTCATGTGCCTCCACAAAGAACCATACAGATAATGTCTTTTATTTTTATCAAATGACCCCTCCTGCTCTGGGCAGAGCGGAAGGGAGTATCAGACTTGTACTGACTGAAACCCATCCATGTTCCTTCTGAGCCGTTTGTGTTCCAGGGTGTTTAACCTGCCTAATATCGTCATCACCCAAAGCCTCTTGACCTCATTTCCTATGAAACAGTTCACTAGAAAACGATGAAATAAAAATACCACCTCACAAACACATTACAATATAATAAGTGATATCTGCACCAACATTACCCAGTATCACAGACGATAACGCATAGCTACGACGTAGCGCTACGCCGTAGCCATCGTAGCACTACGGCGTAGCAGCCGCTGAGTTCCGGAGGAAAGAGGGGGTCGTAGACAGGCGGACACATCCGTCCTAGGGACATATGTATCGGTGGCGTTTCCTCCCTGAATGTTTCATGGCTAATCTACTATCTGAGGAAGACGGTGTAATGTAATGTGTGGTGTATTCATAGGTTTATACATTATGTAGTGTGAGATATGGCTTGTGGAATGTTGGTGGAGTTTTTCTTTGGCTTATTTATTGGATGTTGTGAAGGATTAACCGGCTGTGGCAATAACAAAACTAGTATTTTTTATAATGAACTGTTGCTTGCGACCTTCGTTCGCATGAAATTATTATAAAAAAATATTGCTTCCCTTTTTGAATCGAATAATGTTACCAATTTCAAGGGTTTTATTTTTTTGCACGGAACTCTAATTATTTTTCAAAAATAAAAGTAGCCTATGCTATTTTTCAAAAATAAAAGTAGCTATTTTCCAGTAAAAGTCCCGTCAAAATAGGTCTAGCCGTTTTGGAGATTAGTTGGAACAAACAGACAGACAGACCGACAAAACCTGAAAAAAATCTGTTTTTGTTATAAGTGCCGTATTTTTATTTGCATTCAGTAAAAAGCTGTTATGTTAATGATATTGATATTACATATACATACTTCAATTTTATTTATTTGTATAGATTTTATTTGGAATCCATTGTCTTAATTTGTATAGATACTGACGATGGTTTGAAGCATTTGAATCATACACATTTTTAGGGACAATTTCCTTGCCTAGTTCGGTCGACAGGGAAGTAGTCACTCGACTGTGTGAATTCTTGACATTAAAATAAAATAAAATAAGTTTATTTCATATAATTTCATACAGAGGCGATCAGAGGAGGAATGTCATACAAAAACTGTGGTCCTATTTATGTTTGAGGTGAGAGAGGAGCGAGACTATGATTATAGCAAAAATATATAATTGTCAAGTTTGTCACGTGATAGTTCTACTGGCATTTGACCCGTCCTTGGCTAGGATAGATTTTATTTATTTATTTTACTTTATTCCCAGCACATTTATTTATAGATTAAAGAATTAAAAGATAAGATATAAAATAATGAAGTTTCTTGTTAATTAGTTTTAGTTGCAATCTTTCTTTTTCGTGTGGTTAGTGCCTAACCTGGTGTCATAGTTTTATGCCGCCCTCTTGGCTTTGCTGGCTTAGCTTGGCTTGGCTTATCTCTCAGGCATATTTGGTTTCCTCACGAAGTTTTCCTTCACCGAAGCTAGTGTTAAATTTACAAAACGCACATAAATCCGAAAATTCAGAAGTGTGCGCCTTGGGTTCGAACTTGTGAACTATGGCTTGGCAGTCGGACAGTCACACCACTAGACTATCACTGCTATTGCTATTGTGGAGTTAAAATGAACAATGAATGTAACCCTTTTGAAAAGGAAGGTGTTTTTTATAGTTACGGTTGAATGCTTCCATTTGTAGTGCCACCTTATTTTTATTGTTTGACATGGAAAAATGAAACAATAAATTCTGATAAACATTTTATTATTTAACTCATAAAGACAACACAGGCATCTAAACTACTACATTAAATTCCATAGGTACATTACAGTTACTTACAGTAATCGTATAGTTATTTATATATTTTTTACCAAAATTTAACAAAACACACATTTATTTTAACCTAGGTTTAGCTTTTTTATTTACCGGAGTTTTGATATAAACATTATTTTATTTTATTAATTTTAATATGCCAATTTCTATGTCTACGCTATAATTTATATAATATGTATACCAATCTAGTCATAAGCCTTTTTGTAATTGTTTATAAATGTTACTTAAAAAGCAGAAAAAAATTATACTTCATTAAAAAGAATTGAAGCTGTTTTTTAGGTTAAATTTTACGTTTGGTTATAAAAATCCGCGCTGAAATTTATATAGTTTTGCTACCGTAAATTATACAGTTATATATTTTGTATATTAAATGCCGCATACCCTACATATATTATAAGCCTTACAGTCGTATATTTTCGCGATAAATACACTTAACAGTGTGGACGAATTATGATACTTCATTTTAAACCAAAAGATTTGTATATACATTCCTATATACATTTGTATTTCTACACATAACCTCTATTTTATAATACAAGGTAAATAGCCAAGATATATTAGGATTTCAAAGCTTTGTTTATTTGTATATTGCTTAAATTTTAACAGTAGGTTTTCTGGGAAATATTGTCTACACAATTGACGATTTATAATTATTATTTTAGGACTAATTATATATTTTTTCTTTATTAATGCATCTTCATATACGCTTGAATATTCTCTTTTATTTTGACAGTTCTAGAAGTATCTGAAAATGTCTGTTAGAGAAAATTTATGGACACAAACTCTGACTTTCATTAGTCTCTATAGCAAGAATAATATATTTTCTACTATGCTTCTTTGTTACGATACACATGGCTACATAGTTTCATAAATATCTAAGTAGAATACAGATTCGCTTGATTAGTATAGTTAATTTACTTGTTCTAACATTTAAGCGAACGAGGCGCCTCGAATGCCTCGTTTTAAGTCTCTGCCTTTTCGAGAGTAATAATTGCACAGAGTTGCTTATTGTGAGGTGTAGTATCTAAGTTTACCTTTTTATATAATCTTCAAATAAATTCCCAACTGTGCTTAATATATGCAGTGCGGTATTTTTATTTACATGAGCAATATTTTAAATCAATTCGTGAAGTGAGGGCTTGATAATTAGGTATGCTAAACAAACAACTACTGTCCGAATTTTAAAGGTTACCTTTTGGGACTTTGAATTTACGTTATATATTTCTAACAAACTATGCTACTATGGTTATATATATCTTTTATTTACAAACGAATAGTAAACATTCAATATTTATTTTTTGTTAAAATTTCGGATTTGTTATTTTGCACTGAACCGTGTTTGACTGCCGTATTTAAATATTGTTATTATTTAATAAATAAAATAGCACTGGTTTATAAACTGATGGTAGATAATATTCCATTTTACAACGCTGTAAATTTATAATGCTTTATAAAATAAGTTTACACATGAAAAGCAGTTGTCCTCAATTTCAGTAATGATACAAAATTGGCAATAGACTGTAAAAAAGGTGCATGTAAAAGAGTTATTTATTTAATTGTGCGCAAGAGAGAGGTCATCAACGCTTCTGTACCGCAAGCTGTGCTCCTTGGGCCATTGGGTTGCTATGAAACAAAAAACAATGATTAATATTATAAATACCCGCTAAAACTAAGCATCACATTTGTCTAGCCTTTTTCCAAACTTAAAAGTGACAGCTGGAACTCATGGCTTTTTCTATTCTCCAGGGGTTTTGGTACGTATTGGAAGTTACCCAACCATGGACAGACTTCGGTTAGCGTTTTGGCTTAATCTTGAAGATCGACCCGTGAGGCTATCATTATTTAGCCACGACTGGCACAGGCCCCCTCATTTAAAGATTAGTTGAGAATGTACTGTTACAATTTTTTTTTTTTTTCAGGATTCAATGTTAGTTTTATTTTTGGAAAATATATAAATTACCTGGTTTCATTACTGGAAGTGGTATCGTTAGATAAAACCGTTGGAGGTAAGCTGGTAGTGGTGGTTGTTCTCTTTTTTCGTTTAGAAGTTGAAATAGACACTAGATCATCTGTGGTATTTGTCGCTTCTATGGCTAAAATAAATAATAAGAAAAGAAAATAATATGTAACAAAAAAAAAAATACTAAAGCTTGCATAATAAAAACAGCCTTTGCTACAATGCTGCAATGCTAATTAATATTGGCATTGCAGCAAAACTAATAGAAAGCATTGTTAAAATATTTGAATAAACACAAAAGCACAATCATGCAATTTTACAAGACATCAAAATAAACTCGATTTAATCACAAAGACATTCACATTTACGATTTTCCCAAAGTTGAACAGTATATTGTCTAATGTCTACAGTCTACTTTGCAGTCAACAAGATGAACATTAGAATCATATTTCATGATATGGTGGATTCAATGAAAGGTATCATCTTAAGCTCACTTGCACCATATATAAGGTCTATCTATTCATACACGAAATATTTTAAGAGTAACTTCTATAAGTCATTACGTCGCCATAGCAATGAAAAAAAAAATATCTGAGTGTTTTTTTTACAAAATTATTATAATTCTAAAATTTTTTGAGACGTTTTGCATAAAACCTTTACTCCCATATTCTAACAATGACAGTAGGTAAATACGACGTAGTAAACTACCGTAATTGATGCTTAAAAATAAGGAGCCAGTATTTATTTTGTGGGTCAAGTAATATTAAATTTTTATATTTTATTTAAAAAAAAATACTCAGATAAAAAAAAAATCCGTTGAAATGGCTTTGTTATAGTCGTTAGATGATTCCCTGAAAATATTTTGTGTATGAATAGTTAGACCCTATATATCTCAACCATCACTTAATGCGTTTGACGCTAATCTTAATGACATCGCTACGTTTCTATCAATCTTTTGAAGTTGACAAAGACGAACGTTATCATCTTCCTATCCTTGTCCCATGTTACTTGGGGTCGGCGCAACACGTTTTTTTCTTCCATTCTCCTCTGCCAATCGTCACGCTATCATTTACTCCTTTTTCCTTCATTTCATTTCTCACACAATCTATCCATCTTTTGTCTGGTCTTCCTCTCCCTCTCCACCCATCAACATTTATATTCATCACTCTTTTAGTCACCATGTGTTCCATCCTTTCTCATTAAATGTCCATACCAAGACAGACGACTCCCTTTCATCTTTTGCATGGCAAAGACAGAATGATGTTCTAAATAAGTTTCAGACTAAATTCATTAATTAGTAATTTGAGGTGCAAGTGGGTCATAAAATCATCATAAGCCTATTCCACAATTAAAGCTCAATGTCGCTAACTACCCTATTTCTACTAACATATGAAACTATACCTAGTCCTGTGACATTTCTTTGGTCTATCGTGCCTTTTGCATGCAACACTTTTTTTGGATCGTCTCTTGCGGTGGTAACGTGCTGAAAATGTAGTAAAAGGGTGATAGGAATGTGAAGAAGAACTGTTTCAAGCACTATTTACTTTCATTTGGAAGAGTTTAATGTTTCGTATCAAGTAAAAAAAATACGGAGATTTAGTTAACAATTCGTCTACTATGTGTGTAAAGCTGCTTACTCCATTTAGGGCCCAAAAGGACATTAACTTACTAATTATATTAATTTTAGTTTAATAAAAATTAAAAAAAATATATTGTGAAGAATAAAAAAAAAACTCAAAACGAGGCACAAATCTAAATCCGTGTCTCGTTCAAAGTATAAAAAAAAACTTTTGATACGAAACATTGGTAAGAACGTAGTGCTTGAATTAATGTTATTTGCCAGAACATGCTGCACTCTAGAATCAAGATGCATTAATTGTGTTAAAAGTGCATTTCATTAATTTATTAATATTAATTAAAAATACCTGTATAGTGCATATTCCGGTACATGTCTGGGCAGTTGTTTGAACCCTGGAACAAAAAATATCATCATTCAATTGTTTTATTTAATTCTTTAGAACGCGAATTTGGAAAGAAACAATGTAATTCTACATAATATGGGGCATACCGGGCCGTTTTTAACCAATTGGGGCTGTGGGCACTTTAGAATGTCGGGACCCTTGTAGGATGCAAGAGCGAGCGAAGCGAGCTCAAATATTTTTGCACACCAATTCTGATAGGTTAGGTTTTCGTTTGACAAGTTCATACGGAAATATAAGTAGTATGTAAAAGCATGTGCATCTTCACTAAGGGCCCATTTTTTTTAATCATTGAAGCAAAGGTCCATGAATGGGCCATTTTTATGTTGCGCTAAATATGTGTGTGCAACTTGGGCTCTCCATTCAGATGCCAACGTAAAGTGACATAGCATAAACATCGGAGAGCACTATTCCTTTGTTAATCATATTTATTTAAGAAATTGAAATGCGACCGTTGCATAAGCGAGCGAAGCGAGCACGAAATTTATAGTATTCCGCCTGAAATAAGTTAAGTTTCATTTTCACAGCCACTAGCTATGACACTTTTAGGAACTTGGAGCCCTGACACCTGCAGTAGACTCCTAATATGCTGATCATAATAATGGTGGTGCTCATAATATGCAAGATGCTTTTTTTAATTTTGTATTTTACATTTGTTTTCATGTCTCTATTTTTTTTTTCTAATATTACTGAATGAAGTGCTTTTACCAAACATCACTACCAGTTTGCCAAAATTAACTCAAAAAAGGCCTTAACATAATTACGATCACTCTACTTATTTTTATCTTTTCCCTAATCAGCTTGTCTCACGCTATAGCTAGCGACTTGATTAAACATGTCGTGTCCAGACGTAAATTATTTTACTCCGTGGAGTCGGACAAGTCCTCTTAAACCGGGATTTGTTCAAGATTTATTGCTGGCTATGCAATTTGGTTGTGTTTAAGTCTATTGCAAGTGGCGGTACTATAATTAATAAATGTAGCTGTACTGTGTTATTCGTTGAATGTTATTGTGTCTTTGGGCTGTTGATATATTTTGAATTAAGTGTATTTTAATATATATTTTGTTCTAACTACATACAGATTTAAATGTAAAGTGCCTTTAATACGTTCTTGATTTAAATACTTAAAAAAATACTTTACAATTTAATTAGCTTATGCACGCTGCTTTGCCCGCTTGGGGTGTGAAAATTATTCAACAGAAAGTACTACAGATATAAATGGTATCCAATGTCCTAACCAAGGTCTTCCTATTGGCCCAATTTCATCGAAATCCATTCAGCCGTTAAGGCACCAACGGGTCAAAAACAAAGTAACATCACATTAGTTAAATATTAAGTAGGAAAAGAATAATTTTATATCGAATTTTAAACGTTTGATACAGATTTCAGTGCTAGGTACAGTAATTTAAAAAAAATGTTGTGTCACAAATAATACTAGAAAAAAAACGTTAATTGCGTATTAAATACAATGATTATTAAAAACATCATCATCTCAAAATATACCATAACAAACCCATGAATTTCCCCGAAAATAATCGCCAGCATCCAACTACGAACCCCGGTATTCGCATCACTAAACACGACTACATAACTCACTGAGCCACGAAGTCTTATCTCCGAACTAAGTATACACCGTGGAGTATGAATACTTTAGAGTAATGAGAACTAGTTCTAAATATTTTTTAGGTACAAATAGTAACCTTATTGGTAACTATATTTTTGAGCCGTTTGGGTTTGAGACTCTAAGACCGTAGGATCCGAGTGCTCACAGCCTGTTCAAGGAAATCAATCAATTCAAAATGCTAAATTAACAGTTCCCGTGACCCAAGGGCTGGCTTTGAGCTTGGCCAGAGGCTAAACGTTGCCATACAACATGGCAAGGCCTCCAGTCTCTTGGGGATTTACCAGTTGACAGCGTTGAGGAGGACTTTTTTGACGCAATATTGTAGTTTATTGTTAAGTTAGTTACTTTAGATTATTCTAATTTATAAATGTATGTAATATTTTTTTAGGTAATTGAAGTTGTGTGTGTCATTTTGAGTGAAAAATATTATTAGACTTCAAACTTTGAGAGTTTACACGCCCGCAAGAAAATTATAAATTAAAACCTGTTTGTTTTTTACAGCATTTGCGTGAATGATGTTAAACTCATGCAATTGCATCTCAGCAGGCGTTATGCAAAGCACTTTACAACATTCGAACAATAATTGAGGCTCTGATTCAGAAAGCAGTACTTGTTTCTGGACACGGCGCGTATCGTTAGGAGGTTCCTCTCTCAAGAGCCCTGACCACCGGTAGCTCGGTCGCTGTTCCCGATGCTGGTGGGCTACTATTTTTTGTATTTTTAAATATTTTTTTGTTATATTGTTTAATATTAGAATATTTTAAATGTTTTTAATATGTGTAAAAATAAATAAACGAAAAATAATGTTCTTATTTATCAGTATTTAACACTGAAACATTGAACTGGCGAAATGTTGGTGGAACTGTACTGTAGGTAATTACATTCTACCTGTATCTCATTATAATCTTTTAAGGTTTACAGGAGTGATCCATGTGGTATGTAATATTCACGCTTTTTTTCAATATTATACTAACAATAAACTTCAAAATCGCCTTTCGTTCCTCATTGTTAAATAAAGTGGCTCTTTAAAATATTTGTCTCATCTTAAAGAGGAGTACTGTAGCAGGTCTCATCCATACACCAAGGTGCAAGCGGTGTAATACAACGCACAAGTTCAAACTCTGTTCATATCACGGTTATTTGCTAACTTTGTGATAAAAAGGTTTTTATTGTGCACTCCTTTTGTGTAGAGAGAAAATCTTGTTGATTTACAGGTGCTGGTTTCTAGTAGGTTTACAATTTAATGTATACACGCGTAGTGCCATTTATTTCTTCACATATTGTATGAACATTATTCATTTGTATAATGTTGACGTTATCTATTCTATAACTGCCTCGGTGGTCTAGTGGCTGCAATCACGACTCCTGAGCATGAGGTCTTGGGTTCGATTCTCGGGTCGGGCTAAGTGTTACTGGGTTTTACCATCAGGAATTTCTCAGTAGCAGCCACGGAGTCTGGATTTGTGTACGGTTGATGGCAATAGGCTCGCCCCTTATTACATGGGACTTAACATAACTGGCGAAATGTAGATGCACTATTAGTCCTTTTTGATTTAAATCAAAAATCAAACTCTTTTAAAAGAGTGTCCATGGAGCTTCTTGACCATTCTTCTCCATAGAGATCTGCGCTTTGGAATGGGCAACTCCAGTACTTTCTCAAGTTATTACGCCTTGTGACTGGGACTGTAGCTTCGCTTTCTTTGTTTTTCTGACATTCAAAAGTGCCTGTAATGGTCTAATTTAAATAAATGCTTTCAGATTGAGTGTGATACAGGCTGGATATCTGTCAGTTTCTCCAATCGATGGAATCCTCACCTGAAGTCCTTGCTTGTTGAAGTTGATGTTGGTCCTCACGGTGCGATGGTGTAAGGGCTGGACTGGTCTGGCGTTATTGCCCAGAGGGGCCTTAGGAGTCAGCTGGGAGCCTTGCATCAGCTGACGGAGCGCGTACATCTGGGAAAATTTTGTAAGTTAAATACAGAATACATGACACAGTAGTTAGGTAGTACCATCAAATATTTTCTAAAAAGATCAGGATTCTTTACCCGACTACGGCGAAGCCAAAAGGAAGGGTTATGCTTTTAGCAGTCTATGATATATGTTTGTATTTACGTACGTTCCTCCGTAGTGCCTAAACTATTCATCCGGTTTTGATTTCTCAGTAACAGCCACGGAGTCTGTATTAAAATTGGTGCCCGTTGATCGCAATAGGCTTGGAAGATGTTAGGTGTATTTTTGGGGAGTGTGTCGGTTTGTAGGAATGGTTGTTTATGGGCAGCTGTTGGTTGTAAATGGTACCCTCTATCACATGGGACTTAAAACATAACTGGTGAAATGTTGGGGTATATTGCATTATCTTATATATAAAATTCTCGTGTCACAATGTTCGTTCCCGTACTCCTCCGAAACGGCTTGACCGATTTTCATGAAATTTTGTGAGCATATTGAGTAGGTCTGAGAGTCAGCCAACATCTATTTTTCATACCCCTTAGTGATAAGGGTTGTCCACCCTTAACATTTTTCTTTAATTTTTAGACATTTTTTTAATTTCTATATGGCAAAACAACGTTTGCCGGGTCAGCTAGTATAATATATATATATATATATAAGCAATTAGGTACACCTCTGTCTAACCCTTCGGGGATTACAGTCGTGATGTTATGATGGTTCTAGAAGCAGTACTAAAATACCTCTTGCTTAGAAATATAGATAGGTTTGTTGAAGATGATCCAGACGGCCGTCTCCCAGCAGCCAGGGTGCGTCGTGGAGCCTTCATACGTGAGGTACTGCTGGGTGTTCGGCAGGAGAGAACTCAGCGGCAGGTGCTTGATCGGGAAGGACGCACCTGGAAGGGAATGTTGGTGAGAAATCGACCTGGGAAACCATACAGAGGAGCTAGTGGAAATCATGTTTTGGGGGCCAATGTAGGGTTGGCCGTCCAATTATGTGGGTATCCGTAGATTATTTCGTTGGGCACCAATGGAGGGTTGCTGTTGGTGAAATTAAAGCCCCATTGACTTGGTGATATTTTATTGGCAACTTGCTTATTATACTTTTACAACAGTTACAATAATTATATATCAGGTTGCAAACCTAAGTGGAGGGATGAAAGGGACTGCGTGGCTATCGCCTTTCAGACCTCCCCTAGTTGTCTAGTTCCTGAAGACTGCTAGGCTATCGAAGCAGGAACTAGGTTTACTAAGGATCAGAGCATTTTGCTACCAAAAAAGATGAATGTGTTTAAATTGTTGACCTAGTGAAGTCATCTAGTTTGAACTGTCTTAAAAGATAAATAAACCTTATAATAGGATTGTGAAGAGAGTAGCCTCAAATTGAAGACTTAGTATAATAAAAATTTCGAAAAGCCGTCAAACGGTGCGCGATCTTACGGTGAAGACATAACAAACCGTGGCAAGCATTTATTTATTTTTGAAGTACTATGCTTACCTCTGTATGTTACTTTGTTGAATGCGCTTGTGATCAACCTAAAGTCGGTGTTAGTTGGCTCTCCAACCTGTAAACAAATAAAATAATAAAAACCGGATCAATTTAGAGGAAAATGTGATAATAAGAATTTATGCGAGAAAAATGCTTATTCTAATCCTAACTATTCTTACTAATATTATAAATGCGAAAGTAAGTTTGTTTGTTTGTTTGTTACCTTTGTCAGGTGTACAGAAACGGAAATAGGGTACCATTTTTCCCGAAAAAAGTATTGTTCCCGAGGAAAACAACAATAACGTTCTTATGATAATAGATGGCGCCACGTGACTTTCGAATCATGAATGAATTTTATTATTACAAGCAGAGTACAACCCGAATTGATTGTCAAATTCTAAATTAACGCGAGCTAAGCCGCAGGCAAAAGCTAATGTGGTAATACAAAAAGCATACACACATTGATTGAGAACCTTGCCCTTTATGTCGTTGGTTAAATAATTAAGTAGGAAGGTAATGCTTGACATTCATTATTTAATTTACTTTAAACAGCTGTGATTAGAGTGTGATTAATGTTCCGTTTATGCGGTCTTCGGGTGCACTGTTTATGACTGACTTTTCAGAAACGCAATGATATGTCAACATAGAACTATTGAATTGATGGTGTTTAAAAAAAAGAAAAACCAAATACGCCATAGATAAACTGTGAAAGATGATGGCTGTAAAGAATACGACGACTAATAGAGTAGTATAGAAGAAGAAGACTTGATGTACTGACCCTAAATAAATAGAGCAGGAGAATCATAATGATGATGATTGATTGACAAAGGCTTACCTGCACCATGAGTGAAATGCCGACAATTCCTTGTGATTTGTGTTGAGCCTCCGACATATTGTGGTACAGCTCCTTGTTGAAGCCATAGAGCTGGATCTGTGGACAACAATACACTTTAATTTGGGCTTAATAGTGGTAGCAATAAAGAGTTGGATGAAAGAGGCCTACAACTAGCAGAATGGGTTGTGATGGAGGAAACACTCTCAGCATTAAGTGGATGCGTGTTAAGGGAGACGACTGCTTACAAACTAACTGACTCACTCATTGGTTGAGTAGACAGAACTAAAAAGCGGAATAAGTTCGCCTTCTGCCGGTTAAATGCATTAGACTCAACCGCTAATACCAGGATTTTGTGATTAGAAGATCTTTATCGTGTGGTTAGTGCCTAACCTGGTGTTTTATGCCGCTCATGGGCCTCTGACTTGGCTTTAGAAACCAGCATGCCGTCGAGAAATATCTCTCAGGCATGCTGGTTTCCTCACGATGTTTTCCTTCGCCGAAGCAAGTGATAACTATAAAATACGCATATGAATCCGAAAAATCAGGAGTTCCAGCAGAATGGAGAAGAGATGATCGTGAAGTTTAAAAAGGTCAGTAATTTTAGTTTTATGCATTCCATTCCACACATTCACTCTTTTGTTTTCCATGAATTATTGATTATTGTTATTATTTGCATGTCTTGAGTTCGAATTTGAGACCTACGACTTGACAGTCCAACGGTCACAACACTAGGCTATCACTGCTACTAAAACATGAGACCTGCACAATGAGAGATGTCGTGAAGCTTAACCAAATAATCATTGATTTTAGTGATGTAGCACTCAACAATGTACCCACTAACGAGTACCCATTAACAAATACTATACCACAATAAAGTTAAAACAGTAATAATAGCTAAATCAAAAAGTCATTAAGATTGAACCGCAAACCGCAGTCCACAAAGTTGGAAATAATCGACTATTACTGAAAATTTTCGTCACTAGCTCGAACCAAACATTTTCATTGATTAAATTGGTGAAAATTAATAGGGTAGCTGGAATATCCAATTAGGAATCGATGGTATTAAAACTGGATGCAAAAACAATGGCTCCATGATAGTTATTCGAGTTTCGTAAGTAATTAATGGTAACGAATTGTGATATCTACGGATTGGGAACTGTATTTTTCATTTGTATGCACAATTAGCGTCAATACGAGTGGATTAATGGACACAAGATACACGCTCAAGCGACACCAACAACACCAGCGAAGAAAAAAATAAATAAATCACCGACTCCGCGACGCGACTTTTGTAGCGACGGGTTGGTTAATCGCGCGACTGAAACTGTGTCGTGATTTGGTGTGCGAGTTAAACAAAATTTGTACATATTATACAGGGTTATTTGTAAAACACCAACAACCTCGCAGGAGTAGATTACTAACATCATAAACAACAACATTTGTTCTACGACTTTTCCGAAAACAGACAAAAAAAAAACGACTTTTCATACAAAACTCGATCAGCTGTTCGGACATATGTATGGAGAGTTGAATTTTTTTTGTCTGTTTTCGGAAAAGTCGTAGAACAAATGTTGTTGTTTATGATGTTAGTAATTTACTCCTGCGAGGTTTTTGGTGTTTTACAAATAACCCTGTATAACTAGCTTATGCCCACGGCTTCTCTCGCTACGCGTAAAGTTCGATAATTGTTCCACGGGATCATACTACCGGGATAAAAAGCTGTGTGCTATATTTTATCCAAATCCGTTCAGTAGTTTTTGCGTGAAAGAGTAACAAACATCCATCCATCCATCCAGCCTCACAAACTTTCGCAATTATAATATTAGTAGGATGTATGTTTCAGAGTAGGTGCGATTGGCGATTTCAGTCTAGCAAGACGCATCGGCCGAGCTAGTGAACGGCTCACACTTTCTTTGAGCTGAAGATGACAGTATTTTGTGGGTAACACAACTGTCATCTTCAACCCAGATTTGAGACATAAATAAATTGTTTACTGACTAAGCACCTCCCTAGGAAAAAGAAACAAAATATTCTACCTTTTTCACAATACTTTAACCGTCAAACTTGTCACGTATTAATTTCACCATATTCAGTAATGACACAAGTTTACAAATTAACACTGTCAATGCGGCCATTATCGAGCCTTTATTATTGCCCTCTGGGGTCACAAAGACCGAACTTTGACCCCTTTAAACTGTGTTTGTTTACCGTCATTACAGCGATTTCCTGATACTTGAATACGATATTTCCTCATATCAAAACACATCATCATCTGCCTAGCCTTTTCCCAACTATATTGGGGTCGGCTTCAGTCTAACCGGATGCAGCTGAATACCAGTATTTTACATGGAGCGACTGCCTATCTGACCTCCACAACCCAGTTAGTACTGGGTAATACGATACTTCTTGGTAAGACTGGTTGTCAGACTTTTTGGGCCACTGACTGCCTAACGACTGTCAAAGATCTACAAATGACAGCCGGGACCAACGGCTTAACGTGCTTTCCGAGGCACGGAGGAAACTCGGTAAGTAATAGGCGGTCACCCATCCATAGACCAACCTAGGTAAGCACGGCTTAACCTAAAGATCGACCAGAGCGGCTGTTATTATTTAGCCACGAGCTCCTCATATCAAAACACAAAATGCGAAAATTTTTAAAGACATATTTAATGTAGACTTTAATATATGTTGATCGAAGGTGTAATACAAACTTCCTGTAGAAAGGCCTAACAGACTGTTTTTTTTTTTAAATTTACGTAACATAACATAAGCATCACGCCTGTAATCCCCAAACGGTTAGGCAGATGTGTACCTAATACTACACCCACATTTCGCCAGTTATGATTTGTAAGTCCTATGTAATAGGGGGCGAGCCTATTGCCATCAACCGGGCATAAATCCAGGCTGATACTGAGAAATTCCTGATGGAAAAACCCAATTGCGTTTTGCCCGACCCAGGAATCGAACCCAGGACCTCATGCTCAGCAGTCGCGCTTGCGATCACTAGACCAATGAGACAGTCAGTATGTTTTTTTTTGAGTTTAAAATCAAAATTATGTCTTAATATTACGTTCTTCTAAAGCAATGGCATTTTTTTTTAAAAGACAGACTTGATCTCAAGATAAAAACTCTAACACACAGTGATCTAGATCCTGCTTTTTTTGTATGAGAAGAGGATTTTTTCCAGGCTGAAGCAAAGAATACATTTTATTTTTTTCTGTAATTTTTCATTTTCAAACGCTCCTAAATTCAAGTCAAGCACTCACAAGCTTTATTAGTATGAATATTTATTTTATACTGATATAAGATTGTTTAAGTTAAGGTTTAATTTATTCTTTTTAATGAATATAGATGTTGATTGACGGAGAAGGAGAGGAAGACCAAGGAAACGATGTATGGATTAGCATATAAGCATAAGCATAATCAGCCTATTAATGTTCCCACTGCTGGGACGCAGGCCTCCTCTCTATGAGAGGGAATGGGCTATAATCCACCACGCGGGCCCAGTGCGGGTTGGTAGATGTCACATGTCTTCGAATTTTTGGTTCTAGGACTTGCCGGTTTCCTCACGATGTTTTCCTTCACCGTTTTTGAGAGCAGTGGTGATGAAATAACTTACACAAAGTAATGCGCCTGGCTGGGTTCGAACCCACGACTTACTACTCGTAAGTCGGGGTCTCCACCACTTTGCCACCGCTGATCTCAATGAATGGATTGTGAGGAATGATATGAAAGAAAAAGGAGTAAATGGTAGTGTGACGGCGGACAGGGGAGAATGGGAGAAAAATACGTGTTGCGCCGACCCCAAGTAACTTAGGACAATGGCAGGACAATGATGACACTCTGTGTCTATGATTCTTGTCTATCTCTCCTATTGCAGGTCTTCTGGAAGAGACATAAACGGTACCTTTTTGCTCATTTGTCTGCATGTTATTTCCAGTAATGATTATGTGTTTAGTATGTTATCATCATCTGCCTAGCCTTTTCCCAACTATATTGGGGTCGGCTTCCAGTCTAACCGAATACTAGTATTTTACAGGGAGCAACTGCTTATTTGACCTCCACAACCCAGTTAGTGCTAGGTAATACGATACCCCTTATTAAGACTGGTTGTCAGACTTTTTGGGCCTCGGACTACCTAACGACTGTCAAAGATCTACAAATGACTGCCGGGACACACAGCTTAATGTGCTTTCCGAGGGACGGTGGAGACTCGCTATGTAATGGGCGGTCACCCATCCACAGACCAACCTAGGTAAGCACGGCTTAACCTAAATATCGACCCGAGCGGATGTTATTATTTAGCCACGTGCTCCTCCTATGTGTTTAGTATGTACCTAAATAAATAAATAGCTTCAAAACTACAGCACCACGACCATTTAAAAACCCTAAAATGGTACAGATAAATAACGTCGAAATATTTCGACATAATAGCTTTAAAACGATCGCATTGGAAGTTAAAGAGCGAACTTCGGTCGTTGAGACCCCCGCACCTAATAATGAGTGCTCGATAACAGTGGCGTTTTAGTGTTGACTGGGAAATTATATCGTTTGGAATTAGTTCAAAGATAAAGTCTGATTGTATTTGGTTCCTCTAGTTTTTTGTGCACGATGGGAGAAATTAAATAGATTACGACTCACTTGTATTAGTGTTAACTGTTTCTATCAATTGGTAGAAAATGCAAAAATAGAATATTGTTTTAAAATAAATTTAATGAGTGTTAGAATACGTTATTTTTAACGGAGATATTGGGGGTGAAAGTTCCAACTTTTTCACAAGTTTTGTTTTAAATACAAGTTTTTAATGTTCTTTAAACACCTCCACGACCCCCATAATATTCAATCCATACATCAGCACAATGTTTTGAGTGCGTTACTTTGAGTCCTACCGTAAAACGTGATTTTTCACCCCGAAAAAAAAATCGTTTTCCAGCAATAATTTTTGCGAGAGACTTACTTAGTTTGATGTACAGAATGCTTGCTTTGCTTCGCGAAGGGTCCGTTTACACCATGTATACTTAGGAAACATCCGATACATTACGTAACTTACCCAAGATGCATAACACAACTAACCACTTTTCAAACTAACCCTCAGGCTATATCATAAATACCTTAACCCGTAACTGCTTAATAAAAGCGGAATTAATTTGAAATCGAAGACGGCAGTCCCGAAGTTAGTCAGCTATCGGAATGTGGGTGCATAGTTGCCAGTCTGCGGTCAGATGGTTGCATAGTTAGACTACCTGGCTTGGGATAAAGGGGAGGGAGGTGGTGGGGTTTCTCAGTTATGTAAATTGATTACTAATTAAAAGATGTAAATGAACCCTTCACGAAGCCGTCAACCAATCATTCTGTACATCAAATTAAGTAACTCTAAGCAAAAATTATTGCTGGGAAATGACTTTTTTTTAGGTGAAAAATCACGTTTTACGATAGGATTCAGTTAAACACACTCAATCACACTCATTGCACTGATGGATGCATGGAATAGTTCGTGGAAGTATTTACAGTAGTGTTATGAAAAACTTGCGAAAAACTTGGAACTTTGACCCCCAACATCTCGGTAATTAGAAGGTTCCCGGTATGGTCTAAAACAAAAAATGATCGCAATGACGGGGAGAACAAGTGCCTTTCGGCTTCATTAAGGGTACTCTTACACCCATTATACAGCGTGTGCGCTCATAATCAAAAGGTGTAGTGTACAGGCCATCAAACTGAACAACATTCACCATGGGACGGCAAAATATATGTGGGCCAATCGCACACAAAATAAACGCTTGACTTTCGAACAACTGGTTTTGTTTTCTTTAAACTTTAACGCTTTACACTATGGTAGGTTATAAGTCTAGCAGTCAATGAATGTGTGTAAAGCACAGATAAGATAAAAAAAAAACAAAACTCTTGAGTTTTTAAACGACTTAGGAGTAGTGCTACCGCAAAACGTGATTTTTCACCTCACAAAAAAAGTAGTTTCCCAGCAACAATTTTGGCGTAGAGTTACTTAGTTTGATGTACAGAATAGTTGATAATTTTAATTTTTCATCAAGGCTTGGTAAAGGGTCGGTTTACATCCTGTATTTCTTTTCTGATATGCCGTTATTACCAAAAACGATCAAGAGGACTGCTGAGTTCATGTTCACAATAATAATTGCCAAAAATGAGCAATGGGCGTTTCAGCAATTAGTTCCACGAAAATTAGGGACGGAATTAAATCAGTACACAAAACTCAGCACCATACAAAACAAGCTTTATTTATCCCGTGACGTAGGTTTAGGTGCTTCAATATTTCCTAGTACAATCTGGTATCGGGTTTAGTTATAGACTTATATTGCCAACATTGTTGTGAATTTGTGTAGTGTTATTATTATAGAGATATTCTGAAACTGTGAGTAGGTGGATGCGTTGTTCTATAGTTACATTGATGTATAATTTTAGCTTAAATGCGGTTGCAATGTTATTTGGTGTATAGATTTTGGATGAAAGTGGGTGAGTTTCGAATATGTTTACTGTATACGTGTTGATGAGGTGTGTATGTGTGAGTAGGAAATAAAATTGGTATCAGATAATTTTTTATCAATCTGAATATTATTTTAAAATGCTCACTTCTGACCCAAGGGGCTGGCTTTTACTTTGGCGAGAGGCTTAGCGACAGCTTGCTTGAGGAGAAGTTTTTTGGCGTATTTTTTTTTAGTTTATTGTTTAGTTCGTTACTTTAGGTTATTTTAATTTATAATTAAAGGGTGTAAATAGACGTTTAACATAGCCGAAAGGCACTTGTTCTTCCCTTCTTTGCGATCATTTTTTGGTTCTAGATCATACCTGGGAACCTTCTAGTTACAGAGATATTGGGGGTCAAAGTTCCAACGTTTTCACAAGTTTTTTTTATAAAATACATGTTTTTAATGTAAGATTTTTAATATACACACCTCCACGACCCCCGTACTATTCAATCCATCCATCAGCATAATGCTTTGAGTGCTTTCCATCGAGTCCTACCGTAAAACGTGATTTTATACCCCAAAAAAAAAAGTCGATTCCCAGAAATAATTTGTGCGTAAAGTTAATTAGTTTGATGTACAGAATGCTTGGTTGACAGCTATATGAAGGGACTGTTAACACCCTGTATATTATGTAATATTATTATGATTTGGCTTACTTAATAGTACAGTTGAAAATTACAGCCTGGTTCACGCAAGTCTTGGTAGGTCCCCACTTAATATAAGTGGACTGACGACCTTATAAAGGCAGTTTGGTCAGACTGGATGCAGAAGGTAGAGACCAGGGTATTGTGACGTGGCTCGGGAGCCGAGTTAATTCATCCTTTTTCAACTTTGATTCCTTATGTTTGTGTTCCATTTTTAAATCAGAAATTTAAGTTGACCCTGTATCTTGGGTGCGTGTATAAATACACTATGCAACATTAGTTTTAGTATATGCGAAACCTGAAACACGTGTCGAGTATTTTTATGTAAGGAATCTATGTACAAAATTTCAAAACTGTATCATGAAAAATCACAAAGTTATAAGCTTATTCTGTTACCTGTTTGTCCGCACAAAAGCGTGGTAACCATGCAACGTGCCCGCGCGCGGGCCTCCAACGACGCCTTGAGCTCACTGATAAACATAATTTGGCAGTAGGTAGCTAAATTATTGCGATAGGTACTTAATGTCACTCGGTGTCCAACTTGTAACTTTTTTAAATATTTTGGGACAAAATATAACATGGTTTAATAATTATTGGAATCGATTCAGTTACTTATTCTGAACAAACTATATTCCAGTTTCACATATACTAAAAATAATGTTGTATATGTAGGTAATTTCTTTTAATGAAACTAGCACGGTAAAATACTTACTACCACCATACCTAACCAAAATCTTACATCTACCATGGGCTCATGAAGAAGCATAGCTCTGTTCTAATTTCAATTTAAGAGCCAGTGTAATTACAGACACATTGAGATATTAAAACGTTGTCTCTGGATGGTAGATGGCCATAGACTACGGTGACCAACAACCAGGTAAACTGCCCGATTGTTTGGAATCCAGTAATATAAATCTACTCACCTCGCCAGGAAAAGTATGGTGATCAATCTGGTGTTCCGACCCTCGGTTGTCTTCCATGCCGTAATGGAAGTAGATCTCTTCGAACTGGTAGCGGTAGGACAGCGGGCCTCCGCTGATGTTGACTTGGTGCTTCGAGTCCTTTTCGACGCGGAAGACCAGGGACTGGCCTGTGTTTTGGAGGACGCCGCTGACCTGGTGGGAGGAACAGGTTTTAAAAAGATTTTCAGGTAAAATGAGGGTAATATGACCCTGTTTGTGATGTTGAGGTTAAAAATCGACGCACATGTGTACTAATAAATGAATCCTGGGTCCGATTCCCAGGTCGGGCAAAGTGATATTGGGTTTTTCCTTTAGGAATTTTTCAGCAGCACCCACGGAGTCTGAATTTGTGCCCGGTCGATGGCAATAGGCCATCCCTATTCTACGGGACTTAAACATAACTGGCGCGTGGCGGTGGCGAAATTTGGGTGGACCAGCAAACCCTTTTGCTTTGGAGATTATAGCTGTGATGTTATGTTATAATTATTATGTTTTACATAGCTTAACGTCAAACAAAAAATATAGGTTTTTTGTAAGTATCCTGTAAGTTTTTGACTATATTTTTAGCAATAGAACAAACTGATTCTATCGCCTTTCGTTATTTAAAAACAAAAGATTTTCACAAAAATTAAAAACAAAAAAACTAATTAAAATCTACGGCGAAACACACCCTAAATAACAAATGAACTAACAGACACCACTACCAGACTAACACCAAAATAATGATCAACACGAATTGGTATGAATCACACGCCCCCCTGTGGGGTGTCCACGGGGTGTCCGTGGGGTGTCCTATCAATCAATGGGTCGCACCTTGATTAGAAGCTGGCAACTTATGCGCTTTGAGTGGAGATGATGTATGGCTTGTTGACACGCGAGGGACGAAGCTTAAGGGTGGTGGAAGTGGCTTGTAATTTGGAATTTCCATGGTTTTGTCCGTTGTTGTAATTATTATAAAATGTTACTTCAATATTTGAATCGGATTTTGATAACAATTTCAAGGGTTTTATTTTTTTGCACGGAACCCTATTCTTTTTTCTAAAATAAAAGTAGCCTAAGTTACTGCTTATATCATCAGCTATCTTCGAGTAAAAGTCCCGTCAAAATTGATCCAGCCGTTACCGAGATTAACCGGAACAAATAGACAGACAGACACACGAAAAACGAATAAAGGACTGCCTTGTTTGTCGAGTTGTCACAAGTGCTACTGCTGGACATGAGAACCTGGGTTCAATTCCCGGGTCGGGCAAAGTGTTGTTGAGTTTTTCCATCTGGATTTTCTCAATAGCAGCCACGGAGTTTTGATTTAAGCCCGATTGATGGCAGTAGGCTTATCCCCATAAACTAAACTTAAACGTAACTAGCGAAATGTAGGTGTACTATTAGGTACACCTTTACGTAACGTTATGTTATGTTATTGATAATGGTTCGGACAAATTGCTGATACTATACTTAAGTGTCTGTTACTCTTCGTTCCAGTTAGATTGACCCATTAAGCTATGATAGATAAATATAGGGTGACTGGTAATTAGTGACCGATACTTAAGCACGGCTGTTGTATCATTGGGATAAAAGTGAATGAGTAAAAAAAAAAGTTTCTTCGGGAAAGTTGTTTGTTATCATGAGTACAATCACGTGTTTAAGTATCGGTCACTAATTACCAGTCACCCTGTATAATGATTTGCTGTCCGGTGATCGCAAACTTTGAATTATCGGATTGACTGAACATTTCCAAAGAATATGAGAGATTCTTCTGACTGTTTATTACTTTCTTGTCAATAGTTACTTTTAATTTAAAATTATACTCTGCTGACAGACCTTTAAAGTTGCAAATAAATTGATGGGCAACTACCTAATCCTACTATTATAAATGCAAAAGTTTGGAGGATATATTAATCTTTGTTACTCTTTCATGCAAAAACTACTGAACGGATTAGAAAATGAAATTTAGCGCACAGATAGTTTAAAACCTGGATTAACACATTATGACTTTTTTTCCCGGTAGTACGATCCCGTGGGACAACTATCGAACTACACGCGGGCGAAGCCGCGGGTACAAGCTAGTCAATATCTATGTTTAGTAGAAAACAAGGCACTACAAAAACTACGCTCATCGATTTCCAAAGCACGTTCTATTAAATCTATGTCTTTGTAATTTGGTTGAGGGAGTGACTTGCCTTATAGATAATGTTATGTAAGAGATAGCTACGAACATTTTAGTTTAATAAATTACTTTAAAATTGAGTTTTTTGTTAGTGAGAGTATATATAAATAGTTTTGGCGTACACTGGGTGCAATCAATCTGTAACTGTACTTACTTAGATAGTATCCTTTTTAGTTGTGGTATATCACACAAATCCCAGCCAAGTATCAATTTTACATTGTAACTAGAACTTATAAGAACATCATCCACGAAAAAGAAAAAATACATAATTATTATAGAGAATAACTCATAAAGTACTGAAGCAAAGTTTATAAAATTTATATGAGACCAGCGCGCGAGCTTCTTCTACCAAATGACAAAAATCAGTAATCACGGCGATATCGGTGAAAATAAAAAAAGGTGCTGGTGGAATAGTTATGCTGGTGGAATAATATATTATTGTATTCCACCTCCTCCTTTTTACAAGTCGGTTAAAAATACAAGTGTACCTACTAATAGGTACCCTACTGATAGGGCGAAAGGTTTCTCATCGATGGCGATTCTGAAGCAATCCAGTATTATAAATATAAATTGCTACAAAATATTGAGTGGTATGCGCATAAAGTTGATTCTTCAGACCAGCTCGGAGTTTTAATAGCAAAATTCAAAAGAAATTTCATGACGAGAATATAAGTTAAGTATTTTAATATTAAAAGATTGATGATTCAAATAGTATAAGAGCCATATTATTATTTTAAGTCTAACCTTTCAAATGACGGCTGAAAGTTTTCTTATGAAAATTAACTTGAATAACTTAATGCGATATTTTTTTTACAATTTGCGATATGAAAGTATTAGCTTTCACCCGAAGCTATGCCCGCGTGGAGCTAAATTCAGGGAACCCTTGGAATTTCACATCTTGGTGGATATGGTTGGTTCGATTCGTGTGTCAAATCTCATCGAAATTTGTCCACTCTCAAAAGGAAAACCAGAGTGAGTTGCTTTCGCTTTGAAAAATCTTAGCTTTTATATTTTTTACGCATTAAATAAGATATGAATGATTTCACAATACTAAAGAAGAGCTCGTGGCTAAATAAAAACAGCAGCTCGGGTCGGGTAAGCCACGCTTGCCTAGGTTGGTCCATGGATGAGTAGGGTTATCCCCTATGCCTTGGAAAGCACGTTAAGCCGTTCGCGATGGTCCCGGCTGTTGTTTTTAGATCTTTGACAGTCATTACAGGTAGACAGTTGCTTGACTCGAAAGTCTGACAACAGTCTTACCAAGAGGTATTTACCCAGTACTAACTGAGTTGTGGAGGTCAGGTAGGCAGTCGCTCCATGTAAAATACACCAGTAGGCTTCCAATCTAACCGAACTTATATAGTTGGGAAAAGTAGATGATGAATTCACAATACTAATTATTCATCAAGCGATATTGGTTGCAAAAACACGTATCTACAACCTATTTAATTACTCCACCACCATATAGTATAACGTAATAATATATCGTGTCTAGCAAGGGGAGGCTACTACTCGGCCCTCCCCTAAACCGAACCCAACGCAGTGTATGTTGCAAAAACGTGGTCGATAGCCCCGATAGTACGATAGGTTATCGCGGGCCGCATACATTAGCATAGCATTGGCCAGGCTTGTAACTCACTATAAATGAATAATTCTGCATGAATGTGTAATATTCACTAGACATTCGCCTTTGAAATTAGCCCTTACGTATACTATGGTTATATAAATAAAATAAAATCTTTATTAACAGGGGATAGTTCAGACATCAATGTAGCCCTGGCTCTTGTACTAGGATTCCCTGTAGCACAAGAGCCAGACCTCTCAATTCACAGGGAACATAATACACAATAATAATAAATAATAAAATCATTTTATATTTTTAAATGTTTTTTATATTGTTTTATATGTATAAAAAGAAATAAAGGAAATAAAATAATGTTTTTTTGTATTATTTTTATATTAGAATATTTGAAATGTATTTAATATGTAAAAAACGATAGACAAAAAAAAATGGGATACAGTATAAGATATGGCATGCCATAAAAGTGTTTACAAACATAAAATATCAAAGAGAGAAAAAAATAAAAACTGAAAATGGTATGGTACTACTGGTATTCGTTATTTGGTTAGTTGATACTCAATTTCAGATATGCTCGCGGTACTAAAGAACAGGATGAAGTTACCAATATAGATTAAAAGAAAAAATAGCCTCGTGTATACCCCACTAAGGGACACTAAGAGACTTCAAGACACATCCTTTAGCAAGTATGGACTGCCAAGGACGGACTTACGAGGCTGGGATTCCGAGGATGAACTTCCAAGGATGAATCTAGAGCCAATGATGACAATTTTTTGCCGATTAGTAAAACAGTAATTTTGACCAATTGCACAACACTGCTCCAAGCTAATGCTGTTACATTCGTTTTTTAAAAAAAAAACCGCCGATATATTTCCAGACTTCCCTTTCACCATATTACTTATTTTTTTTATTATTTGCCTGGTATGTCCCACTGCTGGGCAAAGGCCTCCCCCATTTCCTTTCAGGTACTCTTTTCCTGCGCCACCTCGAACCAGCCCTTGTGATGCGCGTCCAAATCATCTCGCCACCGTTTTCTGGGCCGGCCTCGGCGGCGCTGTCCATCTTCAGGCATCCAACGTGTTGAAGCCTTTGCCCAGCGGACATCATCCATGCGGCTCAAGTGACCCGCCCAATCCCATTTCAGCCTAGCAGCCTTTTTGCCTACATCTGTGATCCCTGTTTTTGAGCGCAGCGTAGTACTTATTTATATTTTATTTTATTTTGTTGCATTTTTTATTCGGGAAAGCATTTATCAAATCAAGGCAATGCGATCTGTTATTTAGTACTAATATTGTAAGGAGGTGGAGAGGAGATGGTTAAAAATACGGCACTGATAGTCAGACGACAATTTTACTGGTGATCGATTAAACTCTGTAGGTGCCTTTATACAACATAGCACTATGGTATCGTACAGTGGCATTTTTTATCAGTTTTAATGGATATTACATGTAACAATTACCATGGATATCAATTAGTTTCGTTGAAGCTACGTCATGTGGGTAGTGTTATAAAATTGTTTAGCTTAAAATAAGTACTAACGGCTAAAAGTGGTCTAATACCCGTTTGTAGATGAGGGTTTTTAATTTTATTCAAATGTATTCTTTGGAAACGGTTTCATGTAAAATTAACATTTTTCTATCCTTAAAAGTCCTATTAGAACAGTGGTTAGCATAGTAACCAGCCCGCACTGGACTCGTGTGGTAGTTTTAAGCGACTGCTTATCAGACCTCCACAACCCAGTTAGTACTGGGTAATACGATACCCCTTTTTTTTTTTTTTTTTTTCGGGTGTGAAATCATCAAATGACCACTCTGGGCGGAGCGGAAGGGAGTGTCAGACTTGTACTGACTAAAACCCATCCATGTTCCTTCTTTGCCCTTTGTGTTCCAGTGCCACGGTATCTCTTTCGAACAGTCCCGCAGCTCTAGCAGGCATCGGCCCTTGCGGACCCCTACTTATTTGCTGACATCTCTTTGAGGCGCACGTGGAACACAAACGCGCCGTCGACACGGCCTGTCGTCATAAGACGGCCGGACGGCGAGCTGGCCCATAACTTGCCGTCCACAGGCCCGCGCCTACGGTGGCCGGGAGCCACCACGTGACCCCCAACGCCCAGGGCGTCTCCCGCGGCGACTGGGACGTGAGGTTCTTTCCCTCTCACGTCCCGCCACCTCCTTCACTAGCCTTCACTACCCTTCTGCGAAGCAGTCATCTGCTTCGCAGAAGGAGGTGACGGCTTCCCATTCCCTCTCGCTCCGGACCATGGCTTGAACCAAGGCCGGACGCGAGAGATCGCCGCCGCCAATCGCCGCTACGAAATACGATACCCCTTGGTGCGACTGGTTGTCAGATTTACGGGCCTTACTGACCTGTGACGACTGTCAAAGATCTACAAAGGAAAGCCGGGACCAACGGCGTAACGTGCTTTCCGAGGCACGGAAGAAACTCGGTATTTGGTCACCCATCCATAGACCAACCTTGGCAAGCGTGGCTTAACCTGAAGATTGATCCAAGCGACTGTTATTATTTAGCCACGCTCCTTTCTCATACACGCTGTATACCCTGAATTACCTGACCATGTATGTGTATGTAAGAGGAGTCAGGTAATGCATGGCACTGACTGTACCGAGCTTATTCATTGGAAAAACTTAACTACTAAATCGGTTCATTCTCTAATGCCGCGTACACATTTGTGTAAGTAACGTGAAATGTAACACGAATAAGCTGTCCAGACTTATGCAATGCAACATGAAATGTAACCCAACAATACGGCGAATTTGTTTCACCAATGAGTACCTAGCATAACGCTTTCAAATAGAATTCGTGGAAACAATTATGTGTGTTACATGTTCAGCGATAATAATGAAACTAAATCATGAAGTTATAACCATGGTTCTTTGAAATTGTACACTGTCAGGGTTTTTTTTTTATAGAAGTGAGACTTTGTGCCAATTTCTCGTTCTAAAGCCGTTTTATGCTACTGTCATAGAATGACAGTCCGATAAATATAAATGCACTATAGTATGACCCCTTTAAATTTGCATTTCAAGGTAAATTTATTTAGTTCTGTGTTTTCCCGCCTGCACATATAAGTTGGTTGAAGTGTATTTTAGTTGGTAGTCAATTTGTAAAAGTATTAATTAATTTAATATGTACCACCGACCCGCTGTTGCTTCGCACAGCGCCACCTACCGGGTCCAAAACTATATCTAATTTAGCCTTTATTTTAAGTTAAGCATCTAGCAGTACAGCGGTGAAAACTGCGTTCAAATCCATGCGAAACACACAGAATTATAATAAATGTACAGACGCCAGCACCCAAACAAGCCGAGCAACCAAGCTACCCGAAACTGTCAAATCTTCCCAATGAACCTTGAACCTAATGCTTTAGCGATAAAGTTGAAAATCTATTGAAGAAATTTTACAGATTGTAGTAGCTTGATGTGTACCAAGTTTGACATTTCGATGCAAATTTTCTTGACAATCAATGCCACCTTGAACTGCACGCTTAAAGTGGTCATACTATATTTCACAACAGTGATGACACTGACAGCTCTCTAACGCAGTTTACACGTTTTGATCGCGTTTAGTTACATTGTTGCAATCAGCCCTAACTAAAAAAAAACCTGTCCAGCTTTCATCAGTATATCTTGTAGGCTTATGGTAATGTAACTGAAAACCATGTTAACTTGTAGTATCGCAGCTGGCTTACCATGTTTTAGCATAGGATTATCGTGGACGTCGACCACGGTAGTGTTAATGTTTTGAGGCAATTCACACTGATTCGGCGTTGTCGCAGCGATTTTTGAGCGTTATTTTAAATGTAAAGGAGACTGTTAGTGCCTCAAGACATTCTTCACAATCTTTATTCGAAAGATTTCTAAGATCCTTGCTTATTTTTTACTCTTTAAGAATGATATGTTAAGCATTATTGTTATTTAAAAAAGAAAAGAAAAACGCTTAAAAAGACATAAATAACTCTATACTAGCTGTAGGTACGTTTATTGTGTGACGTTATAAGTCTAGCTCTGTCGCATAAAGACAGAGAGTGACTTTAAGACTAAAATAAAAAATACAGCAATGTTGTTGGTATATACGAACAACAGTTCAAATTATTATAATGCATGTAGGCTGTGATGTCTGATTCGAATGTCCAGAATAATTAGCAAAAAGATTTATAGATTAATATAGTCGAGTATCATTTCACCAGAAATTCATTTACAGTAACGTCGAATTTACCTGTAACATGCATTAATGATCACTTTTCCAGTAAATCACGCACGTGACCGACACTACAGTGTGAAGTGACTTTTATATGCGGTCGTGATGTTGAATTTGCAACGCACACTGTAGTTTTTCACACTGGTTTACGTGTTATAAAAGTTTTTTTTTTCTTATGCGTCCGGATACTTTGTATGAAATACGAGCCCAACATGGCGGTTCATTCTTTCTCGTGTGGTTAGTGCCTAGCCTGGTGTCAGAGTTTTTATGCCGCCCATGGGCCTCTGACCTGGCTTTACATGCCGTCGAGAAATATCTCTCAGGCATGCTGGTTTACTCACGATGTTTGCCTTTACTGAAGCAAGTGATAAATTATACAATACGCACATGAATCCGAAAATTCAGAGGTCTTGGGTTCGAAATTGAGACCTTTGACTTGACAATCCGACGGTCACACCACTAGGCTATCACTGCTTACATGGCGGTGGTAGTCCAATACGGGTACCAAGATGGAGTGGACATTTACTATTATTTTGTCTGGTCTACCTTGCTGAATGACAACTATCTTGACTAGGGCTGTTCTCATGGGAATGGCCTTTGTCTACTGATAGCTGCAACCAGGGAAATGCCACAGAAGAGATGATGAGATGTTCTCAGACGTTAGTGCTGGTATTAGAGAAGAAAAATACTACTAATGACGGTGTTGTATCATCATTATTCTACTGTCCCTGTCCCAATTTATTTGGGGTCTGCGCCGCATATCTTCGTCTTCCATACCTCGTCATGTTAGCACCTCCTTTCTAGCCATATTATCCTTCACATAGTTCATCCATCGTTTCTTTGATCTTCCTCTGATCTTATAGCCATCTACATTCATACTTAACATTTTTCTCAGTAAAAGCACTGGCTTGCTCTGCCACGCTGACAGAATACCAGACGACAAGAAGAGTAGTCATACGAGTTAACTAGTGTTTACTCTGTATTGTGAACTACTCTGCACATAAAACGTTGCTCATCGTTATGCTCATCCTTACCTTATGTTTGTCAAACTGTATGTCTCTTAGCCAGGGGTCAAACAGCAGTTTGTCGGGTTCTATGTTGACGGGGCTCTGCCGCCGCCCCTTGTTGCACATGCTCCATTGGGGGTTGATCAGACCCCAGAATCCGGGACCTGCAGAAGATATTATTGATTATGACAAAATTTTTCAGGAACAATGCATTAGTCGATACAGAGATACAATAGTGACTATTTCTTCAGCTGTTCAGTTTTATCCAATAGCAACATAATTTTGTTATAGAAGGCTTTGTTCATGGAATGGTTTAATGCGAAAATTTACAGTCGTCGCATCATTCCCGCAGGTTTTCAATGTTTTTATTTTTACTAAAGTTATTTAATTATTGGAGTTATTACAAGTACAAAATAATATTAGTTGTATGTCCTATGTGTAGTAATATTTTTTTTTTAAGTTCAGAAAACTTGCGTATATTGGGTAATTTATTAACTGTTTTGACATGGAAAGAAAAATTCTAGTGCGAGCAGGGTTTGAACCTGCGACCTTCCGATTCAGTACACCGGATGTCTTAACCAATTAGACCATCGCACCCTGCTCACAGCTCTCGAAATTTTCGTTCCATTAATAACGTCTTACGGTGACGTTAGCGCCATCTATTTAAGAAAAATATAACTATAATAATAACTAAATAATATAACTATTACAATTATAATAATTATAATAATTACTACATAATAACTACTACTACTTATTATTACTATTATAATTATAATAATTTATTAACTGTCGTGAAAGAAGTTGGTGTTTTTTTGTAACTATCGTAAGACATACATAATATGTTTATCGCTTTTGTTAAATTCATGTGTCTTTACCCGCAAACTCATCGCATGATGAGTTGATGGCTCCGTTAAAATCATTCGTGAAAATCACAAACGAACATGTGGGTGTTCCTAGAACCATCAATAATCATGAAGATATTTCGGAGAATTATTAAGCAACTCCATAATTTATACACAAAATGTAATTTAAACTATTTTGGTCCTTAATTAAGATCACTGTACTGTATCCTTTATTTATTTTCATATTTTTTTACATTTTTAAATATTCCTTTAAAATACAATTTAAGAAAAACAAAACATTTAAAATTATAAAATAGTAGCCCACCGTTATCGGGAACAGGGTTCAAGCTACCGGGGGTCAGGGCTTCAGAGAAAGGAACCTCTTAATACTACGAGCCGTGTCCAGGAGTACCGCTTTCTGAATCCAGCCCTTGATCCAGCTGCCTCCTCAGGTATTGGTCCAGGCTCTTGGCAAATAAGCCATTGGCTGAAACGACTATCGGCACAATGATCGCTGAGTTCATATCCCACATGTCGACCACCTCGCGAGCCAAGTCAAAATACTTGATTTGCTTGTCTTTCTCGGCTTTCACGAGGTTCTCGTCATGCGGAACCGTTATTTCAACAATCATTGCGCGCCGCTCTGATCGTTCCACCACCACTCTACTACTACTATGGGGCTAATATATCAGGATTACGGTACTTTCGATTTCACAAGGCTGTATTTTAGAGCAAGTTGCTGATGAATAATCCTGGCTACAAGGTTGTGTCTATGCAAGTACTCTCCGTTAGCTAGACGAGAACACCCAGAGATAATGTGATAGATTGATTCGGCCAGACGGTGGACGCCCGACACATGTCAACCGTGCCGTCCTTCATAATAAATCTCCGGTATTTATTCATCATCATAACTTCATCCATAATTGCACAGACAAATCCTTCGGTTACTTTGTAGAGGTTCACGGAGCGTAGCTAGGCCACGGACGCTGATAGGTCTACATCGGGTTCAAGAAGGGCCCAGAAAAGCGAACTTAAGGGCCCTTACTCTGCCATACCTTCTGATTTAGAACAACTTTTACAATGTGAATTAACCTAAAATCACGAAAAAAATTGCTGCCCCATACATTTATTATATTTGCAAAATTCGATAAAATTTTGTTTTTAAATAAAAAATAAAAGCAATATTCATGAAAGATGATTATACATTATTAAAAGGTAAACATTTGCGGCCATTTCATCACTTTTCCCTTTGATAAAAAAATGTATAACTTTGCATAACTGTCCAAATCATAGTGCTGTTTATTTTTAGAGCTATCAGGATGCTCTTCGGTTACTGTCATCGACAAATCTGTCAAACAAAAAGTAATCCTTATTATTATCAAAATAAGTTTGTTTTTGGATTGCTGCAGTTAGAGGTAAAATATCTGCGAAGGGATTGTAAAAGCAGACCAGTGTCATTGAGATTTAACGCGCCATTTTTATAGCCTTTATTTTATTCATTGGCAATCCTAGAGGTACAGTCGTAAACAAAATGTACACTATTTTATTCAGTTTCGCAATTTTATTGACTTAAAATGAACGTAGTAGGTCTTAAAAAATTAACATTTTGAATATTTTTAAAGCGGCAGGTTATAAAAATAAAGTTTTGTTTATCCGGCTTTATATCTTAAGATATTATTGCGTTAATCATCTACCAGGCTTTTCCAACAAGATGGTCCAGTCTAACTGAATGCAATAGAATACACTTCAACCAACTTAACTGTGCAGGCGGGAAACCACAGAACTAAAATAAATGTACCAAGTTTGACAAAATGATGCAAATTTTCTTGACAAGCAACGTCACCTTGAACTGCACACTTAAAGTGGTCATACCACAGCGGGGACCGATTGTCAAAGATCTACGAATGTCCGGACCAACAGCTTAACCTGTAACCAACTTTCCATCAACATCATCATCATCGTCATCTGCCTAGCCTTTTCACAACTATGTTGGGGTCGGCTTCTAACCGGATTCAGCTGAATACCAGTATTTTACATGGAGCGACTGCCTATCTGACCTCCACAACCCAGTTAGTACTCTGTAATACGATACCCCTTGGTAAGACTGGTTGTCAGACTTTTTGGGCCACTGACTACCTAACGACTGTCAAAGATCTACAAATGACACCCGGGACCAACGGCTTAACGTGCTTTCCGAGGCACGGAAGAAACTCGGTATGTAATGGGTGGTCACCCATCCACAGACCAACCTAGGCATTCGCGGCTTAACCTAAAGATCGACCCGAGCTACTGTTATTATTTAGCCACGAGCTCCTCAAACTTCTCATCAACATCAAGCCTGTATTAACCAAGAGGTTAAGCAGAGGTACCTATAAAAATAAATAATAAAATCTTTATTAACAGGTGATTGTTAGTAACATCAGTGTAGCTCTGGCTCTTGTACTAGGATTCCCTGTATCACAAGAGCCAGAAACCTATACCTAATAGAACACCCACATTTCGCAAGTAACATTTAAGCGCGAGCCTATTGCCATCAATTTCTAAATAACAGCCCCAAATTCTAGATTTGTATCCAGAAAAATCTAGACTGCGAGGCAGCTATTTAGAATTTTTTGATGTAAAAGCCCCCCACTTTGCCCGACCTGGGAATCGAACCCAGGATCTCAAGCTCAAGCTTTAATTATTTTCAAAAATCAAAAAAATGTGACCTACAATTGCCATCGCTATCGATCCGATCGTTAAGACGCTATCGCGATAACATTCACTTGTCATCGCATTTATGACACTCCGTACGTAATTAGGCTATCGATGGATTTTAATGATGCCTTTTGATGTGTAGATAAATATTTTATTCTTTTAAATTGAGGGTAATAATGACCGACAGTCAAAGACTTTTATTGTTTTACTGGTTGTAACTTTTTTTAATGTGGTGCTTGCTGTAACTATTAAAAAAAAATGTTAAAATTCGTAATTTGTTAAAGGTGTATGCCATTTTGATTTTTGTTTTCTAGTTATTAAATACAGTTTTCTGGCGCTTTGACGTGGAGTTGCGGACACCAGCCCGTTATACAATACAATACAATACAATACAGTTTTCTGTTGAGTGGCATCATTTAAAAATGTAGCATGTTTCCTGACTTGATATAAAAAATAAATAAAAAGCCGACGAAGATGTAAACTATTTTAAAATTGATGTAGTAAAACATAACATAACATCACGCCAGTAATCCCCGCAGGGTTAGCCAGAGGTGTACCTAATAGTACACCCAGATTTCGCCTGTTAATTATGTTTAAGTCCGAGGTAGTAGGGGGCGAGCCTATTGCCATCAACAGGACACAAATCTAGACTCCGTGACTGCTACTGAGAAATTCCTGATGGAAAAAACCCTTTATAACTTTTGCCCGACCTGGAAATCGAACCTAGGACCTCGTACTCAGCAGTCGCGCTTGCGGCCACTAGACCAACGAGGCAGTTGAATGTAGTAAAATGTCTTATAAAATCTAACTTACAAAAAACTCCAACTTAGCTGGCACCCCCAAATTTATATAGACCAAAACAAATCAAACGCAAATAAAATACCATTACCCACAATTCTAAAGAAATTAGTTTTAAACGATGACGGAACCAAAATTGCGTAAAACGTTATTCAAATGGAAAACGCATTCAACCCTATAATACAGCGTGATATCATTGAATAGGGATTGCGGACCGCAAAATTTGGTCACCATAGTGTATTGAGTCGTGGGTAATGCGTACTGGGTGATCACCGTATAGTCGGCGCCAAAAGTAGGTTAGCAGTGTCGAAAGTTCATAGAAATAATTTGGGTTTTCGGGTGGAAAACTAGCTGGTGATCCACTTGATGGTTAATGGTCACCACCGGCTACTGACGTGTAAAAAACCAGATGCATCACGGCCATAAAACTCAAAGCATTTATTTCAATTAGACCGTTACAGGCACTTTTGAAGGTCAAAAACCAAAGGATGAAGCCACAGTCCCAGTCATAAGGCATACTTACTTGTAAAAATAACAGTACTTGCCATAGAGATCTACGCTTTGGAATGGGCAACTCATAGTTGCCTATTCTAAAGCGTGGATCTCTATGGAGAAGAATGGGCAAGAAACTCCGTTGACACTCTTTTAAATCAAAATGTTTTTACAACATCATGGTTAGATCATTCATGTTGAGATTACATGAGAGTACAATGTAAGAAGACGTACACATAAAGAGCGTCCAGAGTACAATATTAAATCAACAATTCAAAAATAAAGTTCATCGTAATAGGATCGCATGCGGGTGACGAAACTGGGGCTGAGGGTTCGCTCGAAGTCCCAAAGGGGTGACGCACAGGGTTTTTTGCGCACTATCAATGGGCTACACTTGGTGATGGGGCTAAGCAATGCGGGCTGATACCAGTCGGGGTGCACCCAATAAGAGTATCACCTGTGCCTTTGGTAGGAACCGTGAGGTGGCTTCTATAACAAAGAGCTTACACTCCATAAACACCACGGTTTTAGTCGGTAGTAGTCTAACTTAACCCTCTGTTTTTCCTAGACAGAGGGTATCCATTTTCCCACACCAAAAAAAAAAGCTTATTTATTTGCATAAAATCTGGTATATACAGGATGTTACAAAATGTTATAGAGCAGGACACATTCCGCCTTAATAATAGCATGCAAAGAACAATTTTTTTTTTTTTAGTTGGCGTTATTTACTTTTTCAAGTAACTATGGTATTATTATTATTATTTTTATTTTTCTTGACTTTATTTACTGTTTCAAGTGTCGTTTTATAATTATTTTGTTTATTACTGTGAATATGAGGACTACGTGGGTCATACTATTATTATTATTATTTTTTAGTTTAGTTAGTTTCACGATTGTCTGGCAGTTTGAGTACTATATGCGGCCACCTAAATGTCCTTTCTTTTGGTATTGTTCGTCGTGTCGTTGAGCTCCTTGGATTATGAGTCGAGCTACACGATCACTGACAAATGCTTGCACTGTCTGGACAGGTTCACTCAAATCTGTGTGGTTATTTCTTCAAAAGACCATCTCAAACATTAATCTACAAGGTCCTCATATGACTTGAGCAATGTTTAAAAGAGACGGTGACCTCTGAGTTTGTTTCGGATGTTTCTTCTCAGAGTAGTCAGGTACGAAACACCGGCCCCATCTAGTTTTAAAACATAACATGTTGACATGTAAAAGAATTTTGTAAACCAATTTACAGAAATAAATATGATGATGATGATGATGAATGGAAAATCTTTTTTTTACATTAGGTAGGTACATTAAAATGTACAACTATAGGTACGTACGTACCTTACAGTGGCACCTTCAAATTAGAACTCAGAAACGCAGCTATCTGGCACATGTAGGAATGGTGCACTTTTCTGAAGCAATTCCTTTACAAAAATCTCTGTTATACTTGCTTGAAACGAATAAATAAAGAGTTATATCAACTTCTATCGTTGACTGTACCGGCAGACCGTATCGGTCATCATTACCATAGTGAGCACATCATTACCATAATGTTAGCTAGTTTTCAGTACTTTCCGAGGCACGGAAGAAACTCCGTATGTAATGGGTGGTCACCCATCCATGGAGCAACCTAGTTAAGCGCGGCTTAACCTATAGATCGACCCGAGCGGCTGTTATTATTTAGCCACGATCTCTACAAATGAATTTAAACTTTAAAGTAACCTATATTTATTGTAATTTATTTTCCATGTGGGAAAATGTCAACATAGGTATCACATGAAGCTGTACATTTCTAGTATAACTTGGCCTCGCTTTGTATAGATTTTTCGAACAATGAGAGATCCGCATAAACTAGTTTTGTGTAGCTTGATTGGCCGTTGTGCGTACAAACTGATTTATACATGCATGAGCTAACAAACAGGTTAATCTGTTTAAAATGGTATGGTATGGTATTTAACAAGATTATTCATACATTTGTAATTAATTATCATATTACATGTACATAATTAGGTTATATCATAATTAATCTAATTTGTAATTCAAAACTATAACATTTTATTTAATTAACTGCTAAGCCACAGTTTTCACAACTGTAGGTCAATAATTTTAACAGAGCTGTTTTTGCGTTAAAATCATAGTATTTTATTATTTTTTTATTAACTGCCTCGCTGGGCTAGTGGCCACAAGTGCGACTGTTGAGCATGGAGTCCTGGGTTCGATTCCCTTCCCGGGTCGGGTTAAGTGTTACTGGGTTTTTCAATCAGAAAATTTCTTAGTGAGCCTGGATTTGCGCCTGGTTGATGGCAACAGGCTCGCCCCCTATTACATTGGACTTTAAACATAACTGACGAAATGTGGGTGTACTATTAGGTACACCTCTGCCTAAACCTTCGTTGATTCTTGTGTTGCCGGTGATGCCATTCTCGCAAATGAGCCAACCGACAGGCTCGCAGTGACGTATGTGTCCTCTATGGAAGTCGGTTTTGCATGAAGGTTTTGATTGATTCTTTAAAACTATCATGCATAACCTATCGACTAAGGTCGGCTTTAAGTGATCACTGTCGCGTCGGAAGTCTGGTCACAGTGAGTCGCGGCTCGCTCTTAAGGATGATTTCCACCAAACTGCTCGCATCGCATTGGATCGGAAAGGATACGAACGGATGCTGCGACAGCTGGTCGCGTCCGGCAGGATGTCGCATATGCACATGATCGGCTCCTAACTTCACTTGCGAAGGTTTCAGTTTCTGCGCCTAGTCCAATATTTTTATTCCTACCGTGACAGCCCAAAAGGATCCGATCGGATACGACGCCAGGTGAACGGAGCCGATCGCGTGTCACCCGCGGAAAACGCCCGCGGTTAAGCTGCTGTGCGAGGCTTGGTAATATAGACATTAAACACTGTGCACGATTTAATATCGTTTAAAGATCTCCGTTAAAGAAATCCGTTCTGATCCGATGCGATGCGAGACGTTTGGTGGAAATCATCCTTTAGTTATTTCTTTCACTTGTTTACTCCGCTGTCGCTATCGTAAAATACAAAGCGGTTACTCTAAAAACTAACCCCACCAAAATCATAAAAAGAAATCTCCAAATTCCGTTGAAAATAGATAAGTACGTCAAAATTTCGGGTCTACCGAACATCGACTATCCAATATAATGACACGCTTGAGCGCGCATTATCATTAAGATGTTATCACTGGTCATTACCGTTCCTCCATTATATGGATATGTTACTATGACCCCAATATTCATGCCATTGAGAATATGTGGCTCTGATTCCACCTGCCTGACGTAATGGGTTGACCTTTTTGTCCTTGGGTCAACAGAGGTCATGTTTTAGGGGGTACTTCAAAGAGTTTAAGTTTTGAATTGAAGATGAATTGGTTAAGCGTTCAATTCATTTGGAAAGTTTATTTTTTAAGGTTCCGTAGGCATTTGGTAAAAAACGGGACCCTTTTAGATTCGTCCTGTTTGTCTGTCTGTCCGTCCGGATGTCACAGCCATTTTACTCCGAGACTATTGGCACCACACAGTATACACAGTATGTAGCGTAACTATACAGTGTAGAGGTTCATAGAAGACACCTGTCTTCTATGAACCGCTACACAAAGATGACCCATAACTATGAAAAAAAAATAGGGGTGGCAAATACATGTAACTGAGAGTTGAAAAAAAAAAAAATTAACGTAATTAACTGTGTGTAGTATCTATCGACAGTTAATATTGGAAAATTATAATATCGAGGTTCGTATAATAATTTTTTTAAGTCAATAATTGATGAGATTTTAGCTTCTAAACCCGTAAGGAAGTGTAGAAAGAGTATGCAGTAAGCTTGATAAGTTTGTATATGCTCTTCGCAAGTTAAGACTAGTGTTCAGTAAAAAAACAGTTCTTAATGCCTATCACGGGTATGTTTCATCAGTATTGCGTTACGGCCTAGTCATCATCTGCCTAGCCTTTTCCCAACTATATTGGGGTCGGCATCCAGTCTAACCGGATGCAGCTGAATACCAGTATTTTACATGGAGCGACTGCCTATCTGACCTCCACAACCCAGTTAGTACTGGGTAATACGATACCCCTTGGTAAGACTGGTTGTCAGACTTTTTGGGCCACTGACTACCTAACGACTGTCAAAGATCTACAAATGACACCCGGGACCAACGGCTTAACGGCCAGCGCCGCGCGCGCAGCGGGGGCAGCGGCTTATTGCGTTATGGCCTAGTGATATGGGGTAATTCGGTGGATGTGGAAAGAGCATTCATTGTACAAAAAAAATGTATCAGAGCCATGAGTGGAGCAGAATATTTTGACCATTGCAGGCCATTATTTAGGGAATTAAAAATTCTCCCACTCCCATGTCTGTATATTTTGGAAGTTTGTCTATTTGTAAAAAAATACCCTCATTTATTTCTATTAAATGAACAAGTCTCCGAAAGACTGAAGAAAAGAAATGCCGGGAAATTATTGGTACCTGCCCAGAGATTACAATAATACAGTAGAAATGCCAGTTGTATGACAATTAAAATTTATAATAAAGTACCACCTGCCTTGAGAATGTTACCAATTAATAAGTTTAAATGTAAAATGTTTGCTTGGCTCTTAGAAATGTGTTTTTTTCCGTTAATGAATTTTTAAATCAAATCAAATCAAATCATTTATTTCTTTGCAAACATGGGTAATAGGTACATAGATGTTTTTTTTTTTTTTTTATAATAATGTTCTCCACATTTTGCCGTCACATGGGCATGCAAATAGTTGGTTTACAAAATATTATAAATTTAAAATAAGCGGCATGTCATTGGAATTATATAAAATATAAAAAATTAAAAATGTCAACATGGTCAAAACAATAAAAAATATTATCAATGATGTCAATCAAATAAGTGGCATGTCATTGGAATTACATAAAAAAATGATAAAATAAAAAAAATAAAAAATGTCAGCATGGTCAAAGTAAAAAAATAAAAAAAAAATAAATTTAAAAATATTATCAATAATGTCAAACGGAATAACATTATGCCAACTAGAATAATAATATGTCAATTAGTAGTAACAGCATAAATAGTTTCAAATCACAACTTTATATCTAAAAACACAATACAAATTATTAAGAAAGGCAGAAAATCTTTTTTCTTCAGAATTCTTTCTCGGTAAGGAATTCACCGACAGTATAGTACGCTTTATGCGTTAAAAAGCTTCTGAGCCTGCTTTTAAATAATGATAGCGGCAATACTTTCCATTGCTTAGGTAATTTATTATAAATGACCGAAGCCATGCAGTAGACACTCTTGCGCATTAGTGCCGTTTTGGCGGGATGGGAACACACTAGGTTATTGTCGCGTCTATTACGTGGAACTACGTCAGTCAGACGTTTAAAACGATTTGGGTTCGTCTTCACAAACACAGCTACTTCCATTATGTACAAACTAGGTAGTGTTAATATTTTGTGCTGTTTAAAGTATGGCATGCAGCTATCAGTGGATTTAAGCTTAAACATCGCCCTTAGACATCTTTTCTGGGCTTTAAAGACTGTTTCTCTTTCGGTTGAATTACCCCAGAACATTATACCGTAACGTAGGTGGGATTCTACTATACCATAATAAGCAGTGAGAAGTGCGTCCATATATACTATTGGGGATAGTGAATGTAGAGCGTATGCGGACTTACTAATTCTCTTACATAAAGTATCGGTATGTGCTTTCCAATTTAGGCTTTTATCTATTACCAGTCCCAAAAATTTTGTATTTTCTACTTCTTCTACTATTTCATTGTTGTATTGTATATTAGGGCTAATTCTAAGAATACGTTGACTAAAATGTACAACTTTTGTTTTTTCCATGTTTATTTTTAAATTATTTGCCTCTAACCAATTAACAACATTTTTTAAACAACTATTAATGTCGCTTTCATATGTCTCCACAGTTTTACATGGTATTGTCACAGTACTATCGTCCGCAAACAGTGTTATTGGTTGTTCAATGCATTCAGGTAGATCGTTTATGTACAGTATGAATACAAAAGGACCCAATACGCTCCCCTGCGGTACTCCAAACATAACTTCACGGTCTGAGGATCGAAATGTCTCTTCGCGCTTGCTCACTAGATTAATTTGACAAATTTCAGTTACTTGTTTTCGATCTCTAAGGTAAGACTCAAGAAGACTAAGTAAATTGCCTCTAATTCCGTAAGCTTCAAGTTTTCTTAAGAGAATCTCATAGTCCACGTGGTCAAAGGCCTGTGTCATGTCACAAAATATGCCACATACGGGTATTCGTTTGTCAACATTCTGCATAACATTATAAATAAAGTCATAAACGGCCATATTGATAGTTCTATGTTGTCTAAATCCTTTCTGTTCGTCACATAAAATGTTATTTTTATCAATGAATTTATACAGTTTGTTATAAATGAATTTCTCAAAAATTTTGGAGATCACAGGTATGAGTGCGATTGGCCGGTAAAATTCCATTAATTCTCTATTATTTTTCTTAAAGATTGGCTTTATTATTGAAGTTTTTAATGCATCGGGGAAGATGCCTGCGCTGATACTGAGGTTAATTATATGACTTAAGTGACCACATATTTCCATTGAGACGTGCTTGAGTATTTTTGTACTAATACCATCATACCCTACGCTACTTGTATTATTCAAAGTCATTATTATTTTATGTATTTCTAAAGGTACACTAGGTGACATGAACATTGATTTCGCGCTCGTGTTTACTTTGCAGCGTTTGGGGTCCTCGGTGTCATTATGTTTCGGCTGAATTCTATCGACAAAGTAGTTATTAAACGCTTCAGCTATGCACTTGGGATTTGAAAGAATACGGTCTCCAACCTTAATTTTATAAATGTTTTGTTTGGGTAAATTATGGTTTGCGCGATTAATAATTTGCCACGTAGTTTTAGATTTATTTTTAGATAATTTAATTTTATGATTGTTTTGTGCCTTTTGTGTCAAGTGTATAATTTTTTTGTGTAATTTTGAATAATTAGTGAATTTAGTTCTACTTTCTCTACTTCGGTTTAATCTCATCTGCCACAGAAGCTCTCTTTTTCTTTGGCTACACAATTTAATTCCTTTTGAAAGCCACTTAGGTTTTTTAATGACATCAATTTTGATCAATTTTATTGGAAAACACAAATCGTACAAAAGCTTGAAAGAGTCGATAAAATGAGTATAAGCAATATTCGGATCATCCGCGTCATAAATCTCAGAAAAGGTAAGATTTTTGATGTGGCCTTTGAACTTAGCTATGTTTTCCATACTATAATCCCTTTTAGCCGCATACCAATGGTTTATGATAGATTTAGTTTGAACAGGACAGTGAAGGAGCTGTGCCGTATGATCGGACAACGCAAATTCTAGCACGTCAGTTTTGCAAGATTTACTAAAATTATGCGCAAAATTATCTATGCATGTCATGCTTGCCATGCGAGTAGGTTGCCTTAATGCCAATTTCAAGTTATACCTCATTAATAAATATTCAAATGCATTTGTGTGATTATTTTTTTTAAGCATATCTATGTTAAAATCTCCAGCAATAACAATGTTTTTATAACGTGCTCGTGATATTCCTCGCAGTACAATTTCTAGTTTGTCTAAGCAGTAGTTTAGATTATTTACATTAGGTACTCTATAGATACAGATTACAACTATCCTATAATGCGTAAGCTCAATAGCACAGCATTCAAATATGCCTGAACAAGATAAATTTGAAATTTTAGGTAATTCCTTCCATTGTATACCATTTCTAGCTAGGATGCAAGCACCTCCCCTTTTACTCCCCTCTCTACAGAAGTAAGCAGCTAAACAATAATTTGGAACAGATAACTGGTTTTGATATCCTTCCATAATAAAGTGCTCTGTAATGCACAAGACATCCACATTTATGTTTTTTCCCGTAAGTTCATCTAAACATACAGTTAGAAAGTTAGATTTTGTTATTAAGCCTGCAATGTTTTGATGCAGTATTTTGAGATATTTATTGGAGAAAAAACAGTTCACCAACTTGGTCACGATTACACTTACGCGGAAGTTGGGATGTGCCACTATGGTTTCCTTCGAGGAGGTGGATATTGTCGCTAACTTTAGTACAATCTTGATCACAGTTAACAAATATGTTGGATCTGATCTGGTGAAAGATGTCGCTCCATCCGTATTTGTTAATTTTCCCTGTATTGTAAGAAAACATGTCTAGAGTCAGGGTGTAATTACTGTCGAAAAAGTATGCATACTTGTTGTTTTTTATGTCCAAACTGAGGAGGTTGTTGAATAACTCGACTTTATAATTGTGAATTAGTGCACCTCTTATATAAGTCGGAGCGCATATAACAATATTTGTGTGTTTGGTGTTTTTCAGAGAGTTTTTCAGGTTTTCAAGGATATCTAGATCATACATTGGTTAAATCATATATTTTGATATTGTAATTAAGATATTAATGACATTAGTACTTTGATTGTGAATTTTTTGACATTGTAATTTTTATTTTGACATTATGATGTATATTTTTGACATTGTGATTTATTTACTTTTTTTTACAATTTTACTTATATTCTTGAAATAACCATTGCCAGCCTAACCTTTGAAATTGTATTTAATCATCCTTGACATTATAATTAATAACCCCTGACATTTTATTCAATAATTCTTGACATAATAATTAATACCCCTTGACATTGTATTTGACAGTAGTTAACGTTTTCCAAAATCTTGACATTGCATGGTTTATTATTATTTTTTTTTTTTTTAATATTTTTACGCTGGATACAGCAGAATATTATGGACATCATGTTTTGTGTAACACCTAAGTAACAACAATATTCTAACAAATAAATTGTATTCTATTCTATTCCATTCTAAAACTTGTGCCCCCTCTCTAATTTTTGAAGTAAGAGGAGAAACATTTTGGGACGTTTTCGTAAAACTGCACCAGTAACTTTATTTTGTTTTTTTTTTAAACCGATTTAGTTTTACTTGAGTTGAGTGTAAGCTTGACATAAATGAATGGTTTTTAATATTGTTTACTTTTAATTCATTGTTAGATGCTACACACCTTGCCCATCCTGCACAGCCACCTGCATCTTCCAGGATTTAAACGAAGTCAACGACAGAGCTGTGCAGGTGGCAATATACTGGTCGGGTGTTATTTGAGTCTATCGACACGCAAACAAAAAGAAGTCCTGCTCGCACTTGACAGTTGTATAGAAAGCTATAATTATTCTTTACAATTGTGAGTTTGTGGTACAAGTTGACATTCAATTGTTTTGCCCGCATAAACCATTCTAATAGAGCTCATGGCTAAGCGCTAGCAGCTACGAAGCTCCACCAAAATTGAGAGGGCTCTAGTTAGGCAATTTGAATCAAGAGCTTGATACAGTAGACCGCAGGTTAAACGCACAGGTTGCTAGAGCGCTATCCATACGGCGGTTTTAACTAACACTAATTAATTAATAACTAAATAAATGTTTGGTGTTAGTAACAACGGACATTTAATGTACTTTAAGTTATAGTTACACCCAGAGTGGAGGGGGTCATTTGATGATTTCCCATCCGAAAAAAAAAAAAAAAAAAAAAGTAATAGTTACACGAGTAAACTAAAAGTGAAGTTCAAAATTATATTTAATTTCGAGATTAACAACAGAATTCAAGTAATTTTAAAAAAGTTTCAATATTATTTAATTCTATTTTAGTGCAACCTTAAAATAATTAAAATTAAGTGTGACTGTGTACTATTTCTATGCTGAGTCAGTGATACTCCAATTAAAATGATTTAATTTAATTTATTTATTTAAAATAATTAAAACCGTACCTACCTACATAAGTTGAGATGCTCATTACAGTTTTAACATAATTATGAGATGAAAAGTATTAATGCTGACCATTTTAAAACATTAAAATTAAATCTCGCAGGTGACGCTCTTTTCAATATTATATCACCATTAATAATAAATCCAAACTTTCATAATAATTTCTGTATATACGCATATTGAACATAAGTTATGCTCTCGACTTGGTTTGCGAATAAAACTTTAACTTTACGTTACACAACATCACACCTGTAATCCCCGAAAGGTTAGGCAGAGGCGTAGGTACCTAATAGTACAACATTTCGCCAGTTACCTATGTTTAAGTCCCATGTAATAGGGACGAACCTATTGCCATCAACCGGACACAAATCCAGACTCCGGTTGCTACTGAGAAATTCCTGATGGAAAAACCCAATGACACTTTGCCCGACACGAGAATCGAACCCAGCACCTCATGCTCAGCAGTCGCGCTTGCGACCACTGGACCAACGAGGCAGCAGCTATTTACGTATATATTTTATTGTTGTTAGTTTTTAAGCCTTTCTAAAATGTAAACAAGAATTTGTGTGGTATATATACTACAACTAAAAAACCCGACTACTGAAAAATCACGCTCTAATTAAAATTGGGTTTTACAAGGTAAAATCAAACTCGGTTAAAATAGGCTACATTTTAACCTATTATGTTACCCGGGCCATAATAACGTATCGATTAACACCTTATTCATCAAAATCGGATGAATAGTTTAGGCGCTACGGAGTAACATACGTAAATACAAACATACATACTTACATACATATGCATGAAAAGGAAGGGTTATGATTTTAGCAGTCTATGTACATACATAGACTGCTAAAATCATAACCCTTCTTTTTGGCTTCGCCGTAGTCGGGTAAAAAAGTACCAATAAACGTTTTAGCTTAAATCATCAATCAATCATATAAGTTTTAGCTTAAATCATTGAAATACAAAATTCACGATTAATTCGAATGTATATTAGTAAAATGTTCGGTTTCATCGGATTATAATGAGCTATTGAACAGAAATATGTCAAATTAGTGATAATGATAAGAGAATAATAATGGTTCTGTTCATATCTGATTGCGTTTTGTGTGTTGGATTTCAAATTTTCTATGTGTTTGATAATTTAGTGCTTTAAAATAGTTTTACTGGGTAAGGAATGCAGAACCGGATTCGGTTCCGTCAGTAAGAACCGGGAAATCCCCGTTCTTATTTATTTGAGAAAACCTGTACAATAACACCGACAAATCCAAGCCATTGTACAGTTAAAATAAGGAATGATCTAAATCTATACTAATATTATAAAGAGGTAGTTTGTAAGTTTGTATGTAGGGGTTAATCTTCGGAACTCCTGATCAGATACTAAAAAAATGACTGCTATCTATAGGCCATATTTAAAACCTTTTCGTGGGTTTATAACCGTAAATAACGGGAGCGGAGACGCGAGCAACATCATCTTACGTGCATCCTCTCGCACAACAAGCACAAATAGTCATCTTTCGTGCATCCTTTCATACACCAAGCACAAGAAAAAAGTCATCTTTCGTTCATCCCCTCACAGAAACTCAAACATCCACGACATGCGTCTACCCATGACGAGACAAATAAATCACACTCCGATGTCGATGTCAGTAGAGCATTCAGCATTACCAGAGCGCGAACCAAGGGAGAGTTAGAATAAGAAACGGTGCGTGCAGATGCAACCTCCAACAATCTGGTTAAGCGTTTGTCTATAAAATATTCTTTCCGAACTAAGATTTAGTTATAGACCAACAGCTTTAATGAGTCCTCCGCCTTGCCCATCAAAGGCACATTAAGCGTCCACAAAGTCCTAACAATATCCCACTGGTTATTTAGTTTAAAATAACAATAATCCACGTAGGTATTACGATACTAATTGAACCAATACCTGATCAACCTTCAGAATATTCCATTTAAATTGATACCTTCGCGAGGACGCATTAAAGCGGTCGATCTATAGCTTCTTGGCTAGTTCCACGTCCTAACCTTAGCGATCGGGTGCGCGATACACACAACAACACACACACACGCGACAGTCGCGTTTGTTTTATTTTGCTGACTGAGGGCGCGACAATCGTGTATTTTCGCGACTGATCGCTTTGGTTAGGATACGATGTAAAAAGGAGTGGTATATATATTACACGTGATAGGGGTTTCATAAAATAAACTACTAACCTGATATCCCATCGTAGGTCCACCATTCTTCCCAGCTACCGGAGATGTCTGAAAACAAGTTTTTTTTTATTAAATTGATACAAACATACAAATATTAGTTCCGTGCGGGAATCGAAACCGAGACACGAAACGCAGCAGTCAATAGTTCAGCCACTGCGCCAACCGTACCGTCTAAATCTACTAATTAAACTTTTAGCATGTAACTGTCGCAGTACAGGGAAAAGAGGAAATAGACAAATAGAATCTGCTACGATGAACAACAAAACGACTTGCATTTTTAACAGTAGGTATACTATTTAGATAAACTTTTTCATCATCTGCTTAGCCTTTTCCCAACTATGTTAGGGTCGGCTTCCAGTCCAACCGGATGCAGCTGAATACCTGTATTTTACATGGAGCGACTGCCTTTCTGACCTCCACAACCCAGTTAGTACTGGGTAATACGATACCCCTTGGTAAGATTGGTTGTCAGACGGGTCACTGACTACCTGTAACGACTGTAAAAGATCTACAAATGACACCCGGGACCAACGGCTTAACGTGCTTTCCGAGGCACGGAGGAAACTCGGTATGTAATGGGTGGTCACCCATCCACAGACCAACCTAGGCAAGCATGGCTTAACCTAAAGATCGATCCGAACGGCTGTTATTACTTAGCCACGAGCTCCCCATTGAGATAAACTTTTTGTTAGTTTAAATCAATCTAATACATTTTTCACATAACATCACGCCTGTAAACCCCGAAGGGTTAGGCAAAGGTGTACCTAATACTACACCCACATTTCGCCAGTTATGTTTTATAAGTCCCATGTAATAGGGGGCGAGCCTATTGCCATGAACTGAGCATAAAGCCAGGCTCCGTGGTTGCTACTGAGAAATTCCTGGTGGAAAACCCAATAACACTTTCCCCGACCTGGGAATCGAACCCGGGACCCCATGCTCAGCAGTTGCGCTTGCGACCACTAGACTAACGAGACTATATGAGTTTTTTTACTTTGCAATTGTTGTTTTCGATAAAATGTCACAGTTTCTAGGTCCTCTTCTCTTTTTACTATGTGCAGTCAACCTTAGGGTGATAAAGCATTTACTAGGTCGACTAATCTTCAATTCATAATTGTCATGAACAGAACAAACAAACAAACTAACAAAACAAACAAACAACAAACAAAACAACACAACAAACAAAAAATCTGCCTAGCCTTTTCCCAACTATGTTAGGGTCGGCTTCCAGTCTAACCGGATGCAGCTGAATACCAGTATTTTACATGGAGCGACTGCCTATCTGACCTCCACAACCCAGTTAGTACCCTTTGGTAAGACTGGTTGTCAGACTTTTTGGGCCACTGACTACCTGTAACGACTGTCAAAGATCTACAGATGACAGCCGGGACCAACGGCTTAACGTGCTTTCCGAGGCACGGAGGAAACTCGGTATGTTATGGGCGGTCACCCATCCACAGACCAACCTAGGTAAGCGCGGCTTAACCTAAAGATCGACCCGAGCGGCTGTTATTATTTAGCCACGAGCTCCATTAACAAATTATCATTAGTTCTAAAATCTCACCTTTGACGGACACGCATAGCAGGGTAAGTATGAAGAGCGAACATTGGTGCATCGTGTTGATGCTGTGGTCACGCCAGACTACTCATCTGGCTCACACTACTTCTGAAACAAGAGATAACAGAGTTTTAGTATTACATAAGTATAATAGTAGGTGTTAACGGACTGCGGGACTGTTCGAAAGATACCGTGGCCCTGGAACACAAAAGGCAAAGAAGGAACATGGATGGGTTTTAGTCAGTAGAAGTCTGACACTCCCTTCCGCTCCGCCCAGAGTGGAGAGAGTCATTTGGTGATTTCCCATCCGAAAAAAAAAGGTGTTAACGGATCCTTCACGAATCCGTCAACCAAGCACTTAGTTCATCAAACTAAATCACTACGCAAAAATACTGCGAAATAACTTTTTTTTTGGGTTGAAATATCTCGTTATATGGTGGGACTCAATGAAACGCACTCAAAACATTCTGCTGATGTATGTCAAAGTCAAAATTATTTATTTGCTGTAAATGTGGTACAAAAGATGGTAAAAATGACATGAAGTGCAATGACACGTTTCGCCATAAAAATAGCATGCAAATATTATTAAACACAAACATTAAATTAGGTAGGTAACTAAATAACGTATTTATTTATATATAACAGCTTAATTAGACTATTACTAAGTTTAACTAACTAACACAAAACAAAATTTTGCTGTTAAATACTAAAAACGAATAATATTAATTATTCCCTACGGAAATATTGGGGGTTCCAACTTTTTCACAGGTTTTTTTCCGTAATACGAGATTTTTCCACCCAATAAAAAAAGTCGTTTCCTAGCAATATTTTTTGCGTAGGGTTACTTGGTTTGATGTACAGAATGCTTGGTTGACGGCTTCGTTAAGGGTCCGTTTACACCCTGTATAAGATAATATCTCAGGCATGCTGGTTTCCTCACGATGTTTTCCTTCACCGAATCAAGTGATACTTATTCAACACGCACATTTCAGATCTGTCCGAAATTGACTCCGGATAATGTTTGAGTACCCACGAAAAATCTAAACATAACAAAAATGCTCTTCAAATTTGAAGAGCCTCATTGCGCTTGCATGTTTACAGCCCATTAACACTGTCAGCTCATATTTGTCTTCAGTTAATAGCTACAGTTAATTGCAACAACTAATTCATTTTAACTTAGCCGGTTTTTGTTCGCGGGGAAGCGTTCTTTTTTCAAATATCTTTTTTTTTTGTTTTTCATTCAGTGGTTGGATTCGAAAGCGGTATCAGGATAGCATGTGTTTAGTGTTATCAGGGTGTTATGGGATCAAATTGTTGGGGTCAAGTTGTCTTAGGATACACTTTTCATAGAATTTTCAAAACAAATAAACGCTTTGAAAATAGAACCTGTCTTTATTGGTAACGTTCTTCAAAACATCGAATGCGTAGAAAACGCACGCGAGTGTGAACTCAGACGAAGAAAAAGGAGTAAGGAGAGATTGTAGTTTGTCATCCTAAATTTTCGCATGTCTGCTACAGAACATAACATAACATCACGGCTATAATCTCCGAAGGGTTAGGCAGAGGTGTCCCTAATAGTACACCCACATTTCGCCGGTTATGTTTCAGTCTCATATAGTAAGGGGTAAACCTACTGCCATCAACCGGGCACAAAACGAGACTGCGTGGCTGCTACTGAGAAAAACCCAATAACAATTTGACCTACCTGGGAATCGAACCTGGGACCTCACGCTCAGCAGTCGCAATTGCGGCCACTCAACCAACGAGGCAGTTCTGCTACAGAAATAGTAGAATATTTTGCTTGTTTTCTTTAATTAGCTCAATTCTCCATCAAGCTAATAACAATCACTCTTAATTATCCTGCACAAATACAAATCTCCAATTTACTTGCGGATCCTTAATTCACCAGCGGAACCCTTCAGGATCCAGTTCTTATCTAAAGTCCTGGTTAAAAAGACGCAACACTGAACGAAGGAAATTACCCTTTTTATCTAAAACTCGCAATCTTGAAGATAAGGGTAATGTTGTCTGATGTCCCAGTCTTCTTTGCTAATTACCATCGAACTAAATACTTAGGGATTATCTTAATGTTGTTCTTTACTTGAAGATTGTACTAGCTAGCTACTTATGGCTCATGATGTCCTAGTACTTGGCAGTTTTTAAGGGCATTATGGTTTGTTATAAACGATACCTAGAATTTTCTATTTCTGATTATACCTGCCTCTTTGGTCTACCGGGCGCAAGCGCGACTACTGAGCATGAGGTTCTGGGTTCGATTCCCAGGTCGGGCAAAGTGTTATTCGGGTTTCATCAGGAATTTTGTCAGAAGCAGCCACGAAGTCTAGACTTGTGCCCTGTTGATGGCAAATTAGGCTCTCCCCCTATTACATCGGACTTAAACATAACATAACATCACGCCTACAATCCTCGAAGGGTTAGGCAGAGGTGTACACAGTCACGAACATAAATATGTAAATACTTAACAACTTTTAAATGTGTTTTTCTCCTACTGTTCTGATCAAAATATCAAGTTGTTACGAACATAGTATATCTCCAAGTTACAATCGTATTTCTCACAAAAACTGATTTTAGATTTAGGAAAGTGTTTAAATATTGGTGCTCGTGACTGTACTTAATAGTGCACCCACATTTCGCCAGTTATGTAAGTCGCATCTAATAAGGGGCGAGCCTATTGCGATCAACCGTACACAAAACCATAAAAACATATTTACGTCTGTTTTATTTCATGTGCAATAAAATTCTATCCGTCTATCTACCTTATAACTGCAATCAATTTCAAAAACCCAACACGACTTAACACAAAAACGCAAAACAACTATCAATCCAACCCTCAAACAGCAAAGTAGCGATCACCCACTCAAAGTTAACCCTGCAAATCTTCACGGTGTTGAGTTGAGGGTGCAATCTTGAGTCGTTACCCCACCCACGTCCGGTTACCCCGATACGATCAACTTCCGATGCTTAAGATTCACCCTTTAACGAGGTTCAATATCATTTTGAATCCATTTGTGTAGAACAAAGCAGTAATATTGTATGTAATCCGAATTTAACTGAATAATGAAGCGAATACATCGAATTACCATGTAATTTCGGTCAAATCGTGTTAACTCGAATAAACAGCTGCTTTGTGATCATTTTACTAGTATTTTGTGTTAGAGGAAATAGAATATTGGGCATATGTGTGGTGGTTACTGTTTAATTTCAATGTACTTTTAAACCGTTGCTGTTTGAACATTGAGGTTGTAAAAAGCCTAATGTAACATATAAGTAAAGTCAAGTAAACAGGGTGTAAACGGACCCTTCACAAAGCCGTCCACCAAGCATTCTGTACATCGAACTAAGTAACTCGTACAAATACTCATGAGTTTTGAAAAACTCTTGAAAAAAAATATCTTAAGTAATTTGGCGAATTTTGCTTTTATTTTCTGACTTCTTAAATCAGCAGGTAATCGGTTTAGAAGGTATGGAACTCTTTTATCAGGCGTTATACGCTATTGCATCAAATATTTTCCACCAACTAGTCTGGGGGAGGCCTTTGCCCAGCAGTGGGACAGTACAGGCAAATAAAAAAAAGTAGTCGAAAACACTACTGGCGAAATATACTATTAGGTACACCTCTGCCTAAAGATTCGGGGATTACAGGAGTGATGTTATGGTCGAAAAGCTCATGAACATAGAACAAAACTTTTTATCTTGAAAAACATACTTGAAATGCGAAAGTCTTCAATCGCTCAAAAAATCTATTGAAACCATTGAACATTAAACTTCTTACAAAATAAACAAAAACTTAAGACATGAAAATATTATTGCCAAGTGTTCGACTGCCAGACAGAAGTGTTATAAATGGTGGCAGAATTCTGGTGCCAGACAGTCTGGCGACATGGCGAGAGCGAAGTTGTCGAGTCGGTTGGCATTTGGCACATTTTTGTTTTCAAATAAGATGAATTGGTGCTTTTTGAGTCCTAGTGCTTTTGTTGGTTTTGCAAAAATGGATTGTTTGTGACGTCAGTGTGATGAATATTTTTAGTTACATCGACCTACGTTCATAAGTTAAGTAGTTATATTATATTTAATTGATGTATATTATGTGTCTTATTTTCATTTGTATTTTCTCATGTGCAGTTTTTTACCCGACTGCGGCGAAACCCAAAAGGAGGGTTATGTGTTTGTGTACTGACTCTAATCTCCTCTAAAAAGAGTACTATTTTAGTCCCATTTTAGAGCCAATCATTGGCTATTCTCAAGTTGTTTTTACTTTTTCCATAATTTTAAATTATCCTAATCAAAAGGTTATAATTATTATTATCATAATTATTATATCTACAGTTAATTATAAAATCATAAAAAATATCGTAGAAAACATACAGTTACCCCCTTTACATACATGTAAATACATAACAAAAATAACAAATGGCTCATTAAACATAACATTTTTCTCAGTAAAGAAACGGTACACTGAAAAAAATACATTTGCAGAAATCATAAATCTACACTAACTTCATTTTTATTCCATTTTGAACCTTACGTCTTGAGCAATAAGTCCGAGAATTGGTTTATTGCAATGTTAAGTCGTTAAAAGCGCTCACAGTTGTTACTTGGGGCCACAAAAACGGCCGGATGCAGGTTAATTGAATAAGAATAAGGAAAAATATTTAGTCTCGGTTGTTCTTTTTTATTTATTTAATAAGTGAAGAACTAATTAGAGTCTAAAGTTTAACTAGAGTTTTTTTTTTGCTGGTAACCTTACTTCAGAGGCTCAGGCTTATTTAGCAGAACATTTCAGACGACTCTTCTTACAAATAGGACTTTTTTTAATGTATTACATATAGTTATTTAATGAATATTTTAGTTTCCCAATTTATGACCATCAATAGCCAGGCATGTAATAACTGTCTTCCTGTCCATTCAATGTCGTCTGGTAGATAGCTATCGCTATTAGCGCTAAGAACTACGCCGCGCGTCGTTGTTCTCTGAATATTATGGTTTTATAATTGAACTTTGTTAAAATGTTAGTGTACAGACGCCGCCAGCACATCAAGTTATTTCAATCTGTCAAGTTTCTTTTATAGATTTTCAACTTTATCGCTAAAGCATTAAGTTCAGGGTCAAAGGTCAAAGTTGATTGGGAAAATTTGACAGTTTCGGGTAGCTTGATGTGCTAACGACTGTACAATACAGCAAATTATATTTCTATCCATCTATCAAACTGAAGTTGTATAGAAAAGTACGTCTTGATGCAATTAAAGTTAATAAACATCGTCATTATCCAGGACCCCGTTTTCCTCCCCGTTTTTCTCCGTTATCCATAAAACGCTAACTTCACGGCCCCACCTGAACCGGAAGTTAACATCGGTTGGTAGACAAAGCTCGTTGTTTACAGGATGTGGGTGTATCTGAAACTTGCTGTTGACGTAACTAACAGTAACAGTAACTGTAGGCTTTTTCCATTAATACGGTTACACCTAGGCGATGACTACAAACAAACAAGCTGTTTTTTTTTTAATATTTGCTGGTAAATTGTTACAGAGTTTGACGAGTGTTTTGCTGAAAAAGATACTTAAATGTATTTTTGGTGCCTTTGTTTTCTATCAATAAAAAGTATCTTACTTATAAAAAAAATAATAATAAAAGAAATTCTCAGTAGCAGCCATGGTGTCTGGTATTGTGGCTGGTTGATGGCTATAGGCTCGCCCCTTATTCCATGGGACTTAAGCATGGCTGGCGAAATGTGGGTGTTCTATTAGGTACACCTCTGCCTTAAACTTCGGGGATTACAGGCGTAAAGTTATGTTCTGTGTTGTGTAATAAAAAAGTTTTTAAAATCTTAAATTAACAGTCTAAAATCCTACCGAGCCTTTAATATAATAATTTTAGAATAAAGTGTCTGCTTACGCAATACAAGACAATTCGTATTTATACTAGGTATAATATTTTATTAAATTATTGTCAATTAGGGAAAAAGTTATAATTAGTTTGTTTTTTTTCACGAAAACCATTTTTTCTCTTCATATCACTACACTAGCATATTGTCTGGGTCATATTTTCCCTATTTGAATCGGATTTTGTTAACAATTGTAAGGGTTTTAATTTTTTTTGTACGGATCTTTAATTTTTTTTTTTATAAAATTATTTTAACTTACTTCTTATGACATGAAATTTAAAATTTGAAAAGAAAAAAAAATGATAAGAAATGAAAAAAGAAATGAAAACAAAAGATCAAAAAAAGAAAAGATTGAAAAAAAAAAAAAGATTGGAAAAAAAGAGAAGTTCCGTCAAAATTGGCGCAGCCGTTTTAGAAATTAGCCGGAACAAACAGACAGAAAAATGTGTTTCAACTTTCATAAGGATTCAGTAAAAATCTGTTATTTTGAAATTACAAACAGACGCTTTAATTTGATTTATTTATAGATAGATCAATTTATTTATTTGTATAGATTGCCAAGAGCAATGATTCGTGCTATAACAAATAGGTCTAGTTGTTGAAATTGTTGTATTGATTCTCCCTAACATACATAAAAATTACACAACAGAGCCAACAACTGAACTTCGCAACATCTATCAATAATGCAGCCACACAACTAGATTCCAAGGGAATTTTATCTTTATCTCCAATCCAAATAATGCACAACAGATCTTACACTGCTGTATTTACCCCTATAATCCGTAAATCACAAATTCCCTGAATCATATCTCCAGGGGACCCGGAGTCCGTACCCCATAACATTATTACTGCAAGTAGTATACGCACACATATACTTAGGAATATACAGGGTGTATTGGCGAGCATCCAGGGGAAATGCAAGGGGTCAACGCAGAATACCTATATTGTTTTGTTACCCTGGAAAATATCATTGGACAAAAACAAATTGCAAAAAAACGTTAGTAAATTTGAATTTTACGGGTTACCCTGGCGCTTACACCTTAAGCTGATATTTTACCAGAGAACCTAGACGAGTAGCAATCGCTTTCAAAATTCTACAACGAATTTTGAAATAAACCTAAAAGCTTATAACTATAAGTTATAATTTTGACTATTCTATCATCGTGATCGCCGAGATAATATCTTGTCTAAGTCCTCTGGACTCTTGAAGTACATAAAAACTAGCACAAAAAGTAATAACTTGTCACCAAAGAACCTTGAGACTAAAAATCTCCACACCGTCCACCATAACACCCTGTATACAGCAGACAGATACAGTTTCCTTAGGGGTGAGTAGGAGACACAAAGTCTCGACGGCTTGGCGCCAACGGGGCGACGAACTCGAGATGTCGGCTATTGATATTTAATGTGATCGCTACTTAATTTAGAAAAAATCGAATATTTTTGTCAGACAGCAAATTTTTATTATTATCCCAGTATTTCTTTACTGTCAGCTTAATTCTGGATCGAGACCTACATGGAATAATTAATAACAAAACGAATAAAAAATCACTGTTACCGTGTATATAATTATAACTCTTATTTTAATTTTAAAAAATCACTTTCGTCATTTTTGTTTGAGTTTATTTCCCTCCTAATTGGACATTGGGCAATCATATTAATGCAGGTGGTCTTACAAAATTCAACTCTATTCTATCGAAAGATTTCCTACTATTTTAGGTGGAAGTGCATTTATTCCCATTAAATGACTATTTCATGAAAAAGGATTTTAATGAACTTAGAGGGTTGTGTTGATGATTTAAATGATTATAAATCAGTAAATACACACGTGTTACGGCCGCAAATCATATTTTGTTCAACATACAGGTTGAAACTAACCGGAAAATTGCAAAACCGGAAGAAAAATTGTTATTCGTGTTCCATTGAATGACATTTTCATGAAATAATCATTCAATGGGATTAAAAGAACTTCGAGGGTTGTATTGATGATTTAAATGATTGTAAATCAGTAAATACACACGTGTTACTGCTGTGAATCATGTTTTGTTCAATATACAGCATGACACTGACCGGAAAATTGAAAAAACCTAAGAGGAATTGAATTTCGTGATCTACCCTGGTGATGCCACCTTAAGTAAAAAAGAATTACACGTCAAGCAGAACTGAAAGTGAAATTTTATAGTAACTGATCAGCCTACCCCATTCAACGTCCTCTTTACTACATGCCACGAGAGAATCACCTGTTCAAATAACCAATTATTTCCACAGAAGACACTTTATCGAACACACAAACCCATAACAAAAATTTTAATCCGCAAACCATCTACTCAACAAATTCCATATTCCTTTCTTAAAAATAAAAATATGGAACAATCCACAGAGTTCTCGTTATGGAATCAAAACGGTCTTCGCTCATGAAATAGAAAATACCATTAAAACGATCACAAAGGATTTGGCCAACAATTTTTCCGAGCAATCCAATACATTCGCTTGTTCGCGAGGGCGCGTATCGGATTCCCCTATACGAAATACAAATAAATGTGGATGTGACTCACACCGAAGTGAGCGGGAATGTTAAGTAAGTGGGTATTTTCTTTTTTCTGATTGTTGTTTTGGAAAATCATCATCATCATTCTCCTATACTTATCCCAATTTATTTGGGGTCGGCGCAGCATGTTTTCTTCTTCCATACTTCTCTATTACCTGTCATCTCAGCAGTCACCTACTTTCTAGCCATATTATCCTTCACACAGTGCATTCATCATTTCTTTTTGTTTTGGAAAATCATCATCTGCCTAGCCTTTTCCCAACTATATTGGGGTCGGCTTCCAGTCTGACTGGATGCAGCTTAATACCAGTATTTTACATGGAGCGACTGCCTATCTGACCGCCACAACCCAGTCAGTACTGGGTAATACGGTACCCCTTGGGAAGACTGGTTGTCAGACTTTTTGGGCCACTGACTGCCTAACGACTGTCAAAGATCTACAAATGACTATATTACAAGTGCGGTGAGGTGCATAAGTAAGTATTAAAAACATCATCTGCCTAGTCTTTTCCCAACTATGTTGGGGTCAGCTTCCAGTCTAACCGGATGCAGCTGAAGTAATTAATGCAATATTCATTCATTATTATCTTTCATCACTGGTTCTCTATGTGCATGCAAGCGTGTTTCACAGTGAGATTCTGAACCGCGGCTGTGCATTGCCTGTTTTTGATCTTTTATAGTAGATTGGAACATTGGAAAAGCCCAGCTTTACTCAACCGACGGACGCGGGACGATCCAAAATCGATCACATTCGGCGTTCCACACACGCGAATGTTACGCCACCTTACAACACACATCCTAATACAGCAACAAGGAGGTACCACTGAGTTAATTTAGCTGAGTGGATTCCGTCGTGCATTGTCGCTTGTTTATCGTCACACTCGGCACCGCCGACTTAATGGTATTAAACTTTAGATATAAATGTTCTTTGAACGGTGGAATTTTTCGCTTCGATATGTAATAGTGAAGATATCATGGTGGGTTTTGGTTTTATTGGAAAACGTGAATTGGTTTGTAAAGAAATGATGGATGGACTGTGTGAGGAAAGAAGTTGACTGCTGATATGACGAGTAATAGATGAGTAAGGAAGAAGAAGACTTGATAAATTGGGATAAGGACAGGAGAATAACGACGATAATGTTGTATTAGTTTATTTTTCTGTGTTATCGCGATGTTATAATCATTTAGAGGATCATCCCGGAGGGTTTACATGTTTTAATACAAGAATATTAAACTTATCCTACTAATATTATAAATGCAAAAGTTTGTGAGAATGTATGGATGTCTGGATGTTTGTTACTCTTTCACGCAAAAACTACTGACCGGATTTGGATGAAATTTGGCACACACATAGTTTATAACTTTTATATATACAACATTAGTTTTAGTATATGCGAAACCTGAAACACGTGTCTAGTATTTTTATGTATTATAGATTCTCTATGTACAAAATTTAAAAATTGTGTCATGAAAAATAACAAAGTTATAAGCTTGTTCTGTTACCTAGTTGGCCGCACAAAAACGTGGTCAGTACGCAGCGCGCGCCTCCAGCGTCGTCTTGAGCGCATTGATAATAATAATTTGGCAGTAGGTACCTAAATTATTTCGATAGGTACTTAAAGTCGCTCGGTGTCCAACTTATAGCTTTTTTTAAATATTTTTGGGAAAAAATATAACATAGTTCAAAAACTATTGGAATCGTTTCAGTTACTTATTCTGAACAAACTATATTCAGGTTTCGCATATACTAAAAATAATGTTGTAAAATACATAGGATTCTGTTTATCTCTGTAGTACGATCCCGTGGGACATTTACCGAACTCCACGCGGGCAAAGCCGCGAGCATAAGCTAGTAAACCATGCGTCGTAGGCGTGTTGCTAGTTGGAAAAATAACATTTTGGTATCGTGATGTATAAATAAGTAGTAGTAAAGCTTCTTGAGGAACAGACTCGTCAAAGAAACTATCACTTTACCTAAGTTCGCAGCAAAGTTGAAGTGCTCTGGTTTGAAAGACAGAACTTTGATATTATATGCTCATGAAATATTTCGACCCATTGTCTGAACGGAAAGTATCGCTGTAATATGATTCGGTCAGTGTAAGTACGATACGTGTTCATAAAAAAAAGAAAAACCGTTAATTCGTGGTGACCTCCTAAGCATTACAAAAATGTTACTTCTGCGAAACTGTAAAGCTGTTTGTTGGCAGATGTAGCTTCCTAGCATAAAGAGCGAATAAAAGTGTGATGACATCACATTGAAAAAATGTTTACACTGGTCAGCTGAAATCAGGTAGGGTGCGTCTGGTCGAAAAGAAAGTGTGTTCTAGCCAGCCGAAAAAAAGTGTAACCCTAACCAGTTCATAAAAGTGTACCTCATCACATCTGCCAACCCTTTTCCCAGCTATGTTGGGGTCGGCTTCCAGTCTAACCGCATGCAGCTGAATACCAGTATTTTATATGGAGCGACTGCCTATCTGACCTAATTATCACTGGGTAATACGATGACCTTGGTAAGACTGGTTGCCAGACTCTCGGGGCCCCTGACTACCTGTAATGACTGTCAAAGATCTTCAAATGACAGCCAGGACCAACGGCTTAACCTACTTTCCAAATCACAGAGGAAACTCGGTATGTAATGAGTGGCCATGTAGACCAACCTAGGCAACTGATTTGGCGAAAAAAATATAACCTGGTTTGTCAAAAAAATATCTAAAACTGCTACTGATACAGGGCTATGCTCGGAGTTTCCTTGCGTGATGAAATCAGAAATGACGACATCCACAAGAGAACCAAGGTTACCGACGTAGCCCGAAGAATAGCTAAAGTTAAGTGTCAGTGGGCAGGGTACATTGCTCGCAGAACGGATGGCCGATGGGGCCGAAAAGTTCTGGAGTGGCGACCGCGAACCGGAAGACGCTGCGTTGGAAGGCCTCCCACTAGGTGGAATGATGACCTGGTGAAGGTTGCAGGGCTCCGCTGGATGCAAGTAGCCAGGGACCGGTCAATGTGGCGACACTTGGGGAGGCCTATGTCCAGACGTGGACGTTTTTCGGCTGAAATAATCATGATGATGATGATGATACTGATACTGTTAGCCTGCGTCATCCCACTGCTGGGCAAAGGCCCCTATTAGATACCGACTTTCCTCCGCGCCTCGGAAAGCACGCTAAGCCATTCATTCATTCGTTCGTTCGTGCCCCATGACTTCCAGAAAAATCTGTAATAAAAATATTTTTTCGACAAGCCAGGTTAAGTGTTGCAGTCAGGTAAAATGTGTCAGCTCAAAGTCAAGGAAAATTAACTAATATGTAATGGATACTCTATATAACATCTATTCACAAACACAATGTATTACAAAGGTGTATTAAAATTATATGGTGGAAACCGGAACCTTTGTTATAACGTACTAACATAAAACGTCCTTCATAGTTCGTTGGTACGTTGTAACCTAAGTAAATTAGAAGTAACATGCTTTCTTCTAGATTTGATTATTTTAAGTTACACTCTTTTGGTAAATGGAAATTAAAACATGTAAAAACGAGGATAATCGTGGCTTTTCCTTTGATTTCATTTTATAATTTTGATAATAGTCCATGACTAGTCCATACTATAATATTATAAAGAAGAAAGATTTGTATTTTTGTATGTTTGTAACGAATAAACTCAAAAACTACTGGACCGATTTCAAAAATTCTTTCACCAAAAGAATGCTCTATTATCCCTGAGTAACATAGGCACCCGAAGCCGGGACGGACCGCTAGTAAGTACGAGTATTATAAAGAGGTAAAATTTGTTTGTAAGTTTGTATGTAGGCGGTTATCTTAGGAACTACTGATGCGATTCCGAAAATTCTTTCACTAACGGGAAGCTACATAATCCCCGAGTGTTACAGGCTACATTTGAAACGTTCCTCTCAGTACATTTCGTACATAAAGGGAGTAAAGCCGCGAGAAAAAGCTAGTTTCATAAACAAACTTATTATATGGAGGTTTATTCATGAACGTTGATTAAAGTTCTAAATAGAAAAAAAGTCTGCCTTTTTGGTCTAATGGTCTTAAGCGCGACTGCTGAGCATGAGATCCTAGGTGCGATTCCCAGGTCGCGTAAAGTGTTATTGGGTTTTTCCATCTGGAATTACTCAGTAACAGCCACGAAATTTGGATTTGTGCCCGGTTGATGACAATACAGGCTCGTCCCCTACTACATGAGACTTAAAACATCACTGGCGAAATGTGGGTGTACTATTAGGTACACCTCTGCATAACCCTTAGGGAATTCTTCTTCTTAGCGTGTCGATGGCAATCTAAATTGTGTCAGCCCAGAACTGAGCTAATAGTTTGGCGCTTTCGGTAGCGTTCATGAGTTTCTGTAATGAACAAACAAGGTGATTATACCCTTGATATTATGTAAATGGCTGGGTGTAAACTAAGAACCCTGTATCCCCAAAAGGGTGGTGAATACAGGTGTTAGGCTGTATACAGAAAGAAAGCTGGAAACTTATAAGCGCTTACCGGCGCTTGACAGCGCTGGTAACCCGCGCAGGAAAATATATGAACGCGCGCCGATAAGCACTGAACGGTGCTGACAAGTTCCGACAAGCTTCAACACGCGCTGGTCAGCGCTGGGCGCTGCCATTTAAAATTAATAAACAACTTGCTTGAACCTGCTTCCTTTGTGTAGAACGGACCAGCGCTGTCAAGCGCCGGTAAGCGCTTATAAGTTTCCAGCTTTCTTTCTGTATACAGCCTAATGTTATGTTTAGTCAAAAGGTGCATGCTTGCATACAATAGCGCAGTTTACAGCGGGTACCTACGCTTGTCACCAGTTGCTATTACACTAATTGGTATGCAAATGATCTAATTGGTGCAAATTATGGAAATACACGCGAATAAAGTGCTAGATTAAGTAATTAAGTGTGATGGAACAAATAATTAGATAAATGGGAGTAGAAAAGTTACTTATTTATTTATTTATTGAATGCACAATGTATCTACACATAGTTCTGAGCTAAGCTTAAAACTAATGAGTATATGACCCTGTTAGGGCGCAGCCAGATGACTTAAAACTAACAACATTGCAGAATGTGAGTGTCTTTTATTTATCTAATATCACGTAGGTTAGGAACTTTCACAATATTTTTTATTTTTGTTAGCCTGTACTGTCCCACTGCTGGGCAAAGGGTTGAAATATTAAATTAATTAAACTTATATCCAGCTTTATACATAAAAAAGTTAAAACATACATAATAATTATTTTCAAACTCTATGTTAACATTTAACATGGAGAATAAATAACCGAGGTCTTAGAATACGAGTGTTATGTCTCTTTAAATTAATCAAAAATAAAGTTGCCTTTTGTCTTTTTAGGTGACCGCTGAGGACTTCTTGTTTTTTTTTTTTAATTTTATATCAGAATGTTTTCGCGAAGGTTTCTGTGCAAATACTTTAATATCAAAGTTATACCTAAACATATCGTCGGGGATATTGCAAATCCGCGAATCTACCATACGTAAAGAGCGCGTATCTGCACTACGTGTAGGTTTAGAGAGGAAGGTAGTTTATATTTTTTTTTATTTCAACGATTTCTGACTTCATTTTTACATGAATAGTTAATAAAAATAAATAAAAATACATAGAACACATGAATTGTTAATTCATGTGTTCTATGTATTTTTAACAGTAGAAATCTATTAAATTCATTTATTTAGTCGCTACGACAATGCGTAATTGAAATTGGCTACATTTCTCAGATACGCGGAATTATCCAATGCTAGTTCCGCGGATTTGCACTAAGATATCACCATGTTTACACACTGTTCTTTACTTTTCCCTTTTTTTTTTCTTCTATGTGGTAGAAGCTAGCGAACAAGGCGGATCACTACTCAATAGTTAAATGTTATAACAGCTTTGTATCATCTTATTCAATTATGAAAACTTCTTTTTTTTTTCTTAACCTACTCTGTCCCACTCCAGTGCAAAGGCCACTCCTCTCACGTCTCGCGAAAACTACTTAAACATAAAATAAAAATAAAAAAGCCTTTTATTTCATGCATTAATAGTTTAAACTATACATAGATTTAAAGTTGTCCTATACCATTTTGATTTAATTATGATTTTATTGTAAATTATTTAATTTTATATAACATAATAATGAACGAAAACTACTTATCTTCTACTAATTCTGGGCCCCTTTTTGTCGTCCTAAGATCCTATTTACTTCATCCTTTCCAATTCCCCCCAATATTAACATTTTATTATACAAAAATAAGCCAAAACAATTAACAATGCATCAAATAACAAAGCCGTCAATCGCTTAAGACAAAAAGTTCAACCTCTAATTAATATTACCGTGAATCAGTAATCAGAGGGAAACGGTAAGACAATTTTGCGAAATTAACACCTGAAGCAGACGGGTGGCGGAATTCCCGGATTTTACGGAGCTACGGAACTTGCGGGTCTTACCACGGAGTAATAAGGTATTGGAGTGTGAAATACTCGTACTGCATAATTCAATAGAATTAATTTAATGAGGCGGTCACTGGTGTTGTCTCTTTCTGGTTAGTTCATAAATCATTTTTTCTTCTTTATCGTGAGGTTAGTACCTAACTTGGTGTCAAAGTTTTTATGCCACCCATGGCCCTCTGACTTATAAATCATTGAGTCTTTAATAACTTGTAGTAGAAATAGTGCTTGTTATGCAAATAAGAAAATGTATTTTCTTAGGTGGGTGTATGTGTGTTTACAAATCAGCTGATAAGAGGCGATTTTCCTGAAAATAACCGTAGTTATTTTGAGAGTTGCCAGCTGAATTGGTAGTTAGTTGGCCATGTCTGTCAAAAGACCGATTGCCGACGGAGGAAACGATGCTGGGGTTGTTGAACACGTTTCGGCGCAAGCATTAAGAGTGACGCCCTACATCCAAGTGGGTCTAAATACAGGTGGGCCGACGACCAGAGAAGGTGGTTGGGTCAGACTGGGTGTAGTTGGCGAAGGACGGGATGTTGTGGCACAGCTTTGGGAGTCCTACGTGTTGCGGTGGACTTTGATAGGTTGAGTTGATGGAAGAAGTGAGCATCATATCATGTCGTGGCCTTTACATGCGACTGACAAATTATGATATTACTTTTAATGCTCTTAGTGAGGTTCTTGTCTATATCCCATAAATCATTACTCCATCCACTCCCTACTCGATGTCTTTGAAAACTTCCGTCGCGCGGTCGACTTTGAAGCAGAACAGGTGTGAATTACTTTTAAAATATGGTAATCCTGGCTGAACGGAGTCCCGCCTTCGTGGAGATACTTGGTGACGAATTTCTTGAACTTCTAAGTTCGAGAATTATTATGCAGAGGTGGTTTTTACAGTGCTTGTGTTTTATTAGGTGAATGTTTGGTCGGTACGCCTGTATTGTGGGAGGTAGGCAGAGGTGTTACCTATGGGTCGGGGGGCTTTTGGGACCGGGACCTTTTTTTATTAACTGTACTTTAACTTCTAATTTCTTGTGGTCCCAAAATACTACTCAAACATAATTATTGTATTTAAAGGTGGAATCCGGGACCGCGCTCCTGGTCCCAAAAGCCCCACGACCCTTACCTATATATACGTACCATCGTGAAAATTATTTGTTTATCAGATTGACATTGACACGTCAAATTGACAGTTTACTAAATAAATTCAAATGATAGACTTTGTGATTTGAATTTACGTATATTCAATTTGCTTAACAATTAATTATCTTTGACTGTAAATCAGCCTGCCATTTAATCGTCATGCTTGCGAACGAATGCTCGTGATCGAATGTTCGCAAACGAATGGTCGGAATCGGATTGCTTTTGATGTGGACGTAAGTAAACGTTTTATTTATTTCTACTACACATCTTGTTCTACTTTATGTATCTATTATGTGTTTCTATAATATAAATCTTCATTAATTATGTTTGAAAGTTTTTTTTACAACCTATTACATAAATAAATATAAGTTATTATTTATCATTTATCTTCTGTTTTATTTATTTTTCTACCCAGCTTCTTTTACATTCCAAAAAATTAGCTACTTCCTTTTATCGTTTTTAGAAAAAAACTAACTATTGATAAAATGGAACTCATATAGGATCATTCGTGTGTATGTTTGTCTAACAGTCAGTCTGTCACAGCCAATTTGCTCTGAATCTACTGGATCCATTAAGCTGAAAATTTGGTACACATAAACAACATAATTATACGAATTTCTGTTTTTAAGTAAGTATGAATCGTTTAAAACACATAATTATTGAACACAACAGTATATCATTTAATATAATAACGTACGGTGGATGCGTACAATTATATTAGCGGAATCACAACATTAGCCATCAATAAGTTTAAGCATTTAAAACCTAGGAATTATTCTTGGAAATCGTGCTGATTTTTTAATGCTATGTAACAAAGTATCTTCATGTGGTGCAGCTCAAATATATAAACAAAGAACTAACTTTGAAGCATATTGTTTATAAAGAAATGGAAGTAATAATCCATTCTCAAAAATTATTAAACTAATCAGCATTTTTGCTGATCCTCTAGAGGACAGGACAGAACCTACTAGAAGTAAAAGCGAACATTCGCTTCGCGAATTTGTTTTGCAAACATTCGTTGGGTGAGAGTTGTTACGCAATGAACATTCTTTTGCGAGCACAGCGATAACATTTTTTTTGTGTTTTGTTGCTCGTGGCCACATATCGAGTTCCCTTCGCGCCTCCGAAAACACGTTAAGCCGTCCCGGCTGTCATTTGTATAACCGGTACTTGTCGTTGAAATCTCGAAAGTCTGAGAACCAGTCTAACCAAGTGGTATCGTATTACCAAGTTAATGGGTTGTGGAGAGCAGATTGGTAATCGCTCCCAAGCCGACCCAAACTTAGATGCTAGGCAGATGATGAATTCACACACGCGTAACAAAAGTACGCGCACCGAATGAACGTTCATGAAAGAAAGAAAGAAAGAAAGAAAAAAAGAAAGAAAATACATTTATTTGGCACATGCCACAAGTGCACACAGTATAAAAAAAATAAAAATATAACAAATAAAAAACAAAAAATTAAAAAACTTAAAATCTAAACAAAAAAAAATAATAATAAAATAAAATAGTGTGACACTGTGTGCCTCACGGCTGCGCCAAATAGGCCCAGTTCAGCAAAAATGCCGGACAACTAGTGCCCGACGCTGGTTTTCATGAATAGAACAAGTAGGTACAATTGATTACATACATAATGTTACTGGTGATTGTACTGAAGCAATCAACTTAATCCGACAAATATTTACATGATAACCTTTAAACGTTCACGCGAACATTGAAAAGGCTATAAAACAACTTAACAGTATGTAATATCCTTTTGCATTTGTTATTAAAAATGAAGATTTTCATGTGCCTGCTTTTGATTAAAGTTTGTTCCTGTACTGACAGCGAACAACAGACAAATAATTACTGGAGAGGAATTGAATATGATGACGGAAACTATGGTGAGAGATCTCTTCATGACAATATCGAAAGTTAAGCGCTCATTACAGCGGCAGCGCCCCGCATTGCAAAACTGTGCCAAAGCATATTAGAAGTCGCGTCCGGCCATGCCGTACCACAGTTAGTAATAGCTTCATTTCTTGATATAGGACACATCAAGTCCAGGGCAATTTAAATTTCATCTTAACAATCCATATATCTTTTGCTTAGCCTCTCTCTTACCCTTGGTATATTGTCATTAAACCAGTGCCCACATTTCTTATATTTTGACCATCCCACAGTGATAATGTGTCTTCGTGGTGGATTACGGCTCACTGGAAGTAAAAACTTTTAAGGCTGGTTATGCTTGTGGCACCAACTGTACTATCCATCTGGCTGGATTTTTCCTATTTTGGGGTCGGCTTCCAGTCTAACCGGACCACCAGATGCTGTAAACAAGTATTTTACTGGAGACACCTATAAATAAAAAAAAAATCAAATCAAAAATGTTTATTTGTCAGAATATGGTACAAATAGATGTTACAATATTGGTTCCAGCATATCCTGCCATAATATGGCGTACAAGTATTTTTTAACAAAAACAAAGCTTAAATTACTAACCTCTTAATACCACTCTCTTATACCTCCACATACAACCTTTCATCGCAATATCAGAGTTATCCGCGCGTTTCACATATATACAGGGTGTAAACAGACCCTTCACGAAGCCGTCAACCAAGCATTCTGTACATCAAACTAAGTAACTTTACAAAAATTATTGCTGGGGAACGACTGTTTTTAATCGAAATATCTCCGTAACTAGAAGGTTCCCAGGTATGGTCTAGAACAAATAAACGATCGCAAAGAAGGGGAGAACAAGTGCCTTTCGGCTTTGTTAAGGGCCTATTTACACCCTTTATGTATATGCAGAAACTTCACAATAACCTTGGGACAGTAACCCACCATGCACATCTCCTGTTAGCCCTGTCTGATCAGAGGATACTCAATTTTCAATAGACGACATACAACGCCCTGTTCCTCGAATTCATGCATATCCCTCATCCCCAGGTTATCAACAACCTGGACCAATCGAACGTCCATGCTCCCTCCAAGACCTGAACTGCATCAGGCAGTACTTCGCCCACAACTCTCGATGCTCGCCTATCCATGGACCGGCTCCAGACCCTCAAAGAATTAAGGTCATACCAATGTCTGTGCCTCATGTTAACATCACCTTCGTTTTGTATGACAGTGAGGTTAAAGGGTTCAATGATTTTAAGATTAAGGAGTTTTAGTAAGTATTTAGATTCTTTTTTAATTACCTAGCTACAGCTTGGTGCGAGTGCAGGATGCAGTTGGATGAGGGTTGCTGAGAATCAAGTGGAATGCCGTGTGATTGGAGAGGTCTATGTCCAGCAAAGGACTGCTGAAGGCTGATGATTATGTACAGCCTCCAGACCCTTAGTACCCTAAATAGTGCTTTGAAACTTTAGGAAAACCGGTTTGATCTTTTCGAAGTCCTGCGCATTCTTGATCTGTCTCTAATGTAGACCCCTGCAAACCCCAAAGAGAATCATTCATCTTTTTCTTTTTTGTTTTATCATACTAAGATATCGAGTCACCAGAATTTTGCTTGCTTATTTAATTTGACCTTGAAATGAAGGTTTCATTTCCATGTTTCAGCATAAACAAACAAACTGACAGACTGGTGTTAGAAGTGGAATTCCGCAAGCTTTTCGTGTATGCACCTTACTCGGTCATTACTTTCCACCGCAAAGGAATGGAACCCAAGGAGCTAGCAGGCTACGCGTTCATTGAATACAGTAAGTAATAATTAACATAGTTGTTACCGATGGCGATTTTTTTTTTTTGATGAGCTCGTGGCTTAATAATAACAGCCGCTCAGGTCGCTGAGCGTGGGGTCCTAGGTTCGATTCCCGGGTCATGCAAAAAGTGATATTGGGTTTTTCCATTATAAAGCTCAAGGCTAACCTATAACAGCTGTTCGGGTCGATCTTTAGGTTAAGCCACTCTAGCCTAGGTTTATCCGTGGATGGGTGACCACCCATTACATTCCGAGTTTCCTCCGTGCCTCGGAAAGCACGTTAAGCCGTTGGTCCCGGGTGTCATTTGTAGATCTTTGACAGTCGTTAGGTAGTCAGTGGCCCAAAAAGTCTGACAACCAGTCTTACCAAAGGGTATCGTATTACCCAGTACTAACTAGGTTTTGGAGGTCAGATATTCAGTCGCTTCATGTATAATACTGGTATTCAGCTGCATCCGGTTAGACTGGAAGCGGACCCCAACATAATTGGGAAAAGGCTAGGCAGATGATGTTACCGATGGCGATTGAGGATATACGAGAACGTAGCGTTTGAAAAGAAAATGTGTCAAAAATCGAAAAGAGTATGCTTAGATGGTTTGGTCATGTGGAGTGAGTGAAAGGCGACTAACAAAAGGTATTTACAAGGGAGATGTGAGTGGCAACGCCGGGGGGGAACGCCCAAGACGGTACCTTTTTTTTTTTTTTTTTTCTGATGGGAAATCATCAAATGACCCCCCACTCTGGGCGGAGCGGAAGGGAGTGTCAGACTTGTACTGACTAAAACCCATCAATGTTCCTTCTTTGCCCTTTGTGTTCCAGGGCCACGGTATCTCTTTCGAACAGTCCCGCAGCCCTGGCAGGCATCGGCCCTTGCGGACCGGCCCCCTACTTACTTAGACGGTACCTTATTGGTGAGGTTCTTCAGAAAGGTCAGGTGAGTATACTCGCCACCGGCTTGCGTGTATGACTAGATGTATGAACGTGGACAAGCCAAAAGGAGTATGTAAGGATCGTAGCAGGTGGGGTTCTGTGGTTCTGTCCACACCCATGGGAAAAGGCGTGAGTTTATGTATGTATGTTGTTTAGATAGGCAGAAGACTGACCACCACAACTCAGTTATTAGATTGGTATCTACATGATATCCCTAACCTTAAATTCAGTACATGATTCTAACCGTTGGTTATTATATAAATACCATTTCCATACATGTTCACTGTGTAGGTATTGCACATTTGTATGAAACAGCTGATGTTTTCTTTTTAAAGCTGACGAAAAAATATTTTTAATCTAGAATATTCATTTGGCCGAAATAACCACTTTCTGGAGCCCGACACAGCCATAAGGCGTCGCGGTAGACCTAGTAGAAGACGGCGGGACGATTTTGACAGCACCAGCTTCCAGTGGTCCACATTGGAATTTGATCGAAACAACTGGAAATCATAGGGAGAGGCCTTAGCCCAGCAGTGGTATGATGCAGGTAATCAGTATCAGTATATCCAGCTTCCCCAAGAAATGCGTTGAGGTGCACCAGTCACCGTGTGTATTTATAATCACACAATATGAATTAATTTTAAATTTATTATTTTCCAGAAGACCTATCGCTCACCTTTATAGCTCCTCACATCAGAGACATCAAGCTATCTGAGAGTCACGTCTACTCTTACATAAATGATATTAATCCGAGGCACGGGCTGGGTTCGAACTACACAGAAAGTAAAGGTAAAAATCATTGTTTCTTTTCCACGCGCGATTTTGTAGGAGTTTGTGTGAATATTGTGTAATAGTGCAAATATCTAAATATCATGGGGGGTACATTTTGCATTTCTTTAATCTACAAGTGTAAAGAGACTCTTCACAAAGCCGTCAAGCAAGCATTCTGTACACCGAACAAAGTAACTGTTCGCAAAAATTATTGCTGGGCAACGGCTTTTTTTTTTTTGGGGCGGAAAATCACATTTTACGGTAGGACTCAATGTTACGCACTCAAAACATTGCGCTGATGGATGGATTTAACAGAAAACTGGTCATGGAGGTATTTAAAGTAAAAATATAACTTTTACTTCATTAAAACTAGTATTTAAAAAAAAAACTTGTGAAAAAGTTGAAACTTCGACCTCCAATATCTCCGTAACTAGAAGGTCCCAGGTATTGTCCAGAACGACGGGGAAAACAAGTGCCTTTCGGCTTCGTTAAGGTTCTATTTACACCCTTTACAGTCCTGCGGTTTTTTTTGGTCACGGCGGCCAATTTAAGAGGAAATTAGCCTTCGGCGCGGAAGATATTTTGGTGCAAACACGTGCACTCTCTGTTCCCTCACTCTTCCGATAGGACAGAAATCTGCGACGACCAGATAGAGATAAGGCGCAACGGCTTAACGTGCATGCCGAGACACGGTTGTATTATACCGCCAACTTCTAAACTCCGAGCTTCTACTGAGAAATTCCTAAAGGAATAACCAAACAACACCTTTTAGCTCGACCCGGGTATCAAACCCGTCCTGGGTTTGATACCCGGGTGAAATAATGTTCTTTTGTTTTCCAGACCTTCATGTTCAACTGGTGACAAGGCGTTTGATTGAGAGAACCGGGCTCAGTCTGCAAGAAGCCTTCATAACCAAGGGACCTATATTAATGTCCACATTCTTGCAGAACTCAATCTGCAGTTTCTAAATACGGTAGAATAAAATATTGTCGTCGGTATCTGATGAAATAAACTATTCTTATTGAACTTTGTCTTTTTTTGAAAGCCTTATCAACTCTTGTAGAACAGCTGTGTTCCATCATAAAAACCTGGTCAGAGTACCTTGATCAAGAAAAGCAATAAGTTTATCGGATAGGTAGGAATTTCTCGGGTAACACTCCGCCAACTTTCGAACCCTGGACTACTACTAAAAACTTTAATGGGAACTTCCCATACCACTTTGCGTAACCTGGCATCTGGACCCAGCACCCCAAGCTCAGAAGACGCGCTTGTCAATACGAGCAACAGCTAGTAAGAAGCAGTACACAATGTTTTCAGGGCTACGGTACCATTGCACCTAAAACAGCGTTGTAAACGTCCCTTTGTGCCTATTGACCTTGTTTTGTTCTGTCTCCTGCTGATAGGGGGGGAAGTGGAAACTCCGTTTTTCCTACTCTTCCGCTATTCTTTTCTGATTAATTTCGTTGCGGGATCCAAGACGGTTAAATTTTTTTCTCTGGGACTTCGTCGAACTTCAATGTCTCGTCGCTTTTCTGGTGCTCGCCACTGTTGTTTCTGTCTTTCAGGAGTTGCAGTGGTTTGGGAGTAGTGTGGTGGTGGGCTTGTGTAACTAAAACAACATTATAGTATTACTATTCAAAAGTCTGTCATAAGGTAGTATCTTTATGACTGACAGACGGCGTTCTCGTTGTATACGGAACCATGTTTTGTGTGGATAGAAATCCTCACAGATAGGTAGGTAGTGCCCACCTGGGGAGAACCAAGGGTTATGTCAGACTCCTACCGACAAACCCCTACGGTTCTTACTATTACCATGAGTCTGGGGGACCGCCCAGAAGATACTCGCAAATTCGCGCACCACCTCTGCTATCAGACCGCGCCATGCAGGCACCATCGCCAAGTCGGTCATCATCTGTCAAGCCTTTTCCTAACTATGTTGGGTTCGGCTTCCAGACTACCCGGATGCAGCTGAATATCAGTATTCTATATGGAGCGACTGCTTCTCTGATCTCCACAATCCAGTTCTGGGTAATGCGCAATACCCCTTCGTAAGACTGGTGTCAGACTTTCAGGTCCCTGACCACCTGTAAAGACCGTCAAAGATCTTCAAATAACAGCCGGGACCAACAGTTTAACGTGCTAGGCATAGAGGAAACTCGGTATGTAGCGGATGGTCACTCATCCACGGACCGACCTTATCGAACGCAGCTTAACCTTGAATAGATCTGTGTGGCTGTTATTATTTAGCCATGAGGTCCATCACTGAGTGGTTGTGGAACCCAAAAAACCAAGATCAATGAGGCATGTTATCTGGGCTAGTTATTTTGTTAATCGATAATTCGTGTTCAGTTTCATTGTAAGCAAATTAGTTCTTATTCTTGTTATTAATGAGGTTTAAATTTGAATAATTGCTTAATTACTTATCATGTTATGATATCTTTAGCTCATTTAAATAATTTATGGTTTCCTTTAAAAATCATGCGATCCGTGATTTATTGAGTATTTACTTAGCTTCAAATTAACTTATTATTAATTCATTATCTCGTTCTATTGCAGTCCTGATAACAATTAGCAAAGTATTTTACTATTAATTAATTAATAAAAGTGTGGTGTAAAAAAAATACATAACATAACGCCTGTATGTCCTCACAGAGTTAGGCAGTGTAAAACGAAGTCGGCTAAAAAATGAAGACCTTATTTTGTTTTGTTCTTTTGTTTATTTTTTGTAGCTTTTCGGAACAAAGTGATGGGTATCAGGATTATCGGCGTGACGAAGCAAAAGATGATGCATACCAAAAAGATGGTAAGTAACTTTCTCTTTTGTATGTAGATACCGGCTTCTGATCTCAGGAACACGTAAACTTAAACAACGTACAGACGGACGCACATCAAGCTACTACAATATGTCAAAATTCTTTAATAGATTTTCAACTTTATCTCTAAAGCATTAAGTTGAAGGTTGATTGGGAGGATTTGACAGAATCGGGTAGCTTGATGTGCCAGTCTGTACAATGCAGGTAGTTGTACCTACTGTAAACTAGTTGTAAACTTTCGTGTTTATACCTATTTTTAAAAGTTTTGTGTCTTTAGGCGACTTGTGACTGAACAAACCCCGTGATCTTTTTCTTAGCTAATCAATGGCAAAAACTTCAACAGTCATAAGGTCATCAAGTTCGCAGATGACAGGACAAAGACAGGACAGGCAAGATGGAATGGTTTTTACACCTGCAGCCTGTGAGCGAAATTTACACGTAGATCGCTGGACGCCCTACGTGTTCAGTATAATAATGGTTTTAGGATGTAGCTGGGGCTGCCTCGCTTCTGTAGTGCGTCAGGAATGTTTGCTGAGGTTAGAACGGATTAGAAAACAATTGTTCGCAAACGTATGGCTTCCGTGATGCTTCAAGTGCTCGACAGTGCCAGCAGTATCTTAAATACCATTATCGAAAGGGTTTATTGCCCTCTTGTGCGGTACTGGAACAGTGTGCACATGGGTTCCAGGAGAACAGTTTTTCATTTTAGATAAGTTTTACTAACATTGTTTTAAGTTATTACTAACAATTTATGGATCTTTATCTGAATTAAATGCTTAATAATAATAAATGCATGTATTTTACAGATAAATTCGAAGACAAAGAACAAAATCAACACTTCATCATCAGACCATGCTCTTACAAGGATATAAACTGCATCCGAGGATTCTTTGCTCACTACTCCCAATGTTCGGTAGCTGAAGGACCAGTTCCAGAACCTTATGTACTTCATCTTCTACCTGATTTACATATACCTCATGCAAATCTGACTTATGAACTGGTCAATCCGCAAATAAAAGGCCTGAACAAGTTTAAAATTGAAGAATTTTAGTAAGTACTAGCGACCCGCCCTTGCTTCGCACAGCGCCACCTATCGGGTCCAAAACTATATCTAATGTAGCCTAAGCTTCTAGCAGTAGAGCGGTGAAAACTGCGTTCAAATCCATATAGTAGTTTTTACTTGATGCGTGTACAAACATACAGACAGAAAGACAGACAGACAAAAATTCTAAAAAATATTGTTTTGGTTTCTGTCACTCTAATAAAGACCCCCATATAATTTTTTTTTCAATATCTTCAATGTACAGACATCGGCCTGTTACAATTTTATTATACTGGGTGTAAACGGACCCTTCACGAAGCCGTCAACCAACCATTCTGTACATCAAAATAAGTAACACTAATCAAAAATTATTGCTGGGAAACAACTTTTTCTTTTGGGTGAAAAACCATGTTTCACGGTAGGACTCAAAGTAACGCACTCAAAACATTGTGTTGATGGATGCATTGAATAGTACGGGGGTCATGGAGGCGTGTAAAGTAAAAATCTTACATTAAAAACATGTATTAAAAGAAAAAACTTGTAAAAAAATTAATTTTGACCCCCAATATCTCTATAACTAGAAGGTAACCAGGTATTGTTTAGAACAAAAAAATAACCGTAATGACGGGGAGAACAAGTACCTTTCGGCTTCGTTAAGGGTACTTTTACACCCAGTATAAATAAAATTGTAACAGGCCGATGTCTGTACATTGAAGATATTGAAAAAAAAATTATATGGGGGTCTCCATTAGAGTGACAGAAACCAAAACAATAGTTTTTAGAATTTTTGTCTGTCTGTCTTTCTGTCTGTATGTTTGTACACGCATCAAGTAAAAACTACTATATGGATTTGAACGCAGTTTTCACCGCTCTACTGCTAGAAGCTTAGGCTACTTTTACAATCTTTATACATAAAGGGTGTAAAAAGACCCTTAACATATCCGAAAGTAACTTGTTTAATGTAAGAACTTGACTTTAAATACATCCACCGCACTATGCAATGCATCCATCAGCACAATGTTTTGAGTGCGTTACATTGAGTCCTACCGTAAAACGTGATTTATCACCGAAAAAAAAAAAATTGGTTCCCAGCAATATTTTTTGCGTAAAGTTACTTAGTTTGATGTACAGAATGCTTGGTTGACGGCTTTGTGAAGCGTCCGTTTACACCCTGTATGTATAGAATCTAGTTATTAACATTACAGAAAGCTGGAACTCTGGTCAAACTAAAGCGAATCCTGATCGGAATACAGGACAAAATCCGCTCACACCGATTGCGTGAACTAATTTGTGCGGAGGTGTTAAATCTGGCGCGAATAGTCGCATGAATGCCTGATCATTAAAACAATAGAAGGGCGCAGTCACATTTCGCATCCCGCTCGGTATTTGCTTCAGTGGGGCCAGAGCTTTTAATATGAATTATGGTGATAGAAGCAAACTAAAGACAAAAGCTATGGGTTGAGTGGATGATTATATTACAAGGAAGTAAGTCAACACTGAGGTAACGGCTAATAGAAATATTTGCAGAAAGATAAGACTAGCACAGGGGGGTCACTATGATGTCTTAAAGCAGGAGTCATTCCAGTGTGGGAAAGAGACAGAGCTATACAGTTCTTCTAGCATCATCTCGTTCCCACACTGGAATTACTCCTGCTTTAACACGTCATGGTAGGGCCCCTGACTTCTAATCACCTATGAACCAGTAAACGTTGCAAAATTCAACATTGCAAGAGTCTGATAAACATAACATAACATCACGCCTGTAAGGCGAGGGTAAGGCAGAGGTGTACCTAATAGTGCACCCACATTTCGCTAGTTATGTTTAAGTCCCATGTAATAGGGGGCGAGCCTATTGTCATCAAGCGGGCGCAAGTCCAGACTCCGTGGCTGCTATGAGAAATTCCTGATGGAAAAACCCAATAACAGTTTGCCCAACCTGGGAATCGAAACCAGGACCTCATGCTCAGCAGTCGCTTGCGACCACTACACCAACGAGGCAGTCTGATAGAGTTTTAGGTAATTTCATTAATATCTGTTTCAGCATAAACAAGGCTACAGACAGATTAGTGATGGAAGTCGTTTTTGACAAGATAGTGGTGGCTTGTCCAGAAGCCAGGTTAAAATATAATCGCAAGGGGAAGGAACCACTTGAAGTAGTAGACTACACCGTCATTGAATACGGTAAGAACATCATATTTTAAGCACTTAAAAAGAAAAAGATTATGATTTCTAAGCCACCACTATCCTTTTATTGTAATGTACAATAAAAGTGTGTGTATTGATGCCAGCGAATCAAGTTACTACAAACTGTCAAATTTTCTCATTCGATTTTGAACTTAACTGTCAACATTTTATGGTTTAAAATCACTTGAAGTTTGATAGTTTGTGGTAACTTGATGTGCTGGCGACTGTACCTAACTTATCTGTCACGTTAATGTAATTTTTTCGATCATAATGAGTCAAATTTACTCAAGAATTCGAGTCGACTTATTTAACATCAAGACAGTGTAGTGCCAATAGAAATATTACAAGTAATCAAAAAGCTACGGAAATTACGCTGAATTTTTGCTTTAAGATGTCTGCCCAGTACACCGTTTAATATCGTGTCTGTGCTAGGAACGTGTCAGCCAAAAAAACTGACTATGAGAGCGCACTAGACCGTTCCGTCACCGACCAACACCGTCGCGTGCCATGCACGGAGCGTATCGTCAAAGGCAAAATATTCTTGCCGACAATTGTTGATGGAACGGTCTAGTACGCATAGTCTTGTACTTTGCAATACAAACAATGCAGGTTTTGAATCGCGTATTATCATTGCTCCAAACCCGCTATCAACGCGTATGATACGCTGTTGATACGTTCTAGTGGGTATAGTAGTCCGTGACTAATACGTTCATAGCACGGTCATGGTATGGTACGGTGTCATGGGCAGATTCCTTTTGTTGACAGACTGGCTGATTAGAATTCAAATAGGTAGAACTTAAAATATATTTGTATTTATTGCAGAAGATGTATCCTTCACTCTGACAATCCCACATGTTAAAGAGTTGCAGTTATCTAAAGGCCACGTGTACACGTATATAAATAATCCTTATCCTAAATACACACTTGGACCTGCCACTTACGGCAGTAAAGGTAAGATGAGAAAAAAAGGTTTCAGGAAAAAATTACTTATTTTGAACTTAGAATGTAGGTAGTCTTTTATCACGTGTCTGAGGTAAATCCTCACATAAATTATTATTATTAATATACCTATACCATGTCAGTAAAACATGCAAGGCATATAAGCAACTTGCATATCAACCATGTATTGGGCAATGGCATACAAGCTACTTGCAAGTTAGTTACTAGCAGCTGTTTAATTATTCAATTTCAATCTTAGAGTCTCACTCAGCCTATCGCAGTCAGCTGTGTTGATATCCGTTTCCACCAAAAAAAATCGACGTAAAAATTTGACACTGACAGCTTCTCCTTGTGCGTGCTCGAGGATGTGCGAGTGCCTAATTTTATACTTAAATAATACTTATAAAGTTATTTATTTAGTGACATGACATCAGAAAAGTGCGCGAGGATTTTTCCGATTGGTGGAAACCCAACCTTAGGCATGGCGCGCAAGGCCACACTGTCCTCCGCCTTCTCATCCAGTGTCACTCGGCCACCTTTGCAACGTAGCCATTTTTTTAAGTGGGGAGCGTCCAACGCTGCGCTTGCCAAAACGCGGTCTTCTCTCCAGGACTCGTTTCCTCCTTAATCGTCCTGACTACTTTTGCTACTTCTTTTTGCAGATCCTGGTTTCGTTAGGGCTGTAGCTGAACTGCAGCTCAAGGTCGGCTTATCGCTTCAGGAGGCTTTTGTGACCCAAGGGCCTGTTTTCTTTGCGGCGTTCTTTAGAAGCAGCATTTGCGTTTTTAACTACTAGCGTTACAAATGATGTAAAACTTCACCACACAATGGTGAAGATTATCTTAGTTGTATCAGCCCATGGCTTAATTGCCAAGAGCCTCGACCAATACCTGAGGAGGCTCTCTTGTATTTTTCACTTAATTAAACTTTATTAAACAATTCTTGTATTGTTCACTTAATTTAGATTCAATATTATAGGCATTAGTAATTGCTATGACATCTACGGTAAATCTTTTATTTAACTTTATTTAACACTTCAAGAACAAAAGTACACAGGCGGACTTAATGCGATAGACATTTTTACCAGTCAACCTTTGGGTGATGCAGAAACAAGCAGTGGTAGGTGTATATCTGAAAATAATTTTAATTAATACAAAGATTAACTACAAGGATATATAAAATACTATCAATATATATCAAATACTATAAATCAGAATAAATAGCTCTCTCTCTATTAGAAGTCGAGTCATGGTAATTATTATTAGGTTTCTCGTTTTTAATTTTAGTATTTGTTAAAATATGTTTAATTTAATTTATTAGTATCATTATAAGTGCCTATATAAATTTTCGATAGCAAGAAGTTATTTTTATATATTTATTTTGTACCCTATCACAATGTTTTCTTATTTAACCCAAAGGTTGACTAGTAGAGAATGCCTTGTGGCATTAAGTTCGCCTATATACCACTATTGTACATAGAAGTTTAAATAAATATATATATCGAAATTAAGATTAATGTAAATAGACATATGGAATCTTTTCTTCATTGTTTATTTGTTTCTTGGTTAAGGCTCTTTCTTACTCATTTTGTATTGACCAGGCACTGAATTTTGTAAATTTTTGTAAGAAATAAATCATTCATCTTTTAAGCTCTCTGTTTTATTTTTTGAGTGTGTATCCCACTGATTCGCATATCCAATTCTTTTAAGTCATTTGATTTCAAACAATTCATCACCCGCGTAGTGTTTTCCCAACTATTTTGGGATCGGCTTCCAGTCTAATTGGATGCAGCCGAATACCTGTATTTTTTTTATTAATATTCATAGCATGGGGGTGCAAAAAAAGTAACTAGTCCGCCAGCTTTGGGAGTCCACCATATTGGAGTTAGAATAAGATCACTTAGCTAACCATGCATTGTCATCCAAACTAAACGTGAATACAAAATTTCAGCTCAATCGGTTGGGAATAACTGTTTTAAAATTCAGTTGCAAGATTTGACCTGGACAAAGATACAAACTGTAAAAGATTGTAAAAGAACTGCGTACTGTCTTTTCGTTGTGATGTTTTTTACCTCTGATGTTGCAGTACAATGTAATAAGGTTCATTTTATGGAAGAAATAACTGTGATTGGACTGCGGCCTCTTCATTTTGGATGCTCATTTGTTTCGAAACAGTCATAAGTTATATTCAACAAGTTAATAACTAATCATTCTAGAAACAAATTGAGCTATATTATAGCTTAACGATCTCTTTACGTTTACCCCTGAAAATAAATTATCATAATGTCTGATTTCCTTTTGAAATCACGCAAACAATGATGAATTTATTCCGTTTCACGCAAAATCAATCCAATCACTCATAAAACAGAGTTGTCAAAATGAAGACAGTATGTTGTTTTATTCTTTTGTTTAATATTTGCTCCTCTACTGAAGAAAGTGATGACTGGAAAAATTTACATGTTGGACTTTACCGAGCTAATGTCAAAAAACAAGATGGTAAGCTGGCGTTGAAATTTTTTTTTTAAAATAAAGAAGGACACTCAGCCTTTAAAACGAATTATGTTTTAGACAGTTGTGCACCATTGTTCATTGTACCGTAACATTGCTAACATCAAGTAAAATAATGACCTAAGATATAATTAAATAATAATAATAATAATAATTAATATAATATAATTAACTAATTTTATCAATAATTATGATAAAGAAAAAAAAAAAGAAAACAGATACATCAAAAAACTGGAGCCTAAAATCATATAAATATTTGAAAATGTGCATGTACGACGTACGTCTTAAAAAATGCTGACAAGAAGCCGGGCAAAACATCAGGCACACCCACCATCTCCGGACTCGTCGCTCAGCTCCGCCTCGCAGCCGCCGGGACGCGCCTCAATCGTGAGTGCTGTGTCTCCGATCGCTGCAGTTGCGTCGAGCTCGAGTGACGAGTTTTTCTCCCCGCCGTCGACCCCATCACCACCACGACGACGAGGAAGAGGACGGCCACCAGCGGGCTTGGGACCTCGAGGCCAACAGGCCCCGAACAGGGTCCCCGCTGCCGGTGGAAATGTGTCGCGCATGCGATGGACTCAGTCCATTAATGAGAACGTCATGCGCGCATATTATGGGGCTACTGAGGGGGGAAGCAACTTGACTGCGTACCGTGGTCGGATGCTCTCTCTGTTTCAGGTGCTTGAGCCAGGTGTCAGCGTGTCGGCGCAACGGCTGTCGGATCAAGTGCGGGTCATACAGCGTAACCACATGTTGGATGACACCGTACTTGAGCGACTACGCTTCGATTCACGGAGTAACCTAGTTATACCTGCTTCGCCAATGATTGCGGTACAGCTACAAAATGTATCCAGTGCTCCACCGCGATCCGAACACGATGGTGAAGAAGATGATGACGAAGTTATATCCGTGAGTACCCAGTGCAACGCACAATTGAGGAGCGCTTTGGAGGGTGCATTCCGGGAGTACCGATCCACACCGCCTGAACTTAGACCACGTCTACCTCGTTTACCTATGCACAAGAAAAACAAGGCGCTGGTGTGTGCTTTAGATTCGCAGCTGTCAAACTGCTTTGACAGCAGCAAAGACCTCGCCGATACCCACTCAATATTGTACTGTGGAGCTGTAGCGGCATGTCGTGTAGCTCACGTCAAATTTCCCAACAACGACAGAGCTACACGACCAAAATTTGCTGTTCCAGCTTGGCAATGCAGGATTGAGCGGCGTATCGGTAAGGCTAGAGCACTCATCGGCAAGTTAATCTGCTTCAGGGAGGGCAATACTCGACCTAGAGTGTTGCGCTTTGTGAAGCGGGCGTTCTCGGGAACTGATGTTAGTTTTCGAGACTACTTAGCCCGCGTCACAGAGCGTATCGACTTCCTGAAGCAGAAGATCTGTGCATGGGCAAGCCGTATTCGTCGGTACAAGCGGCGAGTGGAGCGTTACACTCAGAATCGCACATTCCGAAGTGATGAAAGGTGGGTATATAGGGCTTGGGAACGACCGGACCAAGGTGTGACTGATACGCGTCTACCAGATGATGACGCCATGTGTTCGTTCTGGCGCAACATCTGGTCGGTGCCTGTCAGTCACACTGAGGGTGATTGGACCCGGGAGGTTGAACGAGCGTGTGATTCGATACCTGAAATGGGGGCAATTATCATCAGCCCCCAAGATGTAGCTCGTGCAGTCCGTCCGTTGCCTAACTGGAAATCTCCAGGGCCGGATGGACTGCACAACTTCTGGATTAAATGGTTCCAGAGATCACATGTTCGCTTAGCATCCCAGTTTCAGTCAGCCTTAGAGTCAGGGTCGCTGCCCCAGTTCTTGACGACAGGAATTACCCACCTGCTCCATAAATCAGGTAGTACTGCGGAACCCAAAAATTATAGACCAATCACTTGTTTACCAACGGTCTATAAAGTTCTTACATCCATTTTGAGAGCTAAAATCAATCATCATATTGATAGTAATTCTATCATGTCTGCCTCTCAGAATGGATGTAGGAATGGGTCCCGCGGTACTAAGGAGCTGCTCCTTATTGATATGGCCATTAGCCAACAGGTTCGCCGCTCGCGAAGGGATCTGTCTACATGTTGGATAGATTACAAGAAGGCCTATGATTCTGTGCCTCATACATGGCTCATGAAGGTGCTGGAGTTGTATAAAGTTGATGCAACTCTGCGTACCTTCCTGATGTCATGTATGGGGCACTGGAGAACGGTCCTTCGCTATCCAGGATGTCGACAGATCCAGGGGAACAGCGAACCGATAAAGATTGAGCGTGGTATATTCCAGGGTGATAGTCTGAGTCCATTGTGGTTTTGTTTAGCCTTGAACCCTCTCAGCACACTGTTGGAGGGTTCAGGTCTAGGCTATCGGTTGAGGAGAGGTGGTCAGGTCATATCTCACCTTCTTTACATGGATGATCTGAAACTCTTTGCCCCCAACAACTTGCAACTGATGAAGCTACTGAAGGTAACGGAAACTTTCAGTAGCGCCATCAGGATGGAATTTGGTGTGGACAAATGTGCAGTCATGCATGTGAAGCGAGGGGAGATTATGGAATCCGTGGGAACTCAACTCTCGGATTCCATACACCTTAGATCCCTCTCCTCAACAGAAACCTACAAGTATTTGGGTATGTCGGAAGCATTAGGTATCAATACTGCCGACATGAAACAATCATTGAGGGACCGCTTCTTTGGCCGCCTGAACAAAGTACTAAGCAGTCTTTTGTCAGGTGGAAACAAGGTGCGCGCCTTCAATGGTTGGGTCATGCCGGTTTTGATGTATTCTTTCGGCATACTCAAATGGACTCAGACGGAACTTGATGCCCTGGATAGGAGGGTCCGCGCACTGCTGACCGCAAATCGAATGCATCACCCGCGGTCGTCGGTGATGAGACTGTATATCCCGCGGAAGTGCGGGGGTCGTGGCTTCTTAAATGCTAAGACCCTGCACAACCGTGAGATATGCAGCCTCAGGGAATACTTCCTAGAAGTCGACGAGGGGATGCACCGAGATGTGGTCTCAGTGGACAAGGGCCTCACCCCGCTCTCTCTGGCTAACGAGAACTGGCGCAAACCTAGAGTATTAGATACTAATGATCGCAAGGAGGTATGGCAGGGCAAGGAGCTTCACGGACGCTTTTACCGGGCCCTACATGGACCCGATGTAGACTTCTTAGCGTCCGTATCTTGGCTGCGTTTCGGTGACCTATTCGGAGAAACCGAAGGTTTTGTCTGTGCAATAATGGACGAAGTTATGATGACGAATAACTACCGGAAATACATTGTGAAGGATGGCACGGTTGACATATGTCGGGCATGCCACCGTCCGGGAGAATCGATCCGACACATTATTTCTGGGTGTTCTCGTCTGGCTAACGGAGAATACTTGCATAGACACAACCTCGTTGCCAGGATTATCCACCAGCAACTTGCTTTGAAGTACAACCTTGTGGAATCAGAAGTACCATACTATAAGTATGCGCCCGACCCAGTTCTCGATAATGGTAATATCACGTTGTATTGGGATCGATCTATCATCACTGACAGGACTATTGTTGCCAATAAACCTGACATTGTGGTGATAGATCGTTTGGTGCGTCGCGCAATGATTGTTGATATAACGGTTCCGCATGACGAGAACCTCGTGAAAGCAGAGAAAGATAAACAATTCAAATATCTAGATCTGGCTCGCGAGGTTGTCGACATGCGGGACGTGAGTACAGCAGTCATTGTGCCGATAGTCGTGTCGGCCAATGGCTTAATAGCCAGTAGCCTCGACAAACATCTGAGGAGGCTCTCGCTTGGCAGCTGGATCAAGGGCTTGATTCAGAAAGCAGTACTTCTGGACACGGCGCGTATTGTTAGGAGGTTCCTCTCTCAAGAGCCCTGACCACCGGTATTTCGGACCCTGTTCCCGATACCAGTGGGCTACTATTTTTTATATTTTTAAATGTTTTTTTTATATTACTTTGTATAGAAATATTTAAAAATGTAAATTATATGTATAGAAATGAATAAAGGAAATAATAATAATAAATTTATTTGCCAGAATATTGTTGTTACATAGGTGTTACATATAATATGATGTCCATAATATTCTGCTGTTTCCAGCGTACAAATATTTCAAAGAATTAAAATTAATATTAAACCATACAATGTCGAGAATAAGGAAAACGTTAACTACTATGAAATACAATGTCAGGGGTGATTAATTACAATGTCAAAAATGGTTAAATACAATGTCAAGGGTTATTAATTATAAAGTCAAGAACTATGCAATACAAAGAAGATAAAAAAAACAATACAATATCATAGAAATTCAATTATTAGGAGGTAAGTCGTCATCTAATTTAAATTTTGAATCAAATTTTTCATTTAAAAATTCATTCGTTGAGTAGTAACACTTTTGCAACAGAAAGTTAAATAGTTTCTTTTTGAATGTCATGAGGTTAAGACTTTTAAAAACATTAGGCAATTTATTATAAATTTGAATTGCCATACAGTAAACATTATTCGAAAATAGTTTAATTCTCTGTTGGGGTGCACATAATTTGTGGATATTTCGACTTTTCCGTATTACAACATCATTGTGTACTTGAAATAGTGCTAAGTTTTTACGTACAAAGATGCAGAGTTCGAATATATATAAAGATGGGAGTGGTAATATTTTTAATTTTTTGAAGATTGGGACACAGCTTTGTAATGGATGGGCTTTAGTCATGGATCGAATACATTTTTTTTGGGCTCGGAATGCTTTAGTAGTGTCAACAGAATTTCCCCAAATAATGATGCCGTAGCGGAGAATTGATGCTACGTAACCATGATAAGCATAAAGTGCTGCAGTGATACCAGCTACGCGAGTTATTCGGTTTAAGACAAATACAAATCTTTGCAGCTTAGAGCATAATTTGTCAATGTGTACTTTCCAGTTGCAATATTTATCTAATGTTATCCCCAAAAAAGTAGCACTTTCAACCTCTTCTACAGGGTTATTTACATATCTGATTTCTAATTGGTGACGTTTGCTATTGTAAGTTTGGAACTGTATAAGTTTGGTTTTACTAATATTGACATGTAGATTGTTGTCTTTAAGCCATTCCATTATTTTATTTAACGTATAATACTGAAGTAGCAACGTACTGAGAACCAAAACCACCAGATATATTGCATAACATCACGCCTGTAATCCCCGAAGGGTTAGGCAGAGGTGTACCTAATTTCGCCACATTTCGCCAGTTATGTTTAAGTCTCATGTAATAGGGGGGCGAGCCTTCTACCGGACACAAATCCAGATTCCGTGTCTGTTACTGAGAAATTCCTGATGGAAAAACCCAACATCACTTTGCCCGACCTGGGAGTCGAACCCAGGACCTCATGCTCAGCAGTTGCGTTTGTGACCACTAGATTAACGAGACAGTCCAACCAAGCATGTTCATTAGCAATGATGCCAAAACCATTCATTCTAAAAAAATATGTCCATGACAATATAAGCATAGAATTGGTCCTAATTAACTGCACCCATCCCCATAATCTCCTTACAGACCACCAACCCCACTGGAACAACCACAACTCCATCATCCAACCATGCCATCTCCATGACCTGACCTGCATCCGTCGTGTCTTCGCCCAGAACTCCAAATGCAAGCCCGTAGAAGGACCAGCACAAGACCCTTATATGATGGAACGTCTGGATCTGCCTATACCACAGGCTAATCTAACGTTTACACTGCTGAATGCTCAAGTTAAAGGACTTAATGAATGGAAGGTTAAGAATTTCTAGTAAGTATTTTGATTGTTATACATGGTGAAAGGGACACCGACACTGAAACGGCTACCACGTTTTCAGCACATCATTCTGAACCCCGTTCTCATAGGAAATTTTCATCAGCAGCTGTTCCGTACATTTTAACCGTGTAGGTATTGCAATTTTGTAGGAAACAGCTGTTTTTTTTATTAATAACCGATGAAAAATTCTTGTATTTGGTATGATTTGGTCTAGCAAACTGTTGATGGGTTACAAGTAAAAGATATTTCCGTCACGTGGATGAAAGAAAAAAAGCTAGATTTTTGAGATCTGAGGAATAAGAAAGTTTACCAAGAGATTTGGCAGAGGCTACCTACTTCTCCGATATTGCTGAAATTTGCTGTCCACTCCACGCAGCCAAAGAGACCAAACATTTGATATTATTGTAACTGTCACTCTCTTTTTGTCTCTTACTCACACAGACCTTAAATCTCACTTGTTGTTTCATTAACATTGTCAATCACTTAACCGTCTGTGGGCTCAGGTTGACCGCTATTGCAATAAATCTGGTAAAATAAGGTATCAACGACCCGTCCCAAATGCAATGCCAGTGTGGACCCCCTCTGCAGGATATACCCCACCTTCTTTCTTGCCAATCCTGCACGACCACCTCCAGCTTCCAGGATTTAAAACGAAGCTAACAAAAAAGCCGTGCAGGTGGGTATATCCTGGGCGGCTATTATTTGAGTCCATAGACTCGCAAAGAAGAAGATGAACATTGTAATAATAAAATAAATGTTATGTTTCAGCATAAACAAGGCCACAGACAGATTAGTGCTAGAAGTAGTGTTCGACAGGATCGTGGTGGCATCTCCTGGAGCCACAACAACTTGCCACCGTAAGGGAAAGGAGCCCGTCGAAGTAACAGATTATTCCATCATTGAATATTGTAAGAAAAGCTTGACTGAAGAATATTACTTTTTTGAGAAACCTATTTGATACGGCCATAGGATGACATTAGGCAACGAATGGGTATGCTCAGGACCAACGTCGTATTCTTGGGTGAAGATTGCGATTAGAGACAAACGTAGAATATGACGCTGTTGAGCTAGGTAGGACTTTTGACAAGCGAGCCTATTGCCATCAGCCGGGCACAAATCCAGACTCCGTGACTGCTACTGAGGAATTCCTGATGGAAAAACCCAATACAATTTGCCCAACCCAGGAATCGAACCCTAGACCTCATGCTCAGCAGTCGCGATTGGAAACACTAAACCAAGGAGGCACGTGCCTGCAGATAGCAGTGATATTTTTAAGCTGCTTGGGCCTATAAAAGACAGTTTTGACCTAGATCTACGAGTCCACGATAATATCTCAAGCCGCAATAGTTACAATATAAGCTATGTCTCCACCTGCCAGGGCCTGCGGGACAGTTCGAAAGAGATACCGTGACCCTGGAACACAAAGGGCAAAAATGGAACATGGATGGGTTTTAGTCAGTACAAGTCTGTCACTCCCTTCCGCTTCGCCCAGAGAGGGGGAGGTCAATTCATAAATTCCGATCCGAAAAAAAAAAAAAAAAGCTATGTGTCCATTGATGAATCTAATGAAGAATCGCATAACGAAAAAGTTGTTACTTTTACAGATGGGCTATCATTTACTTTGACGATTCCTAACATCAAGGACCTACAGTTAGCTAAAGCCCACTTATTTACGTATGTTGCTGATGCAGTTCCTCTTTATACGCTGGGACCTGCCGTTCAAAATGAAAAAGGTAAAGGCTTGTACTTTTTGATTTTAAAGAAGGTTTTACAACGATGTTGATGGTTTTTTTACAATATTGGAAAGAAATCATCGAAATCATCGGTGACTCGTTTTCCTCGTTCCTCCCATATTATTAGGGCTGGCTGTGTTTTAATATTCAACATATCTTATAAAATTCACATCAAATTGATATAATTATGTACTTACATGGAAATAACCTCAAAAACAATTTACAAGAAATAGCATAACAGGCACCATATGCTTTTTCCTTAGTGAAATGGAGTTTAATTGTCATATAGAATCTATCTGTTAATCGTCGTGTTTATTTTTGTTATTTTCACAGATCCTGATTTCATCAAGTGTATTGCAGTTTGGCTTGATCTCCTTGGCGTAACTATGCAAGAGGTCTGGGAGACCCAGGGTCCTGCTTTCATGTCCGTGTTTCTACATAGCAATATCTGCGATTATCGAAACAACTAGCCATCCAAAAAATATGGCTGATTTTTTTTTACTTAAATGAATACAGACGTACTCCGAGCTACCTTAAAAAATCCACCATTCTAATAACTTTTTTAATAAATGTTTGAATTTGCTGACGATTATTTTAAACCTTCACCCTATACAACATTAGTTTTAGTATATGCGAAACCTGAAACACGTGTCTAGTATTTTTATGTAAAGAATCTATGTACAAAATTTTAAAACTGTCTCATGAAAAATTACAAAGTTATAAGCTTGTTCTGCTACCTGGTTGTCCGTGCAAAAACGTATTCTCCACACAGCGCGACAGCGCGCGCGCCTCCAGTGTCGTCTTGAGATCATTGATAATAATAATTTGGCAGTAGGTACCTAAATTATTGCGATAGGTACATAATGTCGCTCGGTGTCCAAGTTGTGACTTTTTTAAATATTTTTGGGACGAAATATAACATGGTTTAAAAATGATTGGAATCGATTCAGTTATTTATTCTGAACAAACTATATTCAGGTTTCGCATATATTAATGTCGTATAATCAGCCTATAATATTCCCACTGCTGGGACATAGGCCTCCTTTCTATGAGAGCGATTGGGGTTAACCGCCACGCAGGTCCAGTGCTTGATGGTAGATGTCACATGTAAGCGAATGTTCTGTTCCAGAGTTGGATGAATATGGAAGAGACTATTGGCTAACAGTGGGACAATATATCTATGATAAAAAGAAGACAAATCTATGGTTAACCAAAAGGTTAATTCATATAATGTTTGTCAAATAAACAACTAGGCAAGCAACTCAGAAATACGACAATTATTTTATTTTACAGAGCAGATGCTAGGTTTGACTCTCAGGCTGCCAATTTATTAAAAGTTTTTATGGTTCTTTACTAGTTTAAACTGACCTCTTAGTGAGCTACATGGGGTTCTCTCTCCGGTCGTGTCGTAATGCCGTCAGATCGGACTATGAGAGTAAGGGAGGACAGTGCGCCTGTAGTCGCGCACACACGTGCAACGTGCGTAAGTCCTCATGGATACCCTCCGTCTGTGGCGAGCGGAGGGTTATTTCGGACTCTAACCCACTAAAAACCTACTTTTCTTACCACTACCATGTGTTGGGGGTCCTGGGGATTCAGGTACATTCGCAAGCACCCCAGATTAGCGGCGGGCGGGCCCCATCACCAAGTGCGGCCTATTCAGCGACCGAATGTTCTCCATGAAAGTGCGCAGGAACCACTGCGCGCCACCTCTTTTTACCTGACTGGTCGGGTGAAGACTCAGCCTTAAGTTCGCTACCGCCTCGCCGGGCACCTTGCGGGGATGGGGCCGGATCTTGCGGAACACCAGTTTGGTTTCCGCAAGGGGCGCTTGACGGTGGACGCCATCATGCGCGTGAGAGCCCTCACGACGGGGGACGCGGTGTCCCGGGGCGGGGTCGTCTTGGCGGTGTCTCTCGACATCGCCAACGCCTTCAACTCCATGCCCTGGAGCTGCATTGGGGAGGCACTCCGGTATCACCGGGTGCCGACCTACCTTCGTCGTGTGGTCGGGGACTACCTGACGGTTAGAGCCGTCATCTACCCTGGTCGAAGCGGAGAATGGAACCGGCGAGAGATGTCGTGCGGTGTTCCACAGGGATCGGTTCTGGGGCCGGCCTTGTGGAACATCGGTTACGACTGGGTGCTGCGCGCCGACCTCCCTACCGGCGTCAGTGTAGTTTGCTACGCTGACGACACGCTGGTACTGGCACAAGGGAGGTCGCACGAGGCGGCGGCCGAAGACATGACACGCGGGGTTGCGATAGTCGTGGAGAGGATCCGGCAATTGGGTCTCGAGGTGGCATTGCACAAGTCCGAGGCCATGTGTTTTCATGGGCCTCGGAATGCGCCACCGTCGGGATCCCTACTGACGGCAGGAGGGGTTTCCATCGGCGTCGGGTCAACGTTGAAGTACCTAGGACTCGTCCTCGACAGCCGGTGGAACTTCGTGGAGCACTTCCGACGTTTGGCTCCAAAACTGGAACGGACAGGGGCTGCCTTCAAGCGGCTCTTGCCCAACCTGAGGGGTCCAAACGCCTCCTGCCGGAGGCTCTACGCAGGGGTCGTGCGGTCCATGGCCCTTTACGGGGCCCCGGTGTGGGCGCGTTCTTTGAGGCGGCAAGCCGCCCACTACCTGAACGCGCCCCAAAAGGTAATAGCCATAAGGCTAATCCGGGGGTACCGCACGATCTCCGGCGAAGCGGCTAGCCTCCTTGCCGGATTGCCGCCATGGGATCTGGAGGCGATAGTCCTCGCATGCCTGCACGAATGGCGCGCGGAGGCACTACGTCGGGGGGAAACTCCGCTGCCGCGGCAAATTGCCGCTCAGCGGACAGACCTCCGGCGTGATCTCATGGCGACATGGAGAGAGCGACTGTCGCAACCCCGAGCAGGGCACGCCACCATAGTGGCGATAAGTCCCCTCTTTGAGGAGTGTCTAGAGAGGCGCCACGGCGCCCTCACCTACCGCCTGACGCAGGTCCTCACCGGACACGGTTGTTTCGGGAGGTTCCTGCACCGAATCGGGCGGGAGGAAACGCCTGGGTGTTTCCACTGCGAGGATCGTCCGGAGGACACGGTGGAGCACACCGTGGAGTTCTGCCCCGCTTGGGCGGAGCACCGCCGTGTCCTCGTAGCGGCGATTGGCGGCGGCGATCTCTCGCGTCCGGCCTTGGTTCAAGCCATGGTCCGGAGCGAGAGGGAATGGGAAGCCGTCACCTACTTCTGCGAAGCAGTCATGCTAGTGAAGGAGGTGGCGGGACGTGAGAGGGAAAGAACCTCACGTCCCAGTCGCCGCGGGAGATGCCCTGGGCGTCGGGGGTCACGTGGTGGCTCCCGGCCACCGTAGGCGCGGGCCTGTGGACGGCGAGTTATGAGCCAGCTCGCCGTCCAGCCGTCTTATGACGACAGGCCGTGTCGACGGCGCGTTCGTGTTCCACGTGCGCCTCAAAGAGATGTCAGCAAATAAGTAGGGGTCCGCAAGGGCCGATGCCTGCCAGGGCTGCGGGACTGTTCGAAAGAGATACCGTGGCCCTGGAACACAAAGGGCAAAGAAGGAACATGGATGGGTTTTAGTCAGTACAAGTCTGACACTCCCTTCCGCTCCGCCCAGAGTGGGGGGGGTCATTTGATGATTTCCCATCCGGAAAAAAAAAAAAAAAAAAAAAAAGAAAAGCCTTAAGTTCGCTACCCGCAGGCCACTCTTTGTTATGGTGGCCGGAGATTGTTTTACTATTATACTTTTACCTACATATTTCCAGCGTCCATAAGTGTCCATGACTAGCGCTGATCATTTTTTTCCGTCATTACCGAAATCTGCCACGAGAACTATTAAGTGTTAACGCCGTACGGCTTTTCATACAAACTTTCAAGTGATTTTTTTTCGAAATGACCTAACCGATTTTAATGAAATTCCGTTCGCATATGCAGGATTGCTTATGCGAACGGAATTTCATTAAAATCGGTCTCTGTCAAGTTCTTAGACTTACGTGGAGACTTATGTATACACACGTCAAGTTTTTAGACCACATAAGTCTAAATACTTTTTTTTTTTTTTTTTTCCGGATGGGAAATCATCAAATGACCCCCCCCACTCTGGGCGGAGCGGAAGGGAGTGTCAGACTTGTACTGACTAAAACCCATCCATGTTCCTTCTTTGCCCTTTGTGTTCCAGGGCCACGGTATCTCTTTCGAACAGTCCCGCAGCCCTGGCAGGCATCGGCCCTTGCGGACCCCTACTTATTTGCTGACATCTCTTTGAGGCGCACGTGGAACACGAACGCGCCGTCGACACGGCCTGTCGTCATAAGACGGCTGGACGGCGAGCTGGCTCATAACTCGCCGTCCACAGGCCCGCGCCTACGGTGGCCGGGAGCCACCACGTGACCCCCGACGCCCAGGGCATCTCCCGCGGCGACTGGGACGTGAGGTTCTTTCCCTCTCACGTCCCGCCACCTCCTTCACTAGCATGACTGCTTCGCAGAAGTAGGTGACGGCTTCCCATTCCCTCTCGCTCCGGACCATGGCTTGAACCAAGGCCGGACGCGAGAGATCGCCGCCGCCAATCGCCGCTACGAGGACACGGCGGTGCTCCGCCCAAGCGGGGCAGAACTCCACGGTGTGCTCCACCGTGTCCTCCGGACGATCCTCGCAGTGGAAACACCCAGGCGTTTCCTCCCGCCCGATTCGGTGCAGGAACCTCCCGAAACAACCGTGTCCGGTGAGGACCTGCGTCAGGCGGTAGGTGAGGGCGCCGTGGCGCCTCTCTAGACACTCCTCAAAGAGGGGACTTATCGCCACTATGGTGGCGTGCCCTGCTCGGGGTTGCGACAGTCGCTCTCTCCATGTCGCCATGAGATCACGCCGGAGGTCTGTCCGCTGAGCGGCAATTTGCCGCGGCAGCGGAGTTTCCCCCCGACGTAGTGCCTCCGCGCGCCATTCGTGCAGGCATGCGAGGACTATCGCCTCCAGATCCCATGGCGGCAATCCGGCAAGGAGGCTAGCCGCTTCGCCGGAGATCGTGCGGTACCCCCGGATTAGCCTTATGGCTATTACCTTTTGGGGCGCGTTCAGGTAGTGGGCGGCTTGCCGCCTCAAAGAACGCGCCCACACCGGGGCCCCGTAAAGGGCCATGGACCGCACGACCCCTGCGTAGAGCCTCCGGCAGGAGGCGTTTGGACCCCTCAGGTTGGGCAAGAGCCGCTTGAAGGCAGCCCCTGTCCGTTCCAGTTTTGGAGCCAAACGTCGGAAGTGCTCCACGAAGTTCCACCGGCTGTCGAGGACGAGTCCTAGGTACTTCAACGTTGACCCGACGCCGATGGAAACCCCTCCTGCCGTCAGTAGGGATCCCGACGGTGGCGCATTCCGAGGCCCATGAAAACACATGGCCTCGGACTTGTGCAATGCCACCTCGAGACCCAATTGCCGGATCCTCTCCACGACTATCGCAACCCCGCGTGTCATGTCTTCGGCCGCCGCCTCGTGCGACCTCCCTTGTGCCAGTACCAGCGTGTCGTCAGCGTAGCAAACTACACTGACGCCGGTAGGGAGGTCGGCGCGCAGCACCCAGTCGTAACCGATGTTCCACAAGGCCGGCCCCAGAACCGATCCCTGTGGAACACCGCACGACATCTCTCGCCGGTTCCATTCTCCGCTTCGACCAGGGTAGATGACGGCTCTAACCGTCAGGTAGTCCCCGACCACACGACGAAGGTAGGTCGGCACCCGGTGATACCGGAGTGCCTCCCCAATGCAGCTCCAGGGCATGGAGTTGAAGGCGTTGGCGATGTCGAGAGACACCGCCAAGACGACCCCGCCCCGGGACACCGCGTCCCCCGTCGTGAGGGCTCTCACGCGCATGATGGCGTCCACCGTCAAGCGCCCCTTGCGGAAACCAAACTGGTGTTCCGCAAGATCCGGCCCCATCCCCGCAAGGTGCCCGGCGAGGCGGTAGCGAACTTAAGGCTGAGTCTTCACCCGACCAGTCAGGTAAAAAGAGGTGGCGCGCAGTGGTTCCTGCGCACTTTCATGGAGAACATTCGGTCGCTGAATAGGCCGCACTTGGTGATGGGGCCCGCCCGCCGCTAATCTGGGGTGCTTGCGAATGTACCTGAATCCCCAGGACCCCCAACACATGGTAGTGGTAAGAAAAGTAGGTTTTTAGTGGGTTAGAGTCCGAAATAACCCTCCGCTCGCCACAGACGGAGGGTATCCATGAGGACTTACGCACGTTGCACGTGTGTGCGCGACTACAGGCGCACTGTCCTCCCTTACTCTCATAGTCCGATCTGACGGCATTACGACACGACCGGAGAGAGAACCCCATGTAGCTCACTAAGAGGTCAGTTTAAACTAGTAAAGAACCATAAAAACTTTTAATAAATTGGCAGCCTGAGAGTCAAACCTAGCATCTGCTCTGTAAAATAAAATAATTGTCGTATTTCTGAGTTGCTTGCCTAGTTGTTTATTTGACAAACATTATATGAATTAACCTTTTGGTTAACCATAGATTTGTCTTCTTTTTATCATAGATATATTGTCCCACTGTTAGCCAATAGTCTCTTCCATATTCATCCAACTCTGGAACAGAACATTCGCTTACATGTGACATCTACCATCAAGCACTGGACCTGCGTGGCGGTTAACCCCAATCGCTCTCATAGAAAGGAGGCCTATGTCCCAGCAGTGGGAATATTATAGGCTGATTATACGACATTAATATATGCGAAACCTGAATATAGTTTGTTCAGAATAAATAACTGAATCGATTCCAATCATTTTTAAACCATGTTATATTTCGTCCCAAAAATATTTAAAAAAGTCACAACTTGGACAGCGAGCGACATTATGTACCTATCGCAATAATTTAGGTACCTACTGCCAAATTATTATTATCAATGATCTCAAGACGACACTGGAGGCGCGCGCGCTGTCGCGCTGTGTGGAGAATACGTTTTTGCACGGACAACCAGGTAGCAGAACAAGCTTATAACTTTGTAATTTTTCATGAGACAGTTTTAAAATTTTGTACATAGATTCTTTACATAAAAATACTAGACACGTGTTTCAGGTTTCGCATATACTAAAACTAATGTTGTATAGGGTGAAGGTTTAAAATAATCGTCAGCAAATTCAAACATTTATTAAAAAAGTTATTAGAATGGTGGATTTTTTAAGGTAGCTCGGAGTACGTCTGTATTCATTTAAGTAAAAAAAAATCAGCCATATTTTTTGGATGGCTAGTTGTTTCGATAATCGCAGATATTGCTATGTAGAAACACGGACATGAAAGCAGGACCCTGGGTCTCCCAGACCTCTTGCATAGTTACGCCAAGGAGATCAAGCCAAACTGCAATACACTTGATGAAATCAGGATCTGTGAAAATAACAAAAATAAACACGACGATTAACAGATAGATTCTATATGACAATTAAACTCCATTTCACTAAGGAAAAAGCATATGGTGCCTGTTATGCTATTTCTTGTAAATTGTTTTTGAGGTTATTTCCATGTAAGTACATAATTATATCAATTTGATGTGAATTTTATAAGATATGTTGAATATTAAAACACAGCCAGCCCTAATAATATGGGAGGAACGAGGAAAACGAGTCACCGATGATTTCGATGATTTCTTTCCAATATTGTAAAAAAACCATCAACATCGTTGTAAAACCTTCTTTAAAATCAAAAAGTACAAGCCTTTACCTTTTTCATTTTGAACGGCAGGTCCCAGCGTATAAAGAGGAACTGCATCAGCAACATACGTAAATAAGTGGGCTTTAGCTAACTGTAGGTCCTTGATGTTAGGAATCGTCAAAGTAAATGATAGCCCATCTGTAAAAGTAACAACTTTTTCGTTATGCGATTCTTCATTAGATTCATCAATGGACACATAGCTTTTTTTTTTTTTTTTCGGATCGGAATTTATGAATTGACCTCCCCCTCTCTGGGCGAAGCGGAAGGGAGTGACAGACTTGTACTGACTAAAACCCATCCATGTTCCATTTTTGCCCTTTGTGTTCCAGGGTCACGGTATCTCTTTCGAACTGTCCCGCAGGCCCTGGCAGGTGGAGACATAGCTTATATTGTAACTATTGCGGCTTGAGATATTATCGTGGACTCGTAGATCTAGGTCAAAACTGTCTTTTATAGGCCCAAGCAGCTTAAAAATATCACTGCTATCTGCAGGCACGTGCCTCCTTGGTTTAGTGTTTCCAATCGCGACTGCTGAGCATGAGGTCTAGGGTTCGATTCCTGGGTTGGGCAAATTGTATTGGGTTTTTCCATCAGGAATTCCTCAGTAGCAGTCACGGAGTCTGGATTTGTGCCCGGCTGATGGCAATAGGCTCGCTTGTCAAAAGTCCTACCTAGCTCAACAGCGTCATATTCTACGTTTGTCTCTAATCGCAATCTTCACCCAAGAATACGACGTTGGTCCTGAGCATACCCATTCGTTGCCTAATGTCATCCTATGGCCGTATCAAATAGGTTTCTCAAAAAAGTAATATTCTTCAGTCAAGCTTTTCTTACAATATTCAATGATGGAATAATCTGTTACTTCGACGGGCTCCTTTCCCTTACGGTGGCAAGTTGTTGTGGCTCCAGGAGATGCCACCACGATCCTGTCGAACACTACTTCTAGCACTAATCTGTCTGTGGCCTTGTTTATGCTGAAACATAACATTTATTTTATTATTACAATGTTCATCTTCTTCTTTGCGAGTCTATGGACTCAAATAATAGCCGCCCAGGATATACCCACCTGCACGGCTTTTTTGTTAGCTTCGTTTTAAATCCTGGAAGCTGGAGGTGGTCGTGCAGGATTGGCAAGAAAGAAGGTGGGGTATATCCTGCAGAGGGGGTCCACACTGGCATTGCATTTGGGACGGGTCGTTGATACCTTATTTTACCAGATTTATTGCAATAGCGGTCAACCTGAGCCCACAGACGGTTAAGTGATTGACAATGTTAATGAAACAACAAGTGAGATTTAAGGTCTGTGTGAGTAAGAGACAAAAAGAGAGTGACAGTTACAATAATATCAAATGTTTGGTCTCTTTGGCTGCGTGGAGTGGACAGCAAATTTCAGCAATATCGGAGAAGTAGGTAGCCTCTGCCAAATCTCTTGGTAAACTTTCTTATTCCTCAGATCTCAAAAATCTAGCTTTTTTTCTTTCATCCACGTGACGGAAATATCTTTTACTTGTAACCCATCAACAGTTTGCTAGACCAAATCATACCAAATACAAGAATTTTTCATCGGTTATTAATAAAAAAAACAGCTGTTTCCTACAAAATTGCAATACCTACACGGTTAAAATGTACGGAACAGCTGCTGATGAAAATTTCCTATGAGAACGGGGTTCAGAATGATGTGCTGAAAACGTGGTAGCCGTTTCAGTGTCGGTGTCCCTTTCACCATGTATAACAATCAAAATACTTACTAGAAATTCTTAACCTTCCATTCATTAAGTCCTTTAACTTGAGATGATTGATGATGATGCAAGCTTATATATCAATAGATGTCATCAATAGATGTCGCTACAGTTTCATAGATTAGAGTCCATGCGCCCAGAGATTCATTGAGACTACATCCTCCCTTAGAGCTTACGTTCGTTTTCCAAGCAAATAACATTGTTCATTGTCATGACTTTCTTAAAGTATGACCCTCGTTACAACTTTTATAAGGAACCACTCGTATTCGGTAAAATCGAAAACCAAAGAAACAATAGATGGACTGTGTAAAGGATGATATGGCTAGGAGGTGATTGCTGAGATGACGAGTAATAGGGAAATATGGAACATATACTACATTATGCGCCGACCCCAAATTAATTGGGAATTGGGATTGAAGTGGTATGGACATGTGATGCGGAGGAATGACGAAAATGTAGGTAGTGAGAAAATTTTTGAGTATAAAGGTGGATGGCTATAAGAGTAGAGGAAGACCAAAGAAACGATGGATGAACTGTGCGAAGGATGATATAGGTAGAAAGAAGCGTGCCTGCTGAGATGATGAGTAATAGAGAAATATAGAACAAGAAGACATGCATATAGGCATAAGCATAATCAGCCTATTAATGTTCCCACTGCTGGGACGCAGGCCTCCTCTCTAATCAAAATCAAAATCAAAGCATTTATTTCAAGTAGGCCAGTTACAGGCACTTTTGAATTGTCGAAACAAAGACAACAGTAAAATATAGCTACAGTCCCAGTCACAAGGCACAAAAACTGTGAAAGTACTGTGGTTGCCCATTCCCTAACGTAGATCTCTATGGAGAAGAACGGGCAAGAAACTCCATGGACACTCTTTTAAATCAGAATACTTACTCTATGAGAGGGAATGGGCTATAATCCACCACGCGGGCCCAGTGCGTGTTGGTAGATGTCACATGTCTTCGAATTTTTGGTTCTAGGACATGCCGGTTTCCTCACGATGTTTTCCTTCACCGTTATTGAGAGTAGTGATGATGAAATAACTTACACAAAGTAATGCGCCTGGCTGGGTTCGGACCCACGACTTACTGCTCGTAAGTCGGGGTCTCCACCACTGGGCCACCGCTGCTCTCACATACACAAGATTAGACATGCACAAGACCCCAAATAAATTGGGAGTAAGACAAGAGAATGATGATGCAAGCTTATATCGCGTCTGCCAGTGAATGAATGAATCCAAAATTTACTAACTCGAAAATAATGAAACAAATTTACCTGCATCGTCAGTCATATCCGAGCCAACGCTGTAAGGTGGATTAGAATCAGGTATGTAAGCGTAAACATAGGCTTCAGACAGTTGAAACTCTTTGATATTTGGCACTGTTAACGTCAGTGATATGTCCTCTGTAAAAATAAAGAAAGATTTTAGATTAATCATCAGCATGATTAGTTAAATATTTGATATTTGGGTTGCACTTGGGAGTATAAGGCTGCGTTTCCATCAGAGATGTGTAAGGATATGCAACTAGAGATATTCTTAAAACCAACCAATTATATCTAGCTTAGCCTAAAATGTGAAAAAGAAGCTTAACTATTGGTTAGTTCCACACACATCTCTCGTTACTCATTCTCACTCATCTTATGTGGAAACGCAGCTTAAGACTGCCTTTTCAAATGTGCATTTTCGAATGAATTCATGCAAGACAAACATCGTTAGATGATCAGCTTCCGTATTCACAAACGTTTCGATCTGATTTCGATTCGAATGTCTATCTTTTTTTGGCATTACGAAAGTGAGCGAGATAGACATACGACTTTTCGAATTGAAACCTAATCGAAGCGTTTGTGAATACGGGGGCTGGTAACCAGAGAATCGGTAGAGGTATTGTGCACCCGAATTTCATGAATCGTGTTAAAAGGGGAACGAGCCTTTTGCTCCAGGCATACATCGACTGACGGCTGCTGCTGGGAATTCTCCTATGGATTAACCTAATGTCTCTGCCTGAACTTGCAGTTGATACCAGTACCCAAATTTGCGCAACACACTCGAACAGAACAATCTCCTTGATTTTGACAATTCTCAAATATTCTGGTGTCCTTTTCTAGTATTTGTTCGATTTTCGTTACTTTGAATATTTATCCACATGCTACACCACTAGACCACTGGCGTAGAAATTGTTTGTTGGTTATTAAAAAAAAAATGCTGTACCATACCACGTGTACCAAAAAGGTGTGGTCATATTTTAGGGTGTGTTTCAGACCATCAAACAGAATAACTTTCTCAATGGGACCACCATCGAAAAAACAAGTCTAAACTTTTTCTTTTACACAACAAAACATCACGCCTGTAATCATCCCCGAAGGGTTAAGCAGACGCCTGACGCAGGTCCTCACCAGACACGGTTGTTTCGGGAGGTTCCTGCACCGAATCGGGTGGGAGGAAACGCCCGGGTGTTTCCACTGCGAGGATCGTCCGGAGGACACGGTGGAGCACACCGTAGAGGTCTCTGGGTCGCTATCCGTTGCAGGTTTGAAACAGGATAGAATCTACCGGCCCTGTGCATTGCACGACTTGGATTGCATCCGTCAAGTCTTCGCTCACAATTCTGACTGTAACCCGGTGAAAGGCCCTATAGACGATCCTTACATACTGGACTGGCTTTCCATACATTTGGCTCATGCTAATGTGACTTACATACTGAAAAATGCTCAAGTGAGAGGTTTGAACGACTTTAAGATTCAGGAATTTTAGTAAGTAACTATTTGTCTGTACAAAATAGATGATTCTTGTATTTTTACTGTGTTTTAGAGATTTTATTGCCAATATTTTTTCTTCAGAGGAGCTCGTGGCTTAATAATAACAGATGTTAGGATCAATCTTCAGGTTAAGCTGCGCTTGCCTAGGTTGGTCTGTGGATGGGTGACGACCCATTGCATAACGAGTGTCCTTCGTGCCTCGAAAAGCACGCTACGGCGTTGGTTCTGGGGTATCGCACTACCCAGTACTAACTGGGTTTTGGAGATCAGATAGGCTGTCCCTCTATGTAAAATACTGGTATTCAGCTGCATCTGGTTAGACTGGAAGGCGACCCCAACACAGGCTTCAGTAAAGGTACTCCGATGATCTTAGCTTCCTGTATCATAGACGCTAGTAGATACATGGGTTCAAATTTAATTATCTAGTGAAACTCTAATTCGTCGGGATGACTACCTTAATAAAATTAAAGTATTTGCAATCATATTTCAGTATCAACAAAGCTACAGACAAGTTAGTTCTGGAGGTGGTTTTTGATGCGGTCACGGTGTACTGCCCAGCTGCTTTAGTGAGGTACCACCGTAAAGGGAAGGAGCCTGTAGAGCTGTCGGATTACTCCACCGTTATCTATAGTAAGGAAACTTTTATAATACAGGTTGAAAGGTACATCAATATAGTGTTTTCTTTTTTTTTTCAATCTCGTGGTATGTCCCACTGCTGGGGAAAGGCCTCCCCCATATCCTTCCTTACAGTTTTTATGGAAGTGTAATTTTTTGTCAGCTTAAAAAAAAACCCTCGTTGTTCTAGTGGTCTCAAGCACGACTGCTGAGCATGAAGTCGATTCGATTGCCGGCTCGGGCAAAGCGTTAGTGGGTTTTATTAGAAATTTCTCTGTAGTCTGGATTTGTGCCCAGTTGATGGCAATAGGCTCGCCCCCTACTACATGGGACTTAAAACATAACTGGCGAAATGTAGGTGAACTATTAGGTACCTCTGCTTAACACTTTTTTTTTTTTTTTTTTTTTTCGGATTGGAAATCATCAAATGACTTCCCCCACTCTGGGCGGAGCGGAAGGGAGTGTCAGACTTGTACTGACTAAAACCCATCCATGTTCCTTCTTTGCCTTCAGTGTTCCAGGGCCACGGTGTCTCTTTCGAACAGTCCCACAGCTCTGGCAGGCATCGGCCCATGCGGACCCCTACTCGGTTGCTGACATCTCTTTGAGGCACGCGTGGAACACGAAAGCGCCGTCGACACGGCCTGTCGTCATAAGACGGCCGGACGGCGAGCTAGCCCATAACTCGCCGTCCACAGGCCCGCACCTACGGTGGCCGGGAGCCACCATGTGACCTCCGACGCCCTGGGCGTCTCCCGCGGCGGCTGGGACGTGAGGTTCTTTCCCTCTCACGTCCCGCCACCTCCTTCACTAGCATGACTGCTTCGCAGAAGGTGGTGACGGCTTTCCATTCCCTCTCGCTCCGGACCATGGCTTGCACCAGGGCCGGACGCGAGAGATCGCCGCCGCCAATCGCCGCTACAAGGACACGGCGGTGCTCCGCCCAAGCGGGGCAGACCTCTACGGTGTGCTCCACCGTGTCCTCCGGACGATCCTCGCAGTGGAAACACCCGGGCGTTTCCTCCCACCCGATTCGGTGCAGGAACCTCCCGAAACAACCGTGTCTGGTGAGGACCTGCGTCAGGCGTCTGCTTAACCCTTCGGGGATGATTACAGGCGTGATGTTTTGTTGTGTAAAAGAAAAAGTTTAGACTTGTTTTTTCGATGGTGGTCCCATTGAGAAAGTTATTCTGTTTGATGGTCTGAAACACACCCTAAAATATGACCACACCTTTTTGGTACACGTGGTATGGTACAGCATTTTTTTTTTAATAACCAACAAACAATTTCTACGCCAGTGGTCTAGTGGTGTAGCATGTGGATAAATATTCAAAGTAACGAAAATCGAACAAATACTAGAAAAGGACACCAGAATATTTGAGAATTGTCAAAATCAAGGAGATTGTTCTGTTCGAGTGTGTTGCGCAAATTTGGGTACTGGTATCAACTGCAAGTTCAGGCAGAGACATTAGGTTAATCCATAGGAGAATTCCCAGCAGCAGCCGTCAGTCGATGTATGCCTGGAGCAAAAGGCTCGTTCTCCTTTTAACACGATTCATGAAATTCGGGTGCACAATACCTCTACCGATTCTCTGGTTACCAGCCCCCGTATTCACAAACGCTTCGATTAGGTTTCAATTCGAAAAGTCGTATGTCTATCTCGCTCACTTTCGTAATGCCAAAAAAAGATAGACATTCGAATCGAAATCAGATCGAAACGTTTGTGAATACGGAAGCTGATCATCTAACGATGTTTGTCTTGCATGAATTCATTCGAAAATGCACATTTGAAAAGGCAGTCTTAAGCTGCGTTTCCACATAAGATGAGTGAGAATGAGTAACGAGAGATGTGTGTGGAACTAACCAATAGTTAAGCTTCTTTTTCACATTTTAGGCTAAGCTAGATATAATTGGTTGGTTTTAAGAATATCTCTAGTTGCATATCCTTACACATCTCTGATGGAAACGCAGCCTTATACTCCCAAGTGCAACCCAAATATCAAATATTTAACTAATCATGCTGATGATTAATCTAAAATCTTACATACCTGATTCTAATCCACCTTACAGCGTTGGCTCGGATATGACTGACGATGCAGGTAAATTTGTTTCATTATTTTCGAGTTAGTAAATTTTGGATTCATTCATTCACTGGCAGACGCGATATAAGCTTGCATCATCATTCTCTTGTCTTACTCCCAATTTATTTGGGGTCTTGTGCATGTCTAATCTTGTGTATGTGAGAGCAGCGGTGGCCCAGTGGTGGAGACCCCGACTTACGAGCAGTAAGTCGTGGGTCCGAACCCAGCCAGGCGCATTACTTTGTGTAAGTTATTTCATCATCACTACTCTCAATAACGGTGAAGGAAAACATCGTGAGGAAACCGGCATGTCCTAGAACCAAAAATTCGAAGACATGTGACATCTACCAACACGCACTGGGCCCGCGTGGTGGATTATAGCCCATTCCCTCTCATAGAGTAAGTATTCTGATTTAAAAGAGTGTCCATGGAGTTTCTTGCCCGTTCTTCTCCATAGAGATCTACGTTAGGGAATGGGCAACCACAGTACTTTCACAGTTTTTGTGCCTTGTGACTGGGACTGTAGCTATATTTTACTGTTGTCTTTGTTTCGACAATTCAAAAGTGCCTGTAACTGGCCTACTTGAAATAAATGCTTTGATTTTGATTTTGATTAGAGAGGAGGCCTGCGTCCCAGCAGTGGGAACATTAATAGGCTGATTATGCTTATGCCTATATGCATGTCTTCTTGTTCTATATTTCTCTATTACTCATCATCTCAGCAGGCACGCTTCTTTCTACCTATATCATCCTTCGCACAGTTCATCCATCGTTTCTTTGGTCTTCCTCTACTCTTATAGCCATCCACCTTTATACTCAAAAATTTTCTCACTACCTACATTTTCGTCATTCCTCCGCATCACATGTCCATACCACTTCAATCCCAATTCCCAATTAATTTGGGGTCGGCGCATAATGTAGTATATGTTCCATATTTCCCTATTACTCGTCATCTCAGCAATCACCTCCTAGCCATATCATCCTTTACACAGTCCATCTATTGTTTCTTTGGTTTTCGATTTTACCGAATACGAGTGGTTCCTTATAAAAGTTGTAACGAGGGTCATACTTTAAGAAAGTCATGACAATGAACAATGTTATTTGCTTGGAAAACGAACGTAAGCTCTAAGGGAGGATGTAGTCTCAATGAATCTCTGGGCGCATGGACTCTAATCTATGAAACTGTAGCGACATCTATTGATGTGTACTAAAACTATAATGATATCAACAATAAATCCTAATAGATGACGCCACTGACTCATCATACACTATTTAACTTGCCTGGAGGATTTTTATTTTCTTACTATATTTTTTACAATTTGCAGATCCTGCAATATCAGCAGTATTCAAAGAGATGCAATCCAATATCGGAGTCGGCTTAAAGGAAGTATTCGTCTATAAAGGGCCAGCCATCATGAACGCGTTTTTAGAAGGCACTATCTGTGATTTTTATAATGAGAAGAAAGAGCAATAGTATATTTAGATGATTATTTATTAGAAAAAAATAAAACAAACATGGAAAAAAAATACAGAACGGTTTTTTAACGGGCGCGTGTATTTTTTTGCATGAAGTATGGAATGTGCGTTTTTTTTTCAATGTTGCATTTTTACCTAGCCCAACTAGATTAAAGAAACCTTAAAGGTAGGTTCAACAGAGGCAAGTTTGCAATCAAATTCTACCTTTGGCTTTACTTTTAGACTGGTTCTCAAATGAACTCATTGCCTACTCCAATTGTTTATAATTTCATCGAATTATTTATTGATTAACAGGATTATTATTGTTAGTTAATGTTTATTGTTATTATTAATCTGATTGAACTGTTTTTTGATTGTTATTGTTAAGGATGAATTTTCTTCATTAGTTCATTCTCAAATGAACTCTGTAAAAACGTCTAAAAACTCAATCAGTATTCCACCATTCCTAAATACGGTATTTTAGTAAATAACAGAACCGGATACTTGCATTGTTAGTGCACCTCTACGGTGGAGTGGTGCGATGATATTACCTCCCTACCCTGGGGGCAGAACGACGTATTTATTATTTACTGGGCAACCTGAGTTACTCGGATAGCCACCTAGATGGTATCTTTGTTTATTTAACAAATTGTTTTTAGACGTTACTTCTGAGATTAGAGTGGGGCTGCTTTCATGTTTTGTTTCTTAACTTTGAACTTTAAAGGCATTTTGTTTTGGTTACGAATGTTATTTAGACATAAAAAATGTATGGTCATAGTTAAGGAGTAGCTTATTATTTCCTTTATTTATTTTTAAACATATTAAATACATTTTTAAATATTCTAATACAAAACAATATAAAAAAAAAACATTTAAAAATATTAAAAATCGTGGTATCGGGAGCAGGGTCCAAAACTTCCATCTTTATTTACTAGCTTATTAATATTAATCAGTTTATTTCAGATAAAATTAATCCATACAATTTACAAATTATAAAAATACAATGAAGAAATACAGAAAAATAAATTAAATTAAATTATTACAATTATAATACCTATTGTGTTCGTAAAACTTATGCTACAACACATTTTAAACTAAGCTTATGTCCGCGGCTTCACTTGCATGGAGTTTTGTAATTGAGTCACGGGATCGTACTACCGGAATAAAAAGTATTCCTATTTTTATTCTTATTCATTATTGCACAAAAAATAACAAATATACATACAAATTGCAATAATAAAGCTTATGTACAATAGCGAGCTTAACCCAGAATTGGGTTTTCTTACAGCATATCTAATTTAAGTAAGTGTGTGTGTTTTAAGTATCCTATGTGTTATCCTGGTTATAAACTATCTTTTTTCAAATCCAAACCCGTTCAGTAGTTATTGCGTGAAAGAGTAACAAACATTCATCCATCCATCCTCATAAACTTTCGCATTTATAATATTAAGACAAGTAAGATTTTGCAGAGACTATCAAACTCAACAAGTTTCTCCATGAGACCAAATCGGAAAAATAATTATCAGCTGTCCCATACAACACTTTAAAACGTACTCAACCCAAATGTATGGGTCAGCTGATTTTAAATTTTTAACGATGTATTGTAGATACATCTCAGAAGACCTACGATGAACAACTAAGTTAAACTTTTTATAAAACCAGCTGTTGCATACCGTAAAATTAAATGATAGTGAATACCGCATCTAACTCCTAGACTGCGTCTTTGGTCTAGTGGTGACGACTGAGCAAAGTCCTGGGTTCGATTCCCGGGTTGAGCAAAGTGTTATTAGGTTTTCCCATCAAGAAATTCTCGGTAGTAAACTGTGTCTGCGTGTACGGCAATAGGCTCGTCCCCTATTATGTAGGACTTTGACATAGCTGGCGAAATGTGGGTTTACTATTAGCAAGGTACACACCTCTGTCTAACCCTTCGGGGATTACAGGCGTGATGTTATGTTATGTGCCGCATCAAAATCCGTTGCGTATTTTAAAAGAACATCGCGATCACACACAGAGATAAGATAAGATAAGATAAGATAAGATGTTTATTTTGCAAATATGGGTATAAACACGGTGATACAAAAATATAAATAGGAACAGCCATATTTCACCAGAAGGCATCCAAAAGTACAAAATACAGTGGAGATGACATAATAACAAACAGAAACAAAACAATGTCAATACTTATAAAGATTGATGTACTGTAGTTACAATTTAATTATTAAGAACTTCAAAAAATTAAATTAAATTAAATAAATTAAAATTAAATGTCATATTTTCCTAATTTCAAATAATTATATATATTTCTCCATTAAAAATTCCGTTACACTTTAGTATGCTTTGTCTACTAAAAAAATACAAAGACGCGGAAGGAAATGAAAAAAAGAATTAAGATATACAAATATTATATGATTTTTTTCTAATATTATGAATGTACTCACTACGCTGAATATTCTTTGTAACTGTAAACCATTATTTAATTTAATTTTCAATTTATATAACAATTTCATTCAAGTTTGCATGCCTAATATAAGGTAGATTGTACAAGGCTCACCCTTTTTATTGTTACATCTTAGTTTATGTAACTGCAATCTAAGCTTACTTTACTTTCTCGTCGCAGAAAGCACAGCCTCACCACAATTCTTGCTACTCCATCCCAGCACATACACAATCAAAACTTCAGCCCGATCTTCATAATACATGGACAATCTCAGCTTGTAATCTACTCGTGTACCTTATATCCATTGAATAATAGACACGACGAAGCACGAAGACCCGTTAATATTGTACGCCTTAATTATATGGGATTAGCTGAACACTGGATACACCGTGCACCTGTGAACGTCTTGTGTGGGAAGCTAAGTGAGGATTATTAGGGATGAGATTTCGCTGTAAGATGTATGGAAGGTTGTGTGGGTGTGAGGAATTGTGGGGGAGTCTAGCTCTTTGAGTGGGGAGTGAATAGGTATCTTTTTGTCTAGAATGTTCGGGATTTTTGTTAATGTCAATTAGGGATGGACAGCACTCTAGATATGGACAGGTTTTGTTACTGGAATAAGTTTGAAAGATATTAAAAATATCAGCTGTGGATTGCTTGTTCCTTATTAATATTATTACTGCAAAATTAAATGTAATTCTGTATTTTTGTCTGATAACGGTCGTCCGCGCGGTCGGGTGGAGGCGGCGAAACGAATGTATTGGAGGTACGCCGCGCGGAGGGACGGTGAGCGACCCTCTTCCGCGCGGTCGGGCGGTAACATGTGTTAGGCATCAAAGGAATTCATACAAGCTAATATGAAAGATTCACTTCACCGCCCGACCGCGCGGAAGAGCGGTGTCGTGTAAGAATCGCCTTGCCTTGTGACGCCTTATCAACTGAACTGATTTTGATGAAATTTGGCGCTCATGTAGTCCGTAACCTGGGTTTATAACAAACGATTATTTTACTTTTATCCCGATAGTACATCCCCGTTGGATAATTTAAAAAAAACACAAAAGCCAGTGTTATATTTATGCAAAAGACACCTACACAATCAAACGCTTCCATTACGCTGTCCATCCAGATTGCAGCACTGAAACCATCTGACACAATTAAACAGGAAAATAGCTGTCAAAATATTCCAGGAGGTACAGTGGCCAGCACATCAAGTTACCACAAACTGTCAAATTTCTCCAAATGATTTTAAACCATAAAATGTTGTTGGTTAAGTTCAAAATCGTAAAAGCAAATTTGAAAGTTTGGAGTAAATTGGTGCGCTGACGACTGTACCTAGTTACATTAAGACTTTTCATTGTGGACATGTTGGATTTATGTCTAATAGCCTGTAACCAGCGGAACAACATGACGTTTCCAACAATATTACATTTGTCTAAATACGAACAGTAGTTTAGGAGTTTATGTAGGAACAAATGATCTTATACAGCGTGTTTCATGAAGTTGTGGTCATATCTTTTAAGGGTGCAATACCGACCATCAGCAAAAAAATATATAGCAGTGATAGCCGAGTGGTGTGACCGTCGGACTGCCAAGTCATAGGTCTCGAGTTCGAACCCAAGGCACGCACCTCTGATTTTTCGAATTCATGTGCGTATTGTATAATTATCACATGCTTCGGTAAAGGAAAACATCGTGAGGAAACCAGCATGCATGGGAGATATTTCTTGATGGCATGTAAAGCCAAGTCAGAGGCCGATGGACGTCATTAAAATTCTGACACCAGGGTAGACACTAACTACACGATAAAGAAGAAGAAGCAAAAAAATATAATCAGCTGTCCCATATAAACTTCAATACACGACCAAAATGTATGGGACAACTGATAATTTTTCGTAATTTTGATGGTGGTCTCATTGAGAAAGTTGATCAGTTTGATGGTCTACCTTTAAATATGACCACGCCTTTCTGGACACTCTGTATACATATATACGTAGCCTGTTTGACAAGCCTGTCTTCCGTCCACGGGGTATGGCGGGCTATACATAGGACCTAGTTCTTAACTGGGTTGTGGAGGTCGGATAGGCAATCGCTCCATGTAATATACTGGTATTCAGCTGCATCTGGCTAGACTGGAAGCCGACCCCAACAAAGTTTGGTAAAATCTAGGCAAGTAGGCAGATAATGATGATGGGTTGATAACACACAGCCTGTTAAAATCATAACCCTTCTTTCGCTTCGCCATAGTCGGGCAAAAAAGGCTCCCTCCAAACCAGTCTGCAAATCAAACCATTTGATGCAAACATCAGTATTTTACATAAAATTCTTTCCATTGTTTTTCCACTAATTAGAATTTATGCCGCATCACTGACGCTGCATATTTCACAGACCTTTTGTTACTAAAACAGATAGTCATTATTTAGCGCGCTAATTAATACTAATTATGTTATAGAAGTTAATGTGATGGCGTGACTAGCTGTTTTACATAATGTTCATTCATGTCTATAAGCTATGGAAACACGATTTTATAGTATAACTAGCTGTTGCCGGCGACTTTCGTTCGCGTGAAATTATTATTTAAAAATATGACTTCCCTTTTTAATCGGATTTTGTTACCAAGGGTTTTAATTGTTGCAACGAACCCTAATTCTTATTCTAAAATAAAAGTACCCTTAGTTACTCCTTATGACATTAGCTATATGCCAGCAAAAGTCCCATCAAATTGGTCGGTCGTATCGGAGATTAGCTGGTTGAATCGAAATTCGTTAACAATTTCAAGGGTTTTAATTTTCTTTCACGAAACCCTAATTCATTTTCTACAAGAAAAAGTAGCCTATGTTAGACCGTATAATATTAGCTATATGCTAGTAAAAGTCATTCCAGCCGTTTTGGATATTAGCTGGAACAAACGGACAGAAAAAGAAGACAGATAGACAAAAGAAATGTTGTAATAAGTGCCGTAATTATTTTCATATGCATTCAGTAAAAAGCTGGTTGTTTTGATATTACAAACAGACACTTCAATTTTATTTATTTGTATAAATATAGATGATATAGCTAACTAGCGTTTGTTTACGATTTCATTTGGATAGATTTCTGACTTCTGACAACCAGTCCTAATAAAGAGTATCGTATTACCCAGATCCATCTAAAATACTGATTATTCAGCTGCCTGCGGTTAGATTGGAGCCGATTCCAACCTAGTTGGAAAAAAGTTAGGCAGATAATGATGAGATTTCAGACAAAATATAATGTTCCCACTGCTGGGACTCAAACCTCCGCTGTCTGAGAGGGAGCGGGCTATTATCTACCACGCTCATTATTACGAGAAGAACAAACACACCCTTAAAATTCTATCATCTTATCTTAATACTATTATTGTAAACGTGAAAGTTTATGACGATGGATGGATATTTTGATGTTTGTTACTCTTTCAAGCAAACACTGAACGGAGTTTGATGAAACTTCACAGTAAGATATGCCTTATACAGGGTGTAAGGGACAGCCCTCCACAAACTGACAGGGTGCATTCAGCTCCGTATTTTGAATCATATTCCACCGGAATTTTTCTCCGGATTTTTTTTTTTTTAATTTTTTTTTTTCAGTTACTATTTCTTTATTTCAATGTAAAATTACATTCCCTGTACGCAGCACTCCATTTATGTAAATAATACGGCTATAATCAAAAATCCAATAATGGATGTTGAAATACTCTAACGAACGACGCATGAAATCAGATGTTTACTTCCTGCCTAGCTACAGAGTTCATCGAACTAGTCGTCGCGCTTGCCGTTCGCTACGTGCGTTTTGCCACGGTAACAATACATTGCGTATGAGGAAATAAAACTAATCAAAATTTATTGGATTCCCCTAACATTCCTGAAATAATTTCTTGTACCAGCCATCTTAGTATGATATACTGAATTCACCCCATCAGTTTGTGGAGGGCTGTCCCTTACACCCCGTAGATATTTTTTTTTTTCAAATAATTTATAATTTTCTTATAATTTTTTTTTAAATCTGTTGCACCCTTGACACTTTAGAAATATATTGTGTCAAAGAAAATATTTCCTGCGGACTAAGCCGTGGAAGCTAGTATAGTTATGTACCTGTGTTTTTGTAATTAAGTAATCGTCAAGAATCGAATAGAACAGTGATATTATTATATACGTAGCTACTATTATTTAACAAATTACTCAAAAACTTTATATCAATCAAAATTAATGGCCTCCGCTCGCGCGGCCGCGCGCGAATGTATAGTGGTATTTATTCCAATAAAGCTAAGCACTACATGCTTAGCTGTGTGTGAGTTATTCAATTTTACTAATTAAATAAAATATCATGTTGAAATAACATTTAAAAAGTAGCTACCTCTAAACCGCCCTGTTTAAATCTATTAAAACCCCACACGTTTTCATCCTCAATTACAAAAAAAAAAACAGAACAACAAAAGAAACATTCAAAAATCCATTCGAGAAATTGCCAGTCGTAAAAAACAAAGACTAAAATAATAAAGGCACAAAAGATTTCTACCTACGCCCCCAAAACATGACATTAGACTTAATTGCATTGCTTGCCGTACCTAATCAGGGATATGAGGTGGTTTCACAAAGGACTTCCGTTGACACCATTCGCACACAACAATGTGTGTTGTAAAGTACAATGTACACTGTTTTTCACGGTGTCAATGTGTGTGGGAGGTATTTGCTCTTTGTTTTTTTTTTTTGTTGGGGCAAAGAAAACAGAGTGGGCAGTTCTGGCTGTGATTTTTTACTTTTACCGTTGGCTTTGGAAAAATGGTAGAGAAATCTAAACCTATTTGTTTTTAAATTGGTACAGTTAGTTGCACATCAATTTACCCTGTAAATCTTACTTTTTTACTACCAAAAATGCGAAAGTTTGTGAGAATGGATGGATAGATGTTTGTTACTTTTTCACGCAAAAACTGCTGAATAGATTTGGATGAAATTATGCGCACAGGATGTTTATAACCGGGATTAACACAGTATATGATATTTTCTATCCCGGCAGTACAATCTCGTGGGGCATTACCGAACTCCATGCAGGTGTAACCGTGGGCATAAGCTATCATCATCATCTGCCTAGCCTTTTCCCAACTATGTTGCAGCTGAATACCAGTATTTTACATGGAGCGACTGCCTATCTGACTTCCACAACCCAGAGTACCGGGTAATACGATATCCCTTGGTAAGACTGGTTGTCAGACTTTTTGAGCCACTGACTAGCTGTAACGACTGTCAAAGATCGACAAATAGACAGCCGGAACCAACAGCTTAACGTGCTTTCCGAGGCACGGAGGAAACTCGGTATGTAATGGGTGGTCACCCATCCACAGACCAACCTAGGCAAGCGCGGCTTAATCTAAAGATCAACCCGAGCGGCTGTTATTATTTAGCCACGAGCTCCACAGGGCCATAAGTTATTAAAGTAATACATTTATCTTCAGCTAGCCTAGTATAGTACGGAGTTTCAATATAACCACGGGTGACCACTGAAAACCAGCGCTGTGCTATGGGCCCCATAGCACAGCATCATGCTAAGTGATAGCCTGCTTGTCGCAGTCACGACGTGCAAGCTGTTAACTTTTATTTTTACTTTTTTTTTTGTTTCTGTATTTTTGTATTTATAATATTTGTTAAAATAAAGAAAGAAACAGTATTAAATTAGACTCACATAGGACAAAACAAAAAAAAACGGATGAGATTACAATAATACAAAAATTATATAAAAAGTAAACATAAAAAAAGATAAACAAATTAAATTGGTCCTGTACGAGGCCAAAAGGTCCCATATCTCAGCATGGTGCTGCAACATTTAAAAAAAAAGTCACAGCGCTGGTATTCTGATAGGGCCTAAAGTGATGTCACATGTTATGTGTTGTATGATTATTGTTATTTTGTTTGTATGTACATCATGTCCCTGCGACAAATAAATATTTTTTCATTCTTTCTTTCTATAATAAGAAAACAGCTAACACTAGTTTAGTTCTCATTAACGTGCACTCTATTATATAGTAGAGTTCGGATATTGCTAAGTAGATTATTATTGATCTTGATATTCTTAAGCAGGTTGACTTATTAAGTAAAGCAGTGCCATAGCCATTTCAGTTACAATTTCTTTGACTATACATAATATAGAAAACTAGTCATAAAAATCTAATTCAAAGTTCAAGCAAAGTAGAACTCACTAAACTGTGAAAGCGCTAATCGAAAAGGCAGATTACAGATCATAACAATACGGCCACACGGTTCGACTTTCAATATTACTCCTACAAAACTCCGAACGAATTCAATAATATCCACGTACGTATATTTGTCAGAAAATTTCCACACAAACACTGGAAGTGTCAAAGAATAAGGAAATTTAATCCATAAGCCATAACTTTTGTTAAAAAGAACACTTTTACAAGGGATCCTCTCCTGCCGTGACTGCGTCAAAAAGTTGATCCTATCTGCCGTTGAGGGCGGAGTAACAATGGATGAGGTATATTTTGTAATAGGAGCTCGTGGCTATATAATAATAGCCGCTCGGGTCGATCTTTTTGTCTTAGTTGGTCCGTGGATAAGTGACCACCCATTACATACAGAGTTTCCTCCGTGCCTCGGAAAAAACTTTAAGCCGTTGGTGCCGGCTGTCATTTGTAAATCTTTGACAGTCGTTACAGGTAGTCAGTGGGTCGAAAGTCTGACAACCAGTCTTACTAAAAGGTATAGTATTACCGTGTACTATCTGGGTTGTGGAGGTCAGACAGGCAGTCGCTCCATGTAAAATACTGGTATTCAGCTGCATCCGGTTAGACTGGAAGCCGACCGCAACATAGTTGGGAAAAAGCTAGGTAGATGATGAGGTATTTTTTGTTAGTTATTTAAATTTTTAGCCCGTAAGTCTTACTAAGGAGTTCCATGTCAGTCAGTAAAATACTGGTACTCAGCTGCGTCCTGTTACCAACATAATTATGTAGTTGGGAACCTGCTAGGCGCAGATACAGTGTGTATTTAAATTCTTGAAAAAATAAAATTACAATTTCTAATGATAATTATCGATAACTTTAGCTGTAATTTTACGGAACATCTTAACCAATTAAAAGTGCATTTCCACAAAAACTGCCAATATACCACATCCAAACTCTTCAAAGATCTTACCAGAAGGCGTTTATAAGTTTTTTCATGAAATTGAGTGCGGCACCCCGGTTTAATAATAACGGCTCATCTATTCACCTCCCTAACAATATGACAAACTTTCACACGTACCGGGATTACAGTTTCTTCAGAAATTTTGAGGCTAAAAAGTATGTCTTGCGTTTAGTTTGATACGATTTCTTGGAAGGACAAAATTTTTTATTTTTATTTTTATAATTATATTGAGCTGTAATTTGACTGTCACTAGGCAAAGGCTTCTTTATTGGATCAGATTCATAAAGGGTGTAAACAATTTTTTAACAAAAATCTCAAAATAATTGTATACATACTAAATATGGAAAAAAAAAAACATTTTTGCAAAAGATAAAACCGACTTCAAAAACACAAAAAGTGAAAAATAACTTTAGCTTCAGAAGTCGGTGACTTTTGTGTGTTTGATTCAGTTTTTTTTTTCACTTTTTTTGTATGTATACAATTATTTTGAGATTTTTGTTAAAAAAATTTTTACACCCTTGATGAATCTGATCTTGATTTGTTTCAAAAACCACTAGACCGATTTCGATAAAATTTAAATGGGACCTCCTGGAAAGTATACCCTTTGAAACAAAAAAAGAAGAAGTATTTTCGAAATCGGTTCAGGCGTCTTCGAGTAATCGGTGAACATACTAAAAAAAAAAAAAAAGTTTCCGACGAATAGAGAACCTTTCCTTTTTTGAAGTCGGTTAAAAAAGACCCTTAACGAAGCCGAAAGACGCTTATTCTCTCCGTCATTGCGATTGCTTTTTTTTTTCTAGACCATACCTGGGAACCTTTTAGTTACGGAGATATTAGAGTTCAATATTCCAAATTTTTACTAGATTTAAATGTTATAATTTTAACACCTCTACCTAACCCTTCCAGGATTACAGACGTGATGTATTGTTATGTTTAATTAAAAACTCAGTAAGAAACCGTAATCCTCATGACGTCTTACCAAAACAAACCGTGTAGATAATAGATATGTCTACAAGTCGACCGCGACTTATGTGCATTAAGTACATTACCACATCAAAAGGCATTGCGTTGATTGATGCTATTACCTGTCGCGCTAAGACGACAGAACGTTATATGTGTTATAATGTGACTTGTTAAACGAGGGACTCGCTCAAGAAAATGATCAATTCACTTTTATACCTCCTAATCTTCTAAACAAATAAATAAAATTGAAGTGTCTGTAATATCTAAATAATCTTTTTACTGAATATATGCATTCAGTAAGAAAATATATACGGCAGTTATAAAAAAAAACACTTTTTTTAATTTTTGTCTGTCTGTTTGTTCCGGCTAATCTCCGAAACGGCTGGACCGATTTTGACAGAACTTTTACTGGCAGATAGCTGATATTATACGGTCTAACATAGGCTACTTTTATTTTAGATATTTTATTATTCGGGTTCTGTGCAAAAAATTAAAACCCTTGAAATTGGTAACAAAATCGATTTAAAAAGGGAAATGCCTATAATAATGAGAATTTTTTTATAATAATCTCACGCGAACGAAGGTATCGGGCAACAGCTAGTCTTAACTAAAATTATAAATGTGAAGATGTAGTGACAAAAATTTAAAAGAGTATGTAGATGGTTTGGTCATGTGGAGAGAGGATGAATGAAAGGCGACTAACAAGGCAGATGTGAGTCGGGCCTGTGGCGGGCTAGCTCGCCGTCCGGCCGTCTTATGACGACAGGCCGTGTCGACGGTGCGTTCGTGTTCCACGCGCGCCTCAGAGATGTTAGCAACCACGTAGGGGTTCGCATGGGCCGATGCCTGCCAGGGCTGCGGGACTGTTCGAAAGAGATACCGTGGCCCTGGAACACAAAGGGCAAAGAAGGAACATGGATGGGTTTTAATCAGTACAAGTCTGACACTCCCTTCCGCTCCGCCCAGAGTAGGGGGTCATTTGATGATTTCCCATCCGAAAAAAATAAAAATAAAAAAAGGCAGATGTGAGTGGCAACAACGATCTAGAAGAACATACACTGACCTTATAGGTGAGGTTCTTTTTAGAAAGCTCTGGTGCGTAGTACTCGCAACCGGCGTGCGTGTATGACCAGATGTATGAACGTGTAAGAGGCAAATGGAGTATGAAATGGTGGCGTTCTACCCGCTCTTGTGCGCCGATGTCCATTCCACCCTGTATAGTCTGCCTACTCTTAGGGAGTTCCAGCGTGATATTACCTACAGATATTTTCTTGATTATACAGACTACACTACTGAGAAATTGTACCTTCAATATTATGATTAAGTCCTTAGTTTCACTAGTCAGCCTTCATGCATGTATTATGGAGCTGTGAAAGCGGGATTGAATGGGTTCAATGACTCGTTGCATCATCTTCATCTGCCTAGACTTTTCCTAATTATGTTGGGGTCGGCTTCCAGTTTAACCGGATGCAGCTGAATACCAGTATTTTACATGGAGCAACTGCCTATCTGACCTCCAAAACTCATTTAGTATTGGGTAATATGATACCCCTTGGTAAGACTGGTTGTCAGACTTTCGGGCCACTGACTACCTGTAACGACTGTCATAGATCTACAAATGACAGCCGGGGCCAACGGCTTAACGTGTTTTCCGAGACACGGAGGATACTCGCCATGTAATGCATGATCACCCATCGACAGAACAACCCAGATAAGCGTGGCTTAACCTGAAAATTGAACCGTGGGTAGCGGTTATTATTTAGCCACGAGCTTCTCTCCTTCAATGACTCGTTGCATTGGCTATAAGCACTAAACATTAGCTCGGAGTCTATTGAACTGTATAAAATGAAAACTATATGTCATTTTAATTTCGTTTTCACGGACTGGCTTCGGTATATGTAATGAATGGTCATGGTCACCCATCCACACATAAACCTCGGTAAACATTTCTTAGCTTTAAATCGACACATTTAAATACGAACTCTATTCATTATAACTGAAAAGACTAATTTAAATTGAGAAAATACTAACTAAGTTGTCTTTACTCACTCGCTTTTTCGTTTTGTGAGTCAGAACTATTTGAAACAAGAGCTCAAAAGGAAAACCAGTGAAAAATGCTGACTGGAAAGCGGAACTTGGCAAAACTCCAGATTTCACCAAAAAAAGAACGTCTGAAATATATCCACAGCTGAATAAAAACTCTTTTCTGTATCTATTTAACAAGCAGAAAGTTAAACTTTCGCTTTCGAAATTGCTGTTAGAATTTTAAAGTAGGTTCACGAAAAGAAATACAGCAACAAACGTTTTTCTGGAAAAATCTACGCAAGTCAAGATTTAAAGTCTTTAGGTTTGGTAGAGGAGCTCGTGGCTAAATAATAACAGCCGCTCGGATCGATCTTTAGGTTAAGCCGTGCTTGCCTAGGTTGGTCTGTGGATGGGTGACCACCCACTACATACCGACTTTCCTCCGTGCCTCGAAAAGCACGTTAAGCCGTTGGTCCCAGGTGTCATTTGTAGATCTTTGACAGTCGTTAGGTTGTCAGTGGCCCAAAAAGTCTGAAAACCAGTCTTACCAAGGGGAATCGTATTACCCAGTACTAACTGGGTTGTAGAGGTCAGATAAGCAGTCACTCCATGTAAAATACTGGTATTCAGTTGCATCCGGTTAGACTGGAAGCCGACCCCAACATAGTTGGGAAAAGGCTAGGCAGATGATGAGGCTTGGTATTTCATTTGTTGTTTAAGCAATCACACTTAGCTATACAGAGTGGAAGGGACACCGACGCGAAAACGGTTACCACGTATTCAGTACATCATTTTGAGTCGTATGCACAGAAATTTTTCATCGGTTATTTATTACACATTCAAAATGTATGGAACAGCTGATTTTTCTTTTTTACAACCGATGAAAAATTTCTATGCAGGGTTGCCCCCCTGCAATTTTTTTTTTTTTTTCTTTAAAGAATTAGATCCTCATAAATCTACTTTAAATAAATGCCTGTACTCTGTGTTCACAACCTGTTTATGTGTGAAACTAAAGCTAGCTTTTAAACAGGTATACATACGTGCTAGTTTTCTTAGAATGCAAATCAAACCGCGAACGATAAAGCTAGTGATAATTTTAACCTTGGTTAACTCTGCTCTTAAGATTTTCTAATATTATGACGTCAGGGCGGTTAGCCACGTATGTTACAGTTTAATACATAGAACAAGTTTCACGTCTAGACTAAGAATAATAACCTACAACATAAAAAAAAATATTATATGTAAAGGAGGCGTTTTTATGTAGTGCAATATCAAAACTATGTGTGTAGGTCCAGCAGTGGACGTCTTTCGGCTGAAATGATGATGATGATGATATGTGTGTATGACCAGATATATTATGAATAGGTATACGGGGTGGCCATTGCCTAAGTTGGGCAAACAGACCAGGTTGTTGGTGTCACCGACTCGCCAGAGTCGTTAGATTAAGATTTAAAGTAAATGTAAAATTCTGTGTCTGAATAAAGGCTTATATTATTAATAAACGGGGTAGAAGGGACACCGACGTGAAAACGGTAACCACGTATTCAGTACATCATAAAAATTAAAAAAATTGCTGTTTCCTACAAAATTGCAATACCTACACGGTCAAAATGTATGGAGGAGCTGTTTTTTTTTTTAAACCGATGAAATATATCGGTTCAGAATGATGTACTGAAAACGTGGTAAACGTTTGAGCGTCGGTGTGCCTTCCACCCTGTAGATGAATCTAAAGGAGTACGTCAGGTTTGTAGCAAGTGCTTTCTGTAGTTTCTGCTTACGCCCATGGGAAAAAGGCGTGAGTTTATGTATGAGTAAAATCACAGTGTAAACTGTTTTGTATTTTATACATAACTATTTTTTTCTCGTGACTTCGCTCCTGCTATGTACGAAAATTAACCCACGAGGACGTTTTAAATGTAGCCTATGACACTCGGGGATAGTGAAGCTTCCCGTAAGTGGAAGATTTTTTGATAGATAAAACATTTATTCAGTGCACTCTAACGACAACACAGAGAAGCACAATTAAATGAAAACAAATTACAAGAATATATATCGAAATCGAGAATCGGTATATTGGAATCGGATCTTTAGTTTCGAAGATTACCTCTTCCATACAAACTTACAAACAAAATTTTTACATCTTTATAATTTAGTATATAGATACCCGAATAGGTTGGTAGGTGTGGATTCGTCTACCCATATTAAGCCTGTGAAGTCTCGTCCTAATAAGGGCGAATACTCCTAGCCAAATGCAGATTCCGCGAATTTATAATTTATTTCCACAAAACAGCAAGGAAGTGACAAACATCGAAGGAGTCGATCAGTCGAGTGCGGTATCTTCGCCGGAGACACCATTGTTACTCTACAAAAATCTACACGGATCTTCAAGAAAAATCTAGCAACAATCAAATATAAAATGAAACAGTGATTAGAAAAGAGGAATGTGAGAGTAACGGGTCAACAACGTTATCACTATTTTGACGCCGCCTGATATAACGGGTCAAAAATGTTTTCACACTTTTGACCCTGCCTGATAGAAATAATTATTTAGGTGACTCTTGATACACTTAATGATATTATGTACAACAATCATATTTATCATAAAACATTTTTTACACCTTATCATTTTCCTTCCCTTAAGCTTAAGCATAATCAGCCTTTATAATGTTCCCACTGCTGGGACACAGGCCTCCTCTCTATGAGAGGGAATGGGCTATAATCCATCACGCCCAGTGCGGGTTGGTAGATGTCACAAGAATTCGAATATTTGGTTCTATGACATGCCGTTTTCCTCACGATGTTTTCCTTCACCGTTTTGAGAGCAGCGATGATGAGATAAATTACACAAAGCCATGTGCTTGCCTGGGTTCGAACCCACGACTTACTGTTCGTAAGTCTGGGCCACCACCACTGGGCCACCGCTGCTCTTTCCTTTCCCTATCCCAATTTATTTAAAGTCAGCGCAGCATGTCTTTTTCTTGTCTACTTCTCTATTCATCTCCTTTCTTCACATAGACCATCCGTTTCTTTAGTCTTTGCCTACACTCATACCCATCCATATTCATACTCAAAAATTTTCTCACGAAATTTTCCTCTTTAACAAATAACAGTAACCATCTTTGCTTATAGATTACGTTTGAACTATTGAAACATTTATTAGTTCGGAGGTCACCATATCTCGGAACGTGAAGACATTTGTGGAGAAGGTCTACCAACCTGTGTTCCACCATGATTCTGAGTAATGAGCAATCAACTGGTAATTATCCAAACCTTTATACATTTTGACCACAATATAATCTAAAGAGGTAATATTGATCAATTTGAATGTACGGGGTAATCTTCGGAACAACGGATCCGATTCTGTTTTTTTTTTCTCTAATGGTAAGCTATATTATTCCAGAATGTCATAGGCTATATTTAAAAAGTTTCCCTGGGACAATTTCCGACAATCACGCAACCGAAGTCGCGGACAAAAGCTAGTAATATTAAAAGAGAAAGGCTTAGCTAAACCTCTGTTGTAAAGGTCAGATAGGTGGTTACAGTCCATTTGAAATACTGGTACTCAGGTGCATCCGGTTAGACTGGAAGCCGACTGAACATAGTTGGGACTTATCCCAACTATGTTCAGTCGGCTTCCAGTCCTTCCAGATCCTTAGATAGGCAGATGATTATGAGGCAAAGGTGTTAAGTACACCTTTTGCTAGTTTCGTTTTGCAGAGGGTAAGGTTATTGCCACTGACTGAAAACTTTCTGCCAGGAAAATCAATTACATTACCCCAGAACTGGGAAACTCAGGACCTCATCATGAGCTGTGCTTGCAACCTCTGTACAAGAGAGATTCGCAGAGAGATACCATTGTTTTTAGGCATATGATCTCACTGTCTTGATTTCCCCGCCCGTTAAGCGATTTTTGTCGAAGAATGAGAGCTATATCACAGTCCGTACATGTAATAAACACCATGAAACTTTTCGGGTTTTTTTTTAAAGTGCGCCAGTACAGGTGTGGGTCAGAAGATAATAAAAGAGAGTGAGTTTACATTGCTTTTAAGTAAAAACGAATATAAATGGTGGTTCGCTGTTTATCTGATAACCACGAATTCATTTCCCGTGTCCGGTACCTCGGATTCATTTTGTAGATAATTATAAAATGGTACATCCATAGGTAGGTATAATCGCTGTAATATTAATTCATAGTAAAAGTGGAATTAAAAACCGTAGTGTTTTAAAATAATTCACTGGAGTAATCAAATATTGTATATGTCGAATATTTTTCCCGTGATTCTATTTGTTCAAGTATTTCAATGTTGGTTTATTTTTGTGTACACATAATAATATTCGTTGAGAATTTTATTTTTGCACAGTATTATTTACGTTATATTAATAATACATTCAATATCCGGTTAAAAAATCAGGTTTCATGTGAGTTTAAAATTATTTTTGTTTTTAATGGAGTATAAAACAAGTTTAATAATTCATCACGCGGGCGTACGCTGATGGGTCACATGTCTTCGAACTTTTGGTTCTAGGACATGCTTTCTTACTGAATTTTGCTGCTTCTTAATTCTTATTGTTATATAACGGGTTTGAAAGGACACTAACGAAGCTGAAAGGCACTGTTTCTCTCCGTCATGGCGATATTTTTTTTGTTCTAGACCATACCTGGGAACCTTCTAGTTACGGAGTTATTGGAGGTCAAAGTTCCAACATTTTCACTTGTTTTTTTTTTAATGTTACAACTATACTCTAAATACATCCATGTCCCCTATACTATTTAATGCATCAATGCATCTATCAGCACAACCTCTGAGTGCGTTACACTGAGTTCTACCGTAAACCGTGACTTTTCACCCCAAAAAAAAAGTTGTTTGCCAGCAATAATTTTTGCGTAGAGTTAATTAGTTTAATGTACAGAATTCTTGGTTGACGGCTTCGTAAAGGGTCCGTTTACACCTTGTATTCGATACAACTCCAAGCAATATTCAAAATTATTAATCCTCTAGCTTAAATAGCAAGCTTAACTTGTACATTTACAGCTTAAATGTATAACTTTGGCTTAGTTCCCAAATTGTTTTAGGTAACTTCAGCAGTCACTTTATTAGCTGAATTTAGTATCTCTTGTCCTTACACGGTATTATTTGAACTAATTTTAGTATATGTCATCATATGCCTGACTTTATCGCATGGTATTTGGGGTCGGCACTACTTTCTCTTCTATTCTCTTCTGTCAACCACCACGCTATCATTTAATCTCCTTCATTTATTTTCATACATATTTTGTGCCTTACGAGAGCCTCCTCAGGTATTGAACGAGGTTCTTGGCAATCCATTGGCTGAAACGACTATCGGCACAACTGTACTTCATTTACTCAGATTTTTATTTTTGCCAAACATCTATCGACTAATTTTAGTTGAAATGTGAACAGTTATATTACTTGTTTAAACTTTCAAGGTTTAAAACTAAATTTATATTGTCACTTACGGGATATCTTCTGTCTCTTCCATGTGTCGTTCTGTTTGGAAGCTCGAAAAATGACAATCACGGAAGTGTAGTTTTCTTTCTTATATTACTTTTTATTTCCACATCATCATTCATCATCTGCCTAGCCTTTTCCCAACTATGTTAGGGTCGGCTTCCAGTCTAACCGGATGCAGCTGAATACCAGTATTTTACAAGAGCGACTGCCTATCTGACCTCCACAACCCAGTCAGTACTGGGTAATACGATACCCCTTGGTAAGACAGGTTGTCAGACTTTTTGGGCCACTGACTGCCTAACGACTGTCAAAGATCTACAAATGACAGCCGGGACCAACGGCTTAACGTGCTTTCCGAGGCACGGAGGAAACTCGGTATGTAATGGTCACCTATCTACAAACCAACCTAGGCAAGCACGGCTTAACCTAAAGATCGATCCGAGCGGCTGTAATTTTTTAGCCACGAGCCCCTACTCCGAGCTTCCACATCATCATTCTCTTGTCCTTATCCTAATTTCTTCTTCTATTCCTTTCTATTGACAGTCGTCTCAGTAGTCAGCCTCATTCCAGTCACACAGTCTGTCTTTCGTCTTCTTTTTGTCTTATATCCGTCCACATTTGTACTAAAAACTTGTTACGTAGTACTTACGTAACATATATCATAATTATCTCGGCCCTTAAAAGCAAAAAAAACTAATCTCTATTTTTTATAATTAATTAAATAGAAAATGTAAATGTTAGTAAAAATTTACATAGTAAATGTAATTAGACTTGTTATTTTTTAGTTTATTTTCCCTTATTTTCCAGCTCAATTATTACTATGTTTTATCTAGAAAATTATGCTGCTTATGCCCGCGTCATCGCCCGCGTTTGCTTCGGGAATTTCCCACGGGATTGTAATTCCAGGGCAAAAATATCCTATGTGTTAATCCAGGTTATACATTATCTGTGTGCCAAATTTCATCCAAATCCGTTCAGTAGTTTTTGCGTGAAAGAGTAACAAACATCCATCCATCCATCCTCACAAACTTTCGTATTTATAATATTATATAAGTAGGATTAAGGTACTAGCACTTAAGTCTTTGTGACGTAATTAGTTTACTTCTTTAAGCTAGTACTGAGTCAATCTATTAAAGTGTTAAAAGAAGGTTTTTCCGTTTCGTATTCTATTCCTACAAAGACTTGCAACAGGATTGTCACAAGCCTTTCGGTTGCTTAAGTGGCTTCAAAACAGTTTCTTTCAAGACTTTTTCAACATCTTTATCACTTAAGTTGTCAGTTTGTCTAGACCCTACGGAGGTTTATAGCTTCTTAATACTTTTTGGTAACTTTGGACCAAACAAGGAGCTAAAAATCATCACCTGCCCACATTACCTAGACCATCTTTATCCTCAAGAGATAATTTGGACGCCTTGATATTAAAAACGACTGTTTAGATCTTAACAAATTCTACGCGTATATTCTGAAATTAGTCTCTTTTCGTTACATTATAACTGTTGTACGAACTGGACGCCTGTCGGAGGACATCGCCGTCGAGGTAGACCGCTGCGAAGGTGGTGTGACGATCTGATCTCGTTTGAGGGGGCGAACATGGCCAGATATCGCACAGGACAGAGACAGAGGTCTGGATGGAGAAAGGGGAGGCCTTTGCCCAGCAGTGGGACACAGGCTAACAAAAAAAAAAAAAAAATATTGAAAACCTGCATAGAACCTACTTAAATAATTAGACATCATCATCTGCCTAGTCTTTTCCCATTACGTTGGGGTCGGTTTCCAGTCTAATCGGATGCAGCTGAATATCAGTATTTTACATGGAGCGACTGCCTATCTGGCTTCCACGTCCCAGTTAGTACTGGGTTGCGATACCCCTTGGCAAAAGGAGTAGAAAATAAAAGCGATATTTTCTTTTCTTTTGCAGAGGAGCTGAACTATTCATTCGGAATACTCCTACAAGATGTGACTCTGAATATTCAGAAACCGATCGTGGTTCGTGGAGTTTTTGAAAACAAATGATTTGTGACGGCCCAATGGGTTCTTGAACTCTAGTGCCAGTTATTGTGGACCTGTTAGTGGGCCGAGGCGGGATATATTTTATCAGAATAATTTAAAATACCATCAAAATGAATAGAAAATGGAGAATAATCAACATGATTGTTCATCCCTTTCGTGTTTTCTTAGTTTTCAAATAATATTACGTAACTTGAAAAAAAGTTTAATATAAAATCAGTGTCTTGGACATCTTCAGTTTGTTATAAATCACCGTGAAATAAAAGCGTTTCAAAATCTAAAGTATAAGTATGTATAATCGACCGCTGTCCTTTTCAGGGGTCGAGACCACATTGAACTAATACTGAATTTTTAGAAATTTTATTATTTATAATTTTCTACATAATTATATACTAAATTCTTAATTATAAGGACATAAGTTCTTGCTCATAGCAGCGCCAAGTACCGAAGTTTTAGTAGGCACTTTGTTATTTTTGAATACTTATTAAGTATTTGGTCGTTGTGTTTTATAATTAAAGAGCAAACAGATAAATTTCGAATAATCGGAGCAATTATTGAGTAGAACAAAACTAGTAATATGTGGTTAAATGTTGTAGTTTGTGGTTATTAAATTATTTTTATTAGGCAGTTTGCGTCCATATATGAATTTAAATGAAAAAAAAATTGGGAACGATGAAATTGTTATTATAAAAAATTTTGCATCGTTCTCACATAATGTACCATCTCAAAATGAATGATGTAACCAAGGTTTTGTTAAATTATTCTGATTTAAAAGAGTGTCCATGGAGTTTCTTGCCCGTTCTTCTCCATAGAGATCTACGTTAGGGAATGGGCAACGACAGTACTTTCACAGTTTTTGTGCCTTGTGACTGGGACTGTAGCTATTTTTTACTGTTGTCATTGTTTCGACAATTCAAAAGTGCCTGTAACTGGCCTACATGAAATAAATGCTTTGATTTTGATTTTGATTTTGGGTAATGTGAATATAGTCGTGAACTCATGATAATTATTACGATGGCCTGTTTACAAAGAGATAATATATAAGTTAGGTAAGTTATATGGGTATATATATACTGTATTAGCATTATGTAAAATATCGATTTTATTAAAACAAATATATTTCAAACTTTTATAAAATTATGTTAATGATTAAACGCTTTTACTGCATTTTCTATAACGGCAGTTGCATAAAAACTAAAAAAAAAATATTTAAATACACTTATAATTATTTTTAACACCCCTAAGACGACCCTTTGACCAATATTTATTTTTTCATAATATCTATCCTTGTTTTCAAGGTTAACGTGAGAGCTTCTCAGGGCAAAAATTATTGCGCAAAAAGATGCCACATAAATATATCCAAAGATGAAAACTGCATTAAACAAGTCAAAACACTTACCTCGAAACAAAATCTTCACCAATCACTCATAATACACAGGAAAAAAAATAAAAAAATGGCCACACACACAGACAGTAATCACTAACGTAACGACGTAAAGTTTTCCGCGGTCACCGACGAGCGACAAAAACTCCTCCCCACACGTCCGTACTCGCGAAAGCTCGCGGTCAACTGACTGTATTCCTCGACTGCCAGTCTCCACTTTCATGAAATGAACTGAAACTCTCATTACCGTCACACAATGACGTATACAACCTTATCCCTCACGCTATGTTGAGTTCTATACGGATTTGTTAAGGTGGATAATTGTATGGCAAAAAAATTGTTTTCGAAGTCCTCGGCTGTTTGTTTGGGAGGGTCGCAAGGCGGGAATGAGTGTGTCGAAAAAAAAATAAGCCAACCACGTCTCAGTGAGTTAAGGCTTCAGGGGCGGGTTTCCACTGAATATCTTTAATTAAAAGCCCAACTTTCCCTGGTTCGGCGTAGTAATGAATTGAAGTTGGCTGGAGAAAAATTCTGGTTGATAGTAGAATGTGACTATGCTGTTTAGTAGGAAAAGCCTGCGGTAATTTTGAGGGAACATGATGAGAGGAAAATTAATTAACAGAGAGTAGATTTTGCGATGCAACGCTTTGAAATGCAGCCAGTGTTTGTACGTGAAATTATGTTGAATTTTACGGACATTCAGAGTGAGTTGGATAAAATGTGGACGTTCAATAGCGAGATATACGTGGTCAAATTACATGTGAATTCAGTGGTTCTTTATTTGAATTTATGCATCGCTGGCGGTGTTTAGTTAAATAGACGCGATATCCTGTATTATAAATTTTGACTTGAATGTTTGGGAAATTAATGTCATGTAATTTGATTATATTTAGAGTGTACCTCGTTTATATTGTTAAGTAACTCGTGCTCGCGGCTTTCCTTCCATTATTTATGGAAATTAACCCACTGGAAAGTTTTAAATGTAGCCTATAACACTCGGGGATAATGTAGCTTCCCGTTAGTGAAAGAATTTTCGGAATTGGATCAGTAGTTTCGAAGATATTACCCTCTACATACAAAGTTACAAAAAACAATTACCTCTTTATAATATTGGTATAGATTATTTCATTTGCATTACCAAATTAACATCCCTACAACAACAATAATATAAACTCAGAATAAATGATACGAAACAATATCAAGAATAAAATATATTGTCAAGCAATGTCTACATGATTACCTTGGAGGGAGAGAGAGCTAGTGTTTATCGTTTGAAAGAATTTAACATATATATGTTGTCTATTACATAATGTTTACAAGAAAACCGAGAACACTGTACAATAATATCAAGAATTTAATTTTGACTATGACTACATTATAAGGATCCCATCTCTGTATATATCTTATTAACATAATTTATTTACCAATCTTAGTAATATAATGAAAATATTATCATGTCTCACAGTGTTTGAAAAAGACAAAAAAAAATCAAATTTCTAAAAGAAAGATATAAAAAGTATTTATTAGACTCACACAGGACAAAACGAAAAGTAAAAGATAAAACAACTTAAATTGGTCCTGTACGAGGCCAAAAGGTCCCTATCTCAGCATGGTGCTGCAACATTAAAAAACAAATCATCATCCAATCCTCAGATCACCTAAAACTTCAGCAAAAAAAAAAACACCAACAAAAAAGCTTTTATTTCGATTACTATCAACTTTATCTGAAATCAATCTTCTCAAATCAGATTTTGATGGGTTCAAAGGCTGAAACAAGAATGGACAACCATCTCTTTCTTATATAGGCGTGGTTTCAATCTCGCGCATGCCCAGATGCCTCAGTCTTAAGAATAAGATTCTTGATTTTTTGCCTCTAGTGCGATAATACATTAGATATATACAATGGGTATACATAACAGTTGTATTTACTTTGTATGTTTCTCGTGAGCTCTGAAGAATGTATAAATTTGTGCCTTTCAAGGCGTATCTTTAGATTTCTTTGGATGTTCTTATTGTTGTGTATGAGATGGATGAGTGTTGCGTAACTTGTATTACGCAAGTCTGATATAACACTAAAATAATATAGTATTCCCTAGACATTAATCGTACTTACCATCTACAGATCATCATCTGCCTACTACTAGCAGCCACGGAGCCTGAATTTGTGTCCCGTTGATGGCAATAGGCTCGCCCCCCAGGACACAGGACTTAAACACAACAGGCGAAATGTGGGTATACTATGAAGTACACCTCTGCCTAACTCTTTAGGGATTACAGGCGTGATGTTATATTATTCGTATTTATCTACAGTTAGTTAGTATATTATTAACTAGTCTTATCACGTACGAGGTCAAGGGTCGGTCTAAATATACAACTAACCGACAAACATGCGTACCTAATCAAACAAAAACATCTTTGAAGGGGCCAGTAGATACGTATAAAGTTGTATTTCAATGTACAGACGCCTCACATCAAGCTACTTCAATCTGTCAAATTTCTTTAATAGGTTTTCATCTTGATCGCTGAGGCATTAGGTTTAAGGTTGATTGGGAAAATTTGACAGTTTCGTTTAGCTTGATGTGCTGGCGTCTGTTAAACTTAAACGACTATACATATTTTATGTGTGTATTTTTGTTACTATGCTCTTCCTTGAGGCGCAACTGGCCTTCGCTTTCCATAGCTCAATTTCTTGGCAGTATTGGGTTCTCCGGTCTTATAAATGACCTTGCGACTTCATCCGCAAAAAGTGTGATAGCTCGGCAAATATGCATGACAAAAAAATAATTTATAGCCTATATTCCCCACGAATAATGTAGCTATCTTCCAGTGATTTTTTAGAATTTTATCATTAGTTCCAGAGATTACTTACAAAATTACAAATTCATTCTAACTCTTTATAATATTATTATCGAAGAAGTGAGAGGAATAATGTAATCTGCACAAATAAAACGCACATTCCATACTAAAGCCAAAAGCCCAGTATTCAATTGAAATTAAAAAAAAAGAACACGAATTTTGAAATCATAGATCATGCCGGGAATAAAATATTCGCCAATTATCAAGATGGTGGAGACCATTAATAAATAAATAATAATATGTTTATTTCTCATTAAAAACGTTACAGTGAAGAGGACCTATTTATTCTTATTAATAAATAAATAATATGTTTATTTCTCATTAAAAACGTTACAGTGTAGAGGACCTACTTATTCTAATACACAAGGTAAAGATTTGTAAGAGATTGGTGCCCAAAATAGGCATATAATACCTGTGACCCCTGTGGTTACGGGTCACCAGGCCCGCCAAGACTTAAAGGTATACAAACATAATAGGTAGCCTGGTGAAAATACTGGCGAGCTCTACTCACATAATCAATAAAATAAATAAATAATTCTTATTCTTCAGGCCTTCTTCGGTTTACTTTAGTAGCAGCCACGGAGTCTGAATTTGAGCCTGGTTGATGGCAATACGCTCGCCCCATATAACATGGAACTTAAACAAAACTGGCGAAATGTGGGTGTAACAGTCAAGTCATCCTAGGGATTACAGGCGTGATAACTTTCAACCTTTTGATGATGACAGTAGAAGATTAAAAGTGGTCAAAAAACTGGTCCCGGTCTTCATACGAATATGTATGAATATTTTCATGGCAAGTTTCGAACCAAAGGGAGAGAGAAAGGACAAGTCTTGTGAAAAATATTATTGCGGAGATATTACATTATTACAGTGATTTTAAACGGAGGGTAGAAGAAAATAAAATGAACCTATTGACTTTAGTTGTCTGTCACTTTTATCTGAAAAGAAAATAACTGTCTTTAAAATACATCTATCCTAATATTATAAAGAGGCATAATTTGTTTGTTAGTTTGTATGTAGGGGGTAATCGTCGGAACTAATGCTCCAATTCTAAAAAAAAAATCACTGATAGAAAGATACAATGCTCGTGGGTGCTATAAGTTATATTTATATCATGCATATTAGCCGAGCTATCACAATTTTTGTGGACGAAGTCGCGGGCTAAGTGCTAGTTCAAAATATAACTAAACTAGTTTGAAATATTTTCTATCACATAAGTCGACAAGAAGTTTACAGGAAGCTATGAAAAAAGCGTTACTTCAAAATAAAAGGCGTAGCTGTCTACGCCGTAGCACTTTCTGACGTAGCACTTGAGGACGCGTAGCACTCAAAGGCCTAGGCGCTACACCTCTACCCGTCGTGTGCGTGGTTTCATTGTAGAGGTATCTACAGGACAAACTGTAACCGGAATATTGTCCATAATGTACAAGGTGTAAACGAACCCTTCAAGAAGCCGTCAATCAAGCATTCTCTACATCAAACTAAGGAACCCTACGCAAAAGAAATTGCTGGGAAAAAACTTTTTTTTTTGGTGAAAAGTCACGATTTACGGTAAAACTCAATGTTACGCACTGAAATCATTGTGTTCGTGTGAGGTATTTAAAGTAAGGTACCTTAAAACCTAGAATAAAAAAAAACTCGTAAATCAGTTGGAATTTTGACCTTCAATATCTCCGTAACTAGAAGGTTCCCAGGTATGGTCCAGAACAAAAATATATCACATTGACGGTAAGAACAAGTACCTTTCAGCTTCGTTAAGGGTCTATTTATACCCTACAGTTAAAAAAAATATGTTATACTGTTTAATTCACTCCTAGCGAATCCAACGGCCATAAATTAAGTCATTAATTTTAGCCAATTGAACAATAAAAACAACTAATAGTATTTGATGAATTCAGTCAGAGTGCTTTTAGGTCAATAAGCACTGCCTATACTGCGTGTACCAGAAAGGTGTGGTCATATTTCAGGGTGTGATTCAGACCATCAATCTGAACAACTTTCTCCATGGAACCACCATCGAAATCGCGAAAAAAAAACATCTGTTCAGTACAAAACTTCAATACCTGCTCGACCCAAATGTAAGGGACATCAGATTTTTTTTTTCTCGAACAAAACGTTACAATGCACAGTTCAATCATACGAAACTTCGATTTCAGATGAATGCGACGAAACGTCTGAAGTGAATAAATTCATCTAATCTTTGGAGGATGTATAAAGTATGCTGTGAAAAACGTGCTAAAATTATCCTTGTGGGTCTAGCAAGTAGTCTTACCATAGTATTATTAGATATAAAGATAAAAGCTACAGAAACCATTTTTAAACTGTTAAAATACTTCCAAACAAAAGAAGCATATAACTAACAAAACTCCCTTGTCTCACACAAATACAACAAGAACGAAACCAAAAGAATTCTCAGTGTATTTCGTTAGACGTAAACGTGACACGTCCGCTCATCGCAGAGTACGGTCACGGACTGGCGCGCTCTTGCACAATTCTGCCGCGACACGCTAGGTGGCGCTGTCAATTTGTGCTGCGGAGACGTTTTGGCGCCCAACGTGGGACACGAAGTTTTATTGTGTATATTATGCAAATGTATCTTGAATACGTTTGGCGGTCACGTCTGATGCAACTGAATATGTGAGGTAAATTTTATTACGAAATTGAATGGAAAAATATGAATAATATAAAATAAAAATCCTTCATATTAGGTTGTAATCTTATGAGTTTGGATGTCTACCAATTGCAATAATTATTATTAATAACACCTTATTACTTATTTTAGATCTAAATATTGGATTGTTAATTGCATGGTGGAATGGGCGAATTTAAAATTACTTGACGCTTGTACATCCCACCTTTTTATATTTGAACGCCGTTCAGGCAGTACATGACTGAAATATAATTTGCTCACGTTTTGGAGAAGTACAAATTGCCTTATCTTAATTGAAAAGAGATAATTAGTTCATAAAATTATTGTAGCATAAATATTTAAAATAATCAATTGGAAATTAAATGTAAATCGTTTTTATATCTAGTAAGAGTAACAAATACAACATTAGAAACACCCAAAATACCAAAAAATACAACTGAACTGACACCAATCAACGGACCCCAAAACGTATCAAAGTCACAAAGATATAAAACTACGAGCGATACAGCGTTTAGCATCAAAGGTCTACCCTGGGGAGCCGCGGTTAGCCGGCGATTAAAGCCGAAAGCCGAAAGCCTGCAACCATTTGATGTATTCATCCCCCTGAAGCTGCGAAGTGAGATAAAAGTACGGAGTTAATACACCCCCGGGATCGACGAGTAAGTGATTCGGCGTTCGATTTTAAAATTTATTTTCGAAAGTGTTTCAATTTTGTAAGTGTGGTTTTTATTTCGATTAGTTTCGTTGGTGTTCTTTGGGATGGGTTTTGGCGAAATGTGCTGGGTTTATTTTGTGAAGTCTAAATCATCATCTGAATAGCCCTTTCCCAACTATATTGGGGTCGGCTTCCAGTCTAACCGGATGCAGCTGAATACCAGTATTTTACAAGGAGCGACTGCCTATCAGACCTCCACAAACCAGTTAGTACTGGGTAATATGATACCCCTTGGTAAGACTGGTTGTCAGACTTTTTGGGCCACTGACTACCTAACGACTTTCAAAGATCTATAAATGACAGCCGGGACCAACTGCTTAACGTGCTTTCCGAGGCACGGAAGAAACTCGGTATGTAATGGGCGGTCACCCATTCACAGACCAACCTAGGCAAGCACGGCTTAACCTAAAGATCGACCCGAGCGGCTGTTATTATTTAGCAACGAGCTGCTCCTATTTTATGAAGTCTAAATAGCTGATATGAACACTTCATCATCATCATTCTCTTGCCCTTATCCCAATTCATTTGGGGTCGGCGCAGCATGTCTTCTTCTTCCATACTTCTCTATTACTCGTCATCTCATCAGACACCTCCTTTCTTGCCATCCTTCACACAGTCCATCCATCGATTCTTTGATCTTCCTCTACTCTTATGAATATTTATTAGCATAAAAGACTAAAATATTATCTATCTAAAAACTATTCAAACACAGTCTTGATTTCATAACTAAGCAAATTAGGTTCAGGGCAATTTTGAATAGGGATGATCAAAGGAAGGCGGCATCTTTTTAAAATACTATTTTAGTATGTCATGCAAGCCCGGTCTAAAGTCACGAATCTTAAACTTTATACTTAAATAACTTTGAGTAACATAAACAACAGAACATAACATCACGCTTGTAATCCCCGAAGGGTTTATGTCCCATGTATGAGGGGCGAGCCTATTGCCATCAACCGGACACAAATGCAGACTCTGTGGCTGTTAATGACACATTCCTGATGAAAAAACCTAATAACACTTTGCCCGACCCGCGAATCAAACCCAGGCCATCATGCTCAGCCGTCGCACTTGCGACCACAAGACCATTGAGGCAGAAATTAACTCGGCGTAAATATGAGTAAATATTTAAGTAAATATTCTATTATAAATGTATTTTTTATAAGGTTTACAATATGTTTCGCTTCTACAGAGCAAAATCAAAAAATATCTCTAAAAAAATAATCGCATGGTGCCAAACATTCCCACTAAAACAGCTTATCAAGCAAAACACTGTAATTTGCCCCAACTAAAACTTTCAACTAATTGAATTGGAAGTGAACTTCTAGTTAAGGTGAAAGCGTCGTCGCCATTCCGCCCGCGGCAGTCGAGACGCGACGCCATGTCGCCTGGAAACTTTGAAAAATTCCCGACCAGTTTGTTTCACTGTAACTTAATAAAAACTACCGTCGGGCTCACAGAAGTTAAGAATTAAGTTTGAGAAACATTGCCTTGTGAAGGCGGAGGTATTTTGTCATATTTTTATTAAGATGGTACGGTGTAGGATAAATGTGATGGTCAGTTTCGTAAGTTGAGTTTTCTTTGATTTTGTGATTGGTGTTTTGTTATGTTATGGGTTCCGTAAAAAGTGTGTGTACTGGTTCTGTTTATGAAGGTAAAATATGTTTTTGTTGAGGAAAGTGGCAGAGTTTCAAAACTTGGATGTTCGTTACTCTTTCATATTCGCTCGTAAACATTTAGGTTATTAGACACTAATAAAATAACAACATTAACATTCATCTAAATATAAGGAAACATAACCCTGAAGCAATTACAATAAAACTCAAGGATGTGTAACTAATTAGCCTCCAAATAACACTAAACAGGATTACAAACGAATCTGGGAAACCAAACAGTCCCCGAAATTCGTCTCAAATGTAAATTATGCAAACAGTTCCCCGCAATATTCTCGTTTTCGACAATATATTTAGCATTTGAAATAGAGTTGTAACGGAATAAATGGTTGTCGCAGCACGTCCGCTCGCTTCGCACTCAACTCACGAACTGATTTGAATTTGGAATTTCCTTCGCTCGGTTGGCGCCGCCGTCGATGTTTAGCTTTTTTCGTATTAAAAATTGTTTTATTCATTTTTATCGTTTTGGATATTGGCTTTTTGCTATACCGTGCACTTTTAAGTGAAATCTATGAAATAAACTAGCTAGCTGGTATTTTTGTTTTGTACAGTATATTATCAATGAGTTGTCTGTTTGTGTAGTAGTAACTGTAAGTGACGTGAAGAGAGTTTTTTCAGTATCTAACCAGTGAAAGCATATGTGTAATAGTAAGTTCATCATCACTCTCCCGCCGTCATCATGAATTTATTTAAGGTTCTTCTTCTTTCCATCTTTCTGTATTAGTCGACTCTACTTCTTTCTCATAGGTTCCCTACTCTATTTCCCTACTCTATACACAACACTAAACACAACTCAAAATTCTAGTCAGCACATTTTCCTCATTCCTAAATACATTAATAAGTTTATTAAGAATATCAATTTTTTCGTCTACGGAGAAGATACTATCTGGCATAGGGTACGCGTCAGTCCCAACAGCATCCTGAAAACTATAGCGGAAAGGTGGTACAATCCCATACTGGGGCATTGGATACGCCTACATGTCACTGTGGCGTATAGCATAGCATAGCAGCAGCCTATAATGTTCCCACTGCTGGGACACAGGCCTCCTCTTTATGAGAGGAAATGGGCAATAATCCACCACGCGGGCCCAATGCGGGTTGGTAGATGTCACATGTCTTTGAATTTTAGGTTCTAGGACATGCCGGTTTCCTCACGATGTTTCCTTTCACCGTTTTTGAGAGCAGTGGTGATGAAATAAATTACACAAAGTAATGCGTCTGCCTGGATTCGATCCCCCGACTTACTGCTCGTAAGTCGGGACCGCCACCACTGGCCCACCGCTGCTCTCTGTGGCGTATTATTTTTAAAAATGTATTGTTTTTCTGGTGTAGATGTAAGTACTAACACTAGTTTATAAGTTCAGTGTTGTACTAATCAAATGGACTTTGTCTGAAATAAAAGAATTTTATTTATTTATTTACTACTTTTAAAGCTACTCTTAGCAACTAAATTCGAAAAATAAATCGCACTAATCTCACCCATCTTGTTTACCTACTTAGAAACTCTAAGCAGCTTTCCCGTGGAATGCTAATGTTAACCGCAGTCGTCCAAATTAAAGGAAAAAAGGACCTACAGTTCCAAGACAAGCTTTGAGCGAATTCCAACCTTGTGTTGGATAAGTTAAGGTGTCAATTATGTTGTGTTTTGTAATGTAAACTGTCTGATGAGGTCGAGAGTAATGGAGTGTTTCAGCTTTTTGTTTTTCCGTTTGGTGTTTGCCTGTAAGAGATTTGCGATCAAGTTTTATCCGATTTTTAAATTTACACTTTTTGGTTTTGTTTGTTTTATTTATTTTTGTCGTGTTGGCGGCTGAAGCCAATGTTTGATGCAAATATTGGTGGTAATAACAACGTTTGCTGTTGTTCAAGCGTTTATTCTGTGTATCATGTGCTTAGCCTTTATGCTAACTATGTTGGGGTCAGCTTCCAGAGTTCCAGTCTAACCAGATGCAGCTGAATACCAGTATTTTACATAGAGCGACTGCCTGTCTGAATTCCACAACCCAGTTAGTACTGGGTAATACGATTTCACTTGGTAAGACTGGTTTTCAGACTTTCGGACTTCACTGACTACCTGTAACGACTGTCAAAGATCTACAAATGACAGACGGGCCCAACGGCTTAACGTGCGTTTATTCTGTGTATGACAAGATGTAAAAATGTATGAAGCAAAAGGATTAAGTAAGGACCATGAAAGGTGGCTTATATAGTTTCGGCCTACCCTTATGGGAAAATGGCATGATGATATGTATGTGTGTATGTTTCTACTTACCTAGATATCTCATTTATCCATACTTTATACTAATATTATAAACAGGAAAGATTTGTATATTTGTAACGAATAAACTCAAAAACAACGGGACTGATTAAAAAATTTTTTTTACCATTAGTATGCTACGTTTTCCCTGAGTAACAAAGGCATCAGTGTGATGCCGGGACCGACCACTAGTTAGAGATATCTAGATAGAAAACAACAGAAGGTTACGAACGCACTGAGGTGGGTTGCTTAGTGCATAGCGAGGCGTCAAGCGAGCAGTGCCAGCGCCTGTATCGAAGTAGCCTAGCCTCTACGCGCTAAGCAAGCTACGAGTACTTGTCAGTGCGTACGTATCCTTTTCTATATAGATAATATCTCTAATGAATAGAGCTATAGCAAATTTTTTTTCTTAGAAGACATTTCATAAGATGTTCAAAAGAAGACTGTTCTCTCTGGTCCTACGGAATATTAAACATAAGTTTTTTTTTTTTTAAATTTGGAGCTTAATTAAAAAAAAAAATACCACAAACATCTTTTAAATAATTGAAAGCGAACCATGCCTTTTCAAATCACAAATGAGAACTACATCTTATTCTCGTGCTCATAATTCAAAACATTTCAACTCGCTCGTTAGCCAGCAAATACATGCAAAAATACATAATTTGCTTTCAAGACGGTGTACAACAATTCTTAGCAGAGAAACCATGGCAGCATGACCTACCCTGCCCTTCACTTTTGTACACAGAATGGCAGCTGGAAGGGAGGTCTGGTGATGGTTCAGGGGTCTTGATAAAATGGTTACATTATAAATAATGACGGTTCTGTATGGCCCTTGCCATCCGTCATGCGCTATAAACGATTCGCTCATTACGCCCAGTTTGTACATCATAAGATTAAGTTTTCTTGCTATTTTTCATTTTTTTTCTTAGTAGAGGGTTCTCTTGTTGTTGAAGGGAAAGTTCAGCAGCGGATGGCAGGGTCAGCCAGAGGATGGGTGAGCCCTAAAACTGTCTCAAATATTCATAATTCAGGGCCTTCATTATAACAGTATCTTATATCTTTTTGGCATATAGCTTTATTGTCATCCAACAAAGACATTTTAAATTACCGTTAGAGATGCTGATCATCATCATCATCATAATCTTTTCAGCCGAAAGACGTCCACTGCTGGACATAGACCTCCGCCAAATGTCGCCCATTGACCGGTCCCGTGCGACTCGCATCCAGCGGATCCCTGCAACCTTCACCAGGTCATCGGTCCACTTAGTGGGAGGCCTTCCAACGCAACGTCTTCAGGTTCGCGGTTGCCACTCCAGAACTTTTCGGCTCAATCAGCCATCCGTTCTGCGAGCTATGTGCCAGATGCTGATCACTTAATGACATCTACGCAAAATAATGATAAAATTGCAAAGTTAGACGTGTTACATATCTACGGACGCCGTCGGTTGGCTCTTGCTAGAAACGATCTTGTTCGCGTTGGCCCATCTATCTAAAGTATAATAAGGTGTAACATAATAAACGCAAGACCTCGGTAGTGTGGTCTCTCGAACCATGAAACTGAAAAACTTTTGTGCTACTCGTTCTTGATTTTTCAAAAAAAAAAAATGGGTGTAAAAATACCCTTAACGAAGCCGAATGGTATTTGTTCTCTCCGTCATTACGATTTTTTTTGTTCTAGACCATTCCTAGGAACCTTCTAGTTACGGGGATATTTGGGGTCAAAGTTCCAACTTTTTCATAAGTTTTTTTTTAAAGACAATTTTTTAATTTTATAACTTTAATTTAAATACTTCCACAACCCCCGTAATATTTAAAACATCCATCAGCACAGTGTTTTGAGTGCGTTACCCAGCAATCATTTTTGCGTACAATCGCGAAGGGTCCGTTTACACCTTGTGAACTGACGCGATCAGCTGATTAACATGAATGGTAAAACAAAAAAAAAATTATGAATTTCCAAAAGTAATTGGACCAAAAGTTGTAGCTAGGGCCACATTGTAGCTAGGGCTGCACCAATCACAAAACAGAAAGCAATATAATAGAAATATGTGAGTACAGCTCAATGTAACCCAAGTTTAGAATTGAACTCATCGGGGGCTGCTCCAACTGAGACATGCTCCAACCGACTGGATGTTAGAAAACTATCTCTAAAATCTAGATGTGGCCAGGGAGAATAATTTCAATATTTTACCTTGCAACACGCTTGTGTATTGTGTAAGTTATTTCAGCAACTTTTGCTCTCAAAACGGTGAAGGAAAACAGCGTGAGGAAACTGGCATGTTCTAGAACCAAATCCAAATCTGAATGGAGACCAACCGACCGGAAGGTATTATTAGGTATCGGGATTCGATTTGTTTTCGGGTTTCGGGATGTAATCCTGTCATATAACAAGTTAAAAACAAACTCGGAAAGAAATAAAATGTACAAGCATACTAGGATACTTACATGGCAACACAGGGGCGCGGGCAGTGGCACTCCGGTCGTTTCGGTCAAATATAACAATATGACAATGAAGGTGTTGTCACATTTTTTAAATTTGTTACATTTGGGGGAAATGGTAGAAAAATTTTGGGCACAAAAATCGTACATTTTAAAATTCAATAATATGTTTTCTCTCATGAATATTTCATGTTTCTTATTTTAAAACTTGTTTGAAACCTATACGCCCCTTTCGGATCGGACAAGGTTTTTTTAACATATTGTATAACTATGAGCCAGTCACAACCGAAGTGCTACTGAAATTACTATAGAAAAAAAACAGAATTGGCATTCAAACCAAGTTCCCACATTATTTCTACTGCTTTGACTTGGGGTTTCCCGCTATGAGAGAATCCCCCCTATGAGTGGCTTTAAGGGGTAAATTAGGAGAACTACATGTGAAATTATCCAGGTAAACTTTTCACAATCATTTCAAGAATTTCTTCAAAAACTTGCAAGCAATATTATTAAGTTGCACCCTTTCAAAAGCCCTTGTAGGTTTTGATACATTTCATTCATTCTAATACATTATTATCACAGGATCTGCTTGCCTCTTCCATTCTCCCTAACTCCTGGAGGATCCACGCTTGAAGCTAGTTCAATAGAAATCGCCTAAACTCACGAGACATGTGACTGAAGTTTCTGGACTCGGCCTGGATGCCAGCGAGTTGGACTGCACGCGGATACAAATTGGAAACCCATCCCGAACTTTGTGTACTGGAATATTCGATTGTGACGTCAGAATGGTCGACAGATATAAGGGTGCTATTGAGAGGTAACGATGTGTAGTGGTCTTTCTTTATCGTGTAGTTAGTGACTAACCTGGTGTCAGAGTTAGATGTCGCCCATGGGCATCTGATTTGACTTTACATGCCGTTGAGAAATATCTCTCAGGCATGCCGGTTTCCTCGCGATGTTTTCCTTCACCGAAACAAATGATAATTTTACATTACGCACATGAATCCGAAAAATCAGAGGTGCGTGTCTTGGGTTCGAACTCGAGACCTATGACATGGCAGTCCGACGGTCATACACCACTAGACTATCACTGTGGTGGTGAAGTAGGACGGCTGGGCCGTACTTGGTACGGTTCGGCCAGACGAAATGTTTTTAGGATAGGGACTGCCTTCAGTATGAGCCCTGGTTATAGATTCTTCAGAACTAGACGCACGCGCGTCTGAATAATCTCTTAATTTGATAGAATACAGATATCTAATTATATGAGGGTGGGAATTTATCTACCGTCACACTATTTTGAACATCATGCAAACAGAAAACTTATGTCGGTTACAACATAATGGATTATTGGATATCTTTGAAATTGATATTGATAAATTCAGTAATAATAAAGTAAGCGAATTTATTCAGAAAGCGGTACTCCTGGACACGGCTCGTATTGTTAGGAGGTACCTCTCTCTGGAGCCCTGACCGCCGAAAGCTTGGACCCTGTTCCCGATACCGGTGGGCTATAATTTTTTATATTTTTAAATGTTTTTTTATATTGTTTTTAGTTTAAAAGATATTTAAAAATGTATAAGATTTGTATGAAAATAAATAAACTGAATAAGTAAGCGAAAATTTTATCAGTTTTTTTTTTGTTCAGTCTGTTCCACTTGTGGGCACACACTCTTTTCTCGCACCACCTCGAACCAGCCCTCACGGCACGTATCAAGGTTGTCTCAACACCGCTATCTCGGCCGGCTTCGGCTGCGCCGTCCATCACCTGGTATCAATTTTGCATGAAAAAAAAATCGACCTTGAGATCATCATCAGCAAACGTTTAACCGCAAAAGTGCGATTACATGGAAAACGTCTAAACTCGAAAATACCCAAAATATACTAACACATAACATCACGCCTGTAATTCCCGAAGGGTTAAGCAGAGGTGTAAACCCACATTTCGCCAGTTATTTTTAAGTCCCGTGTAATAGGGGGTGAGCCTAGTTACATCAGCCGGGCACAAATCCGGACTCCATGGCTGCTACTGAGAAATTCCAGATGGAAACATTCAACAGCACTTAGCCCGAGCCAGGAATCGAACCCTCATGCTCAGCAGTCGCGTTTGCGAACACTAGACCAACAATAACAACATTCATTTATTTTCAGGCAACTTTGACCCATAGATATATACCTTACAGACAAACATACAAAAACAACACAGTAACAATAAAAAACAATACAGGGTGTAAGGGACAGCCCTCCTCAAACTGACAGGGTGCATTCAGCTCCTTATTTTAAATCATATTCCACCGGAATTTTTCTCCGGAATTTTCTTTTTTTTTAATTTTTTTTTCACTAGTTATTCCTTTATTTCAATGTATAATTACATTACATGTACCCATTTATGTAAATAATACGGCTAAAATAAAAAATCCTACAATGGATGTTGAAATACTCTAACGAACGACGCGTGAAATCAGCTGTTCACTACCTGCCTGGCTACAGGGCTACAGAATTAATCGAACTCGTCGTCGCGCTTGCCGTTCGCTACGTGCGTTTTGCCACGGTAACGATACATTGCGTATGAGAAATTAAAGCAAATCAAATTTATTGGATTCCCATAACATTCCTGAAATAATTTCTTTTACCGGTCATCTTAGTAGGATATACTGAATTCACCCCATTAGTTTGTGGACGGCAACCAACACAAACAAACAATATACCATCAGACACACAATTATTAAAAACTACTAAGTGCGTAGTACCAACTAATACATTTCATACCAAACAGATATTACCTAAACTACAGAAACTAGTAGTTGTCAAGCAATGCAATTATATTATTTGTTATCAACAATGGCGGGACAGGTATCGCTATGGCGGAGTTTCAAATGGATAATTAAATTAGACAGATGAAACTCCTTTGAGGCAACGAGACATTGCAGTGTTCCTCTGAGGAATTTCATTTTAGTATTATATTAGGGAATCTGTTATGTATTGTGGTTCGTAATGTTTATATGAGCAGGTTTTGATGTTAATTTGAATTATCATAGATGTTACGTGTTTAATAAGACTACATCCAATGGATTGATTCAGCATTAAACATCATGTTTTGCAATCGATAAAGAAACAGTTTAAAAAAACCACGTCTGCTTTCATTTACATAAAGTCCAAAGTAAATAAAAAAATAAGTAAGACTATACCTATGTGCAAATTAGTAATTAAGTGCAGAAAGCCGACCCCAACATAGTTGGGAAAAGGCTCGGCAGATGATGATGATAGTCTTGTCCTTTCAAACTACGCAACGGATTCTAATGCGGTTTATACCATTATTTTGAGATTTTGTTGTGTAGGTTTTATATTAAGTAGAAAACATTAAGATAAAACGTATAACTTAACCACAATCAAGGCAAATTATGTAATTCCAAAGTGATCCATAAAAAAGCAACGCTTACAATACAAACAAAAGTACAAGACAGTAATTTATAAAGCCTTACAAACAAAAAAATGGACGCCATTTTGATAAACGTGCTCAAAACGAGAAAGTATGAGGTACAGTTAGACCTTTGATCCCTTGCACAGTAGACATACTAGTAAACTGTACCTACAGTGTTTCAACTAGGAACAAATGGTAAGAATCGACTCACACACAGAGATGCAAAGCGTTTACAGAAATTCTACCAATAACATTACATACATCTTATTTAAAAATCTGTTAAGTCCTTAACACGCTAAAGGAAAAAAAATATCGATGTAGGTACAGTTAATTTTATTAGGCCGACTTCGTCACATTTTTTTTAAATTTAAATTTCGAATATAGTAAGTTCTAAAGGTGCCAGCAACAAATGACTGTTAAATTTTTTTTTAAATAGCCAGCACTTTTAAAGTTATGCGAAAAAATTACAAATATCCCTGGGAACAGTGTTGATGTGTGTATAATTCAGGAAAAGATAAGTTATGAGTAAGTAGGGATTGTGGCGTGTTAGTTGTGGTATAAGATAAGATAAACTTTAAAAAAAGTTTTTTTTTTAAAAGTACTTATTTTCTTTGAAGCTAAAAGATTAGATATCCAATTAGTAACTCATCATCATCATCATCATTTCAGCCGAAAGACGTCCACTGCTGGACATAGGCCTCCCCCAAGTATCGCCACATTGACCGGACCCGTGCGACTCGAATCCAGTAACTAGTACCTCAGTACACATTAATAAAGTATGATGGTATCTCACACAAATTCTTGTCGAGTATTCATTTTCCATTGTTACTAAAAGGTATTTGCAAATCATCCACATAGACATGCAAGAAAAAATATGTATTATAGAAGAAACCTCATAAACTACCCAAGCAATGGAACCAGCACGCGAGCTTCCTCTACCAAACGAAAAAAGAATCACTTAAATCGGATCAGTAATCACGGAGCTATGAGGTAAATAAAAATGCCTCCTTCTTTTTGGAAGTCTCCTTTTTATAAATCAAAATCTTTTCTAATTTAAACATTGAATCGAATAAAAACCCCTGCAACAAAGAAAAGAGAACAAACATTTGAAAAGTCAATAAAATGGCTGAGCCGATTTTGATAAAACGTATCTAAGAACCATCGCCAAGAAACTAGCTTTCAAATAAAAAACTGCATCCAAATCGGTTCACTAGTTTAAGAGCTACGGTGCCAGAGACAGACACACAAACACACACATTGCGGTCAAACTTATAACACCCCTCTTTTTGCGTCGGGGGTTAAAAAAGGGCCTAGTTGCTTTACTGTTTCTCTTTATACAGTGTCCCTTGACTTTCATACGGGGTTTTTACAAATTTCTCTCGCGAAGATGGATGTCGGCTACTTCTCGCCCTGCCGCTACCATTTGTCATTCATGAATTTTTTATAACCCACACCTTGGATTATTATTTTTTTTGTATCTAGAGTAATTTATTTGTTGTAAATCTAAGTTGCTGGTTTAGATGATGAGTTATTTTTTGTACCTGTGTGTAGTAGTGTTTTAGATTTAGCTAGGTTTTACTTTATTTATTATTTAGCAGTGATCCGTCCCTGTATCACACGGATTTGACAACACTTAGTTTTTTTTTTGTTAATGGCTTGCAGTTTTTTTTTACACTTACGTTTATTAGGTTATCCCTACGTCCTAATATAAGCGATTGTCGAACGAATAATTATACGATCCGTTTGTATGTCACTTATTTAAAACTCGTTATGTAATGGGTCACCCATCCACGGACCAACCCAGGTGGCTTAACCTGAGCGGCTGTTGCACGAATAACTGCTGTGTGATACACGAAAAATATATTATTATTAAAAAAAATACGGAGTGGTCTAATGAATAATTTCCGTATCACTCTACTATAAACCCACGAATACACACACATCAAAAACTTCAATATCGGAGTAAAACATTTAAATTTGGAACGTCACATTTTAAGCCGTGCGATGTACGGTGCGATGAATAAGCCAGACCAATCGTCGGCAGCTTTGCACTCGACGACAGGACAGATCATATCTGTTAGTGTTGCCAGCGTTTCATGAATACGTCAGATGAGTTCCATGCTTTAAAATACAATTTAATTTATTTTTTACTCATTTATTGCCACTTAAATGTACATAAATAAACACATTTAAACAGTTAAATTATGTTGTAAAAAAATACGAATGCCTGTTTTACGTATACATCATAGTTCACAAGATCAAATAATTGCTCTATTTTATAACTAGGAGAACACAATAAACAATTAGTTCGATTCACACTATTCCATAGAGAATCACTACAAACTACTTTGAAAAAAGTACAGCTTTCATAGAGAATTATAACACACCAAAACTATTGTGATACCTATTCTGTGTCAAAACTCAGTAATTGTTAACTCCCACTACTATGGCAAATAGTTTGAAAAAAAACACCATAATCCACAGTTTTTACGAAGTCTACACCATAAAAAAACACTGTCCTTTGACATTCATCCAGGTGTTGCAATAAATAAAATCGCATCTGAATAAAACGCAAAAGTTTGGCAACACCAAGTCAAACTGGCTGGCTGGCTGTCATGCTGGAGCGAGTACAGAACAAATTTACAAGACACTTGTATTTTAAACTTCATGGGGTGTACCCATTTTACCCGCTGATGTATCCTACACTGTTTGTTCTGGGTATGGTGGGGTACAACGAACTCAGAGTGCGCCTGGAATTTACGCTTGCGGCTTATGCTCTAAAGCTCTTGCGTGGAGCAGCTCATAACCTGGGTGTGCTGCGTCACCTGAAGCTGTGCGTGCCAGACCGTGCCTGCTGCCAGAACCAATCTGCTGTCAAAAACACCCCTCACCCGCACAATATGTGTATTAAACGAAGTTCATGAGAGAATAGACATATTTTCGTGCAATCTGAGTGAATTCGCAAGAGTGTTGTTGAATTGTGTTAGTTATATTTAGATATTAATATTCTGTGTTAAGATTTTTGTTGTTAGATTTTTAAATATTAGCCGTAAGTTGATTTTATTTGGTAACCACTATTGTATTGGGGTCATCCTGTAAAGATAGTGTGTGTAAGTTAATAATAATAAATAAAACCCCGTACATCAAACATCAGTTAAATCGTCGTAATTTCTTATTTTAATATTAATTTTGGTTTAAATACAAAGGTCTTTACAATAGTTACCTAAAAACAGTCAATACATACCTTTTTAACAAAGTAAATAATAGAACATTGGAAAAATACAATAAAACCAGAAAGTGAAAAATTTTAAAAACCCTTCAACTACAATGACATTATGTCAACGTCAATAGAAAATCAAAAATACAAAAAACAGAGAAGAAAGCATGATGTGATAACATGATTACGAGAGCTGCCTTCCGACGCGCACGCCTTACAACCCCGGACTCGTCGCTCAGCTCCGCCTCGCCACCGCCGGACCCTGGATCCCCTGTGTCACCGGCAGCGGCAGTTGCGTCGAGCTCGAGCGACGAATATTTCTCTCCGCCGACGTCGCCAACACCTGTACGTCGGCAGGGGAGAGGCCGGCCACCGAAGAGCTTGGGACTTAGGGGCCATCCGGCCCCGAACCGGGTCCCCGCTGCCGGTGGTTGTGTGCAGCGCATGAGATGGACTCAAACAATAAACGAGAACGTCATGCGCGCATACTACGGGTCTACAGAAGGGGGAACTAACCTCACTGTGTACCGTGTTAGGATGCTGTCTCTATTCCAGGTACTTGAACCAATCGTCAACGTCTCGGCCCAACGACTGTCGGATCAGTTGCGGGTCATCCAACGCAATCACATGTTGGACGATGCCGCACTTGATAGGCTGCGCTCAGAGGTTCTGAGCAACCGTATCGTCTTAACTCCGGCACAAACCGCGGTGCAAGCGTCAGCTATTGACGCAACCCCGCCGCGGTCCAACCCAGCTGTTGTAGAGGAAGATGATAGGGTTGCCATGGTAAGTAGCCAGTGCAACGACCGATTGAGGAGCGCTCTGGAAGATGCGCTTCGCGAATATCGATCCACTCCTACCAAACTTAGACCCCGATTACCACGGTTACCCATGCATAATAAAAATAGGGCGCTGGTGTGTGCCTTGGACTCGCAACTCAAGAATATTTTCGAGAGTAGCGAGAACCTCGTTGATACACACTCGATCCTGTACTGTGGGGCTGTTGCGGCATGTCGTTTAGCTAATGTCAAATTCCCAAATTATGACGTAGCTATTCGACCAAAACCAGCCGTACCAGCCTGGCAGCGCAGGATCGAGTGCCGCATCGACGAGGCCAGGGTACTCATCGGCAAACTACACTGCTTCAGGGAAGGCAATACACGACCACGTGTGATGCGCTTTGTGAGGCAGGCATTCTCGGGGACTGGAATCAGTCCTCAAGAATACATGTCCCGTGTCACAGAGCGCATCGACTTCCTGAAGCAGAAAGTTTATGCATGGGCGAACCGTATTCGGCGGTATAAGCGGCGGGTTGATCGGTACTCGGAGAATCGCATATTCCAGAACGATGAGAGGTGGGTATACAGAGCTTGGGAGCGACCCGAGCAAAATATGACAGACGTGTGCCGCCCGGTTGATGCTGCCACGAGTTCTTTCTGGCGTAGCATCTGGTCGGTGCCCGTCTGTCATACTGAGGCTGACTGGATGCGTGATGTCGAGCGAGCGTGTGAACCTATCCCAGAAATGGAGCCAATTTTAATAACACCTATAGATATAGCCAGAGCAGTTCGTCCGTTACCGAATTGGAAATCCCCGGGACCGGACGGACTGCACAACTTCTGGCTCAAATGGCTTAGTAGTTCACACACTTGCCTGGCATCCCAATTCCAGTCATCCTTAGAGTCTGGGTCCCTACCGCAGTTTTTAACAACAGGCGTTACCCACCTGCTCCATAAGTCAGGTAGTCCCGCGGAACCCAAAAATTATAGACCGATTACGTGTTTGTCGACGGTCTATAAACTTGTTACATCCATTTTGAGAGTGAAAATTAATACACACATTGACAAAAACTTCATTATGTCTGCCTCTCAAAATGGATGTAGGAATGGGTCCCGCGGTACGAAGGAGCTACTCCTCATCGACATGGCCATTAGCCAACAGGTTCGTCGATCCCGCAAGGATCTGTCGACATGTTGGATAGATTATAAGAAGGCCTACGACTCGGTGCCACATACATGGCTCATGAGGGTACTGGAGTTGTACAAGATAGATGCAACTCTACGTGCCTTCCTTGAGTCATGTATGGGGCAATGGAGGACGGTCCTTCGATATCCAGGATGTCGACAAATCCAGGGGAATGATGAACCTGTATGGATTAAACGGGGAATATTCCAGGGCGACAGTCTGAGCCCACTTTGGTTCTGTCTAGCCCTGAATCCTCTGAGAACATTGCTGGAGGATTCAGGTCTAGGCTACCAGTTGAGGAGAGGTGGTCAGGTCATATCTCACCTTCTTTACATGGATGATCTGAAACTCTTTGCCCCCAACAAATTGCGACTGATGGAGCTACTGAAAGTAACTGAAACTTTCAGTAACGCCATTAGGATGGAATTTGGTGTGGACAAAAGTGCAGTCATGTATGTAAAGCGAGGGGAGATTATGGAATCCGAGGGAATTCAGCTCTCGGATTCCATACACCTGAGATCCCTCTCCTCATCCGAAAGCTATAAGTACTTGGGTATGTCGGAATCGTTAGGCATTAACGTAACTGACATAAAGCAATCGTTGAGGGAGCGCTTCTTTGGACGCCTGAACAAGGTATTAAATAGCCTTCTTTCAGGCGGGAACAAGGTGCGCGCCTTCAACGGTTGGGTCATGCCGGTTTTAATGTACTCTTTCGGCGTACTCAAATGGACTCAGACCGAACTCGATGCCCTGGATAGAAGAGTTCGTACACTGTTAACCGCAAACCGAATGCATCACCCACGATCATCGGTAATGAGGCTGTACATCCCGCGGAAGTGCGGGGGTCGAGGTTTTTTAAACGCGAAGACCCTTCACAACCGCGAGATATGCAGTCTCAGAGAATATTTTTTAAAAACCGAGGTGGGTATGCACCGAGATGTGGTCGCAGTGGACAAGGGACTTACCCCGCTGTCCATGGCTAAAAAGAACTGGCGCAAACCTGTAGGACTTACTACCGATGACCGCAAGGAAGTATGGCAAGGCAAGGAGCTTCATGGACGCTTCTACCGGGCTCTTCATGGGCCCGATGTAGATTTTCTAGCGTCCGTGTCCTGGTTACGTTTCGGCGACCTCTTTGGGGAAACTGAAGGTTTTGTCTGTGCGATTATGGACGAAGTTATGTTGACGAACAACTACCGGAAATATATTATGAAGGACGGGACGGTTGACGTGTGTCGGGCATGTCACCGTCCGGGTGAGTCCATCAGACATATTATTTCTGGTTGTTCTCGTTTGGCTAACGGCGAGTACTTGCACAGGCACAACCAAGTAGCCAGGATTATTCACCAACAACTTGCCTTGAAACATAAACTTGTGGAATCTGAGGTACCGTACTACAAGTATGTGCCCGACCCAGTTCTCGAGAAAGACCATGTCACGTTGTACTGGGATAGTGATAGACCGATTAGCGCGCCGTGTAATGATAGTCGATGTTACCATTCCGCATGACGAGAACCTCGTGAAAGCTGAGAAAGAGAAACAAATTAAATATGTCGACTTAGCACACGAGGTTGTCGACATGTGGAATGTGAACTCGGCTATCATTGTGCCGATCGTCGTGACGGCCAATGGCCTTATAGCCAAGAGCCTCGACGACCATCTTTCGAGGCTCTTGTTAGGCGGTTGGATCAAGGGCCTGATTCAGAAGGCAGTACTCCTCGATACGGCTCGCATTGTGAGGAGGTTCCTGTGTCTGGAGCCCTAACCACCGGTAGCTTGGACCCTGCTCCCGATACCGGCGGACCACTATTTTTTATATTTTTAAATGTTTTTTTTTAAATTGTTTTATATTAGAATATTTAAAAATGTATTTAATATGTATAAAAATAAATAAAGGAGAATAATAAATAAATATTAATAATAAGCCTGATAAAAAACCGTACAGTGAATGAAGTGGACGCCGCACGCCTGTACTACGGTTTATAATTAAATCGAAACTGAATGAGTACACACGTTGACACATCAGCCTACACATTTCCAGTATAACATGGCCTCGCTTTGTATAGATTACTCGTACAATGAGAGATCCGCATAAACTGTTTTTTTTATAGTTTGATTGGTCGCCGTGCGTACCTCATTTTATTGATAAACTAACGAACCGCCCCGACTTCGCACAGTTTTTATGACTTCAAAACATTAAGATTTTTTTCGATCAGCAGGTCCTCAAGGTTAAGTAGCGCTCACCAAGATCGTTATTTGGATGGGTGACCGTCCCTAGTTGCTTCCGTGCCTCGGACAGCACGTTAAGCAGTTGGTTTCGGCTGTCATTTATAGACCTAAAGTCGTTACAGATAGTCAGTGGCCCGAAAGTCTGAAAACCAGTCTTACCAAGGGGTATCGTATTACCCAGTACTAACTGAGTTGTGGAGGGATATAGGTAGTCGCTCCATGTAAAAATATTGGTATCTGTCTGCACCCGTTCAGAAGCCGACCCTGTTGGGAAAAGGCTAGGTCGAAACCAACAAAATAGAAAACTGCCAGAATTCATTACTGAAAAAAATCACATCAAAATGTAATACTAGCCTTTTTACATATATAATGTGCTTATTGTTTATGTATCCTTGGATACTATGGTGAACAGTAAAACTCTAACTTAAATTGAGTTGCTCTGAAAAGATAACATTTTATTTAGTAACAAAAACTAGTTTTAACACTAATACATTCTTTAACCTTCATTAATAACAAACTCACCTGAAAAGAGAAACAACATTTAAAGCCATTTGTTTCACCAGTTCTTAATCAGTATTATTTAAATATTCATATTTCAATCTAATTTTCATAACCTAATTCGCATGCGGTATTCAATATGTCAATCTGACAGACAGCTCCCTAGAAACGACCAAGTTCACTCACAGATAACTTATACATCAAAGTTATTACGCGACAAATTCAAACATACTTAAATGAAGTGTCAAGCACTTTGTTTACACATATAAAACGGGAGCCAGTTTTTCGCGATACTTCAACGAAAGCCTACATATTGACAGTGGTGGGAGTGAAAATTCCAACCAAGCAAGTAATTTTAAATATGTTTATTACGCAAACCCTGCGTAGGGAATTACAGCTTCCAATTTTCAAATTCGCTTTGCTTAAAATTTCGAGAGCTGTGAGCAGGGTGCGATGGTCTAATTGGTTAAGACGTCCGGTGTACAGGAAATCGGAAGGTCGCAGGTTCAAACCCTGCTCGCACTCGAATTTTTCTTTCCATATCAAAGCAAGCAAGTAATATTAGTGTAAATGGGATATCAGTACCATAATTGATATCAATCAATCAATCGACGGCACGGTTGGCGCAGTGGCTAAGCGATTGACTGCTGCGCTTTGTGTCGCGGGTTCGATTCCCGCACGGAACAAATATTTGTATGGCCTACAAGTAGTTGTTCCGGGTCTGGCTGTTTGTGTATGTGAGTTTAAATGTTTGTAAACGCACCCACGATACAGGAGAAATTCTTAGTGTGGGGCAACGTTTTAAAAAAAAAAACCAAGTCAGAGGCATGGGCCTCTGACTTGGTTTTTTTTTTTTTAAGTTTTTTTTAAGAGTGGCATAAAAACTGACACCAGTTTGCGCACTAACCACACGATAAAGAAAGAAAGACCACTACACAAAGTTACCTCTCAAAAGCACCCTTATATAAAAAAAAAAAAAAAAAATCATTTTATAATCAGGCAACAAAAAATAATAAACTAATACATATAAAAAACCTTATTTAACTAAAAATAGACACGTATCGTTGACGGCGTCGTGTTTTGCTGCGTGGCGTCGCGTAACCGTCCTCGGAATCGTTGGTATACGACACCTTTCGGCCAAAAGTCCTCTATCAAGAAGGTCTGCAGATGGTGAGTTGGAGCTCGAACCACGAACCACTTGAAGTTGATGTTGTGGCGCGATTCCAACCGTTCGACCCTCAGAGTCCAGTTGGTCTTCACTCTTAAATACTCCACGACTTCCTCAACCTTCGTGGAGTGGAGTGATGCAGACGCAAAATGTACAGCTGCGTCGTAGGCACGGCAGGACGCAGCAGCATGGTGGGTCCACTCGGTGCGGTACCGCACTGGTTACGGGAACAGGGCTTCCTATACTTTTTCTTTTTCACCTTATTGAAACCCTCTTCATCATGTGCCATGCCAATAATAACGGCTGTGTACCTACTCTTCTCACAGATACATTTACATATACCTAGTTAACGCAAGAGCACCTACCTCCTTCGCTTGCGCAAGCTAATTTAAACAACAACGTTACAACTCAATAAATTAAATAAAAAATTAAATTCATTTATTTCAGGCAAGATACGAAACCAAATTTCAAAAATTACATAATTTAATTGGATTGAATTTCAGAAATTGGATCATTACAATTTCATTTAACATTATTAAAAATATAAAAAATAATTCTAGACATTTAAGAAACAAAAACGTAGTCTATTTTGTCTAGTAACTTGAATACAACATTATTTTTAGTATATGCGAAACCTGAATATAGTTTGTTCAGAATAAGTAACTGAATAATTTTTAAACCATGTTATATTTTTTCCCAAAAATATTTAAAAAAGTTAAAAGTTTGACACCGAGCGACTTTAAGTACCTACCGCAATAATTTAGGTACCTGCTGCCAAATTATTATTATCAATGAGCTCAAGACGACGTTGTAGGCGCGCGCTGCGTGGTGACCACGTTTTTGTGCGGACAACTAGGTAACAGAACAAGCTTATAAGTTTGTGATTTTTCATGATACAGTTTTGAAATTTTGTACATAGATTCTTTACATAAAAATACTAGACACGTGTTTCAGGTTTCGCATATACTAAAACTAATGTTGTATAGTAACTAAATAGTACTTGTGACGTCATAGTAGGTAGTCAAAATTGCTATACTTGCAATAATAGCACTAATTTCACAGCAATATGCACAAAGATACGATCAAGACATCAGCACCAACTGTTCACTGTTGTACTGTTGTATATCGTAAGACTGGTCTTCGGATAGTCACGCAATGGTAACTAACAAGGTGTTACGTCTTGCGATCAATCTCACGCGATCTTCACATCTGTTTCCACTTGATTAGCCTGTCTTGTAATACTAAAGGGTTTTTAAAATTGATGGCTGTATAGCCCAGGGTGCTTGCATAAAGACACAGGTCTCCATACGTTCTATCAGCAGGACTTGTTTGCGATTTTGTACCTTGTACTCTTGAACTGCCTTGCACATGATTATGTAATCCTGTATCTTTCGCACAGCTCACAACTTAGGACCCCATTAATGATAATATTTATCCGTGTTGCTAGGCAACTGGGCTTATCCCAGTTGTAAACGTCCCTTTGTGCCTATTAGCCTTGTTTCGTTCGAGATGAAAGGAAGTGAAAATTATGGTTTTCTTACTCATCCGCTATACTTTTCTGACTAATTTTGTTACGGGATCCAAGACAGTTATATTGTTTCTCTGGGACTTCGTCGAACTTCATTGTCTCGTCGCTTTTCTGGTGGTCGCCACTGCTGATTCTGGCTATTAGGTGTTGCAGTGGTTTGAGAATCGTGTTGTGGGCTTGTATCTTTTGCAAGTACCCTAAACCTTACATTCTATACAAAGGTTAAATAAAATTAGCTAGAAAAACTCCGAAAACGGGATATCGATATCTAAATAGCTGAACCGATTTGTATAGTGCAGGACACGGGTAGACCATAATCTAAGTAAGGAGTTTAGGACATGTGATACTTTTTATCCCGGTACGATTGTGTTGGATAATTACTGACCTCCAGCCCCAGCGAAATCATAAAAATTTACAGCGTTGCGGACGAGTTTCTTGACGCCTTTTAATAATTCTTGTGTACTTTTGACACATGTACATATTTTTTGTTATTATTCTAGGTCTGTATGTAATAGCGTAATAATAAATATAAAAGAGAAAATGGCTAAAAATAAATAAATACCAGAAACAAAAAGAAATGAAAAATATTGCAGGTACAAAAAAGGAAATCAGTACACGAATACTGTTTAACCATTTAATATTTTATCCGGTTGCAGTTTCACAATTCAGTGTACGTATTTGTTTATTGTTTTTGTTTACTTCGCATAAAACCCGGATGCAGTTGTCCGGTTGTGTTCGCCGGTGCAAAAGTGACGCCTGTCCCAACCATTGCCCTATTGATTTTTAATGCTAAAACTTTTCGGACCGTGACTGTGTCTGTCTAAGCGTGTCTGTAACTATGTTTTGGTGTTGTAAAACATATCAAGTCACTATACCTCTCTTATGATGGCACTAATACATGTCTTAATAACGTTCAAAACTGTTTTATAACGCTACCGGTATAACGATTGCAACTCATCATTCCCCTGTCTTTCCAATCCTATCAATTTATTTGGTGTCGGTGCAGCATGTCTTCTTCTTCCATACTTCTCTATTAATCGTCATCTCAACAGTCACCTCCTTTCTAGCCATATCATCCTTCACACAGTCCATCCATCGTTTATTTTGTCTCTCTCTCTTCTGTTATAGCCATCTACATTCACACTCAACATTTTCCTCACTACATTTCTCTCATTCCTCCACATCACATGTCCATACCATGATAACTGATTACCACACAACTTTTCAGTCACCGGCGCCAATTTCAAACTTACTCTTATGTGTTCATTCCTTATTTTATTCATTCACGTTACACTGCACATCCTCCTTAGCATTCTCATCTCAGCCATATACAATTGCTTTTCATTCATCCCTTTTTTGGCCCGACATTCTGATTCATACAAGACAGCAGGTCTAATTATGCAGGTGGAACTATGAGAAATAATAAAACTTAACACTGTGCTTGTTTTTCCGAACCTCGAAAGGTCGCTATTAAAGCTCCGGCTAGCCTATTGCTCACAACCTAGCACGTTACTATTAACTGACTCCGAGGAATTTTGATCGAAAAATCTCAATAATGTCGGCAGGCAGAGTCGAACCTAATAGTACACCGACATTACGCCTGTTATGTTTTTAAGTCCCATGTAATAGGGGGCGAGTCTATTGCTTTCAGCCGGGCACAAATCCAGACTCCATGGCTGTTACTGAGAAGTTCCTAATGGAATAATTCAAGAAAACCTTGCCCGACCAGGGAATCGAACCCAGGACCTCATGCTCAGCAGTCGCGCTTGCGACTACTAGACCTAACAGGCAGTCACAATCAGAGCCAGTGTCGAGGCAGTTTTTTTAATATTAATATTGAAAATTTACGAGGAGCTCGTGGCTAAATAATAACAGCCGCTCGGATCGATCTTTAGGTTAAGCCGTGCTTGCCTAGGTTGGTCTGTTGATGGGTGACCACCCATTACATACCGAGTTTCCTCCGGTCCTCGGAAAGCACGTTAAGCCGATGGTCCCGGGTGTCATTTGTAGATCTTTGACAGTCGTTAGGTAGTCAGTGGCCCAAAAAGTTTGACAACCAGTCTTACCAAGGGGTATCGTATAACCCAGTACTAACTGGGTTGTGGAGGTCAGATAGGCAGTCGCTCCATGTAAAATACTGGTATTCAGCTGAATCCGGTTAGACTGGAAGCCGACCCCAATATAGTTGGGAAAAGGCTAGGCAGATGATGATGATGTTTTTAAGTCCCATGTAATAGGGGGCGAGTCTATTGCTATCAGCCGGGCACAAATCCAGACTCCATGGCTGTTACTGAGAAGTTCCTAATGGAAAAATCCAAGAAAACCTTGCCCGACCAGGGAATCGAACCCAGGACCTCATGCTCAGCAGTCGCGCTTGTGACTACTAGACCGACGAGGCAGTCACAACCAGAGCCAGTGTCGAGGCAGTTTTTTTAATATTAATATTGAAAATTTACGAGGAGCTCGTGGCTAAATAATAACAGCCGCTCGGATCGATCTTTAGGTTAAGCCGTGCTTGCCTAGGTTGATCTGTTGATGGGTGACCACCCATTACATACCGAGTTTCCTCCGGTCCTCGGAAAGCACGTTAAGCCGATGGTCCCGGGTGTCATTTGTAGATCTTTGACAGTCGTTAGGTAGTCAGTGGCCCAAAAAGTTTGACAACCAGTCTTACCTAGGGGTATCGTATTACCCAGTACTAACTGGGTTTTAGAGGTCAGATAGGCAGTCGCTCTATGTAAAATACTGGTATTCAGCTGCATCCGGTTAGACTAGAAGCTTACCCCAACATAGTTGGGAAAAGGCTAGGCAGATGAATATTGAAGATTTACAGTCTACTTAATCACGTAATTATGTCTAATATCTCAACCGTACCTGTGCACAAAGGTCCGTTTACCTCCTAAGTACACGTGACAACCATTAAACTTCCCGGGTTGCCCGCCCGGCGGGAAGTCGGACAGACGGGCCGGAAGCTACGTCACGATGCACTCCGCCGCCGGAACACCGCTAAAAGCCTTCGCCTGCATTTGTCTAAGTTCCGTATGTGCCAGATCAATATGGCACGCTGTTTCAATTAGATTTTGAAGGGGAAATTTTTTAATGTGTAGCCTGAAACGCAAATAAGAATAATAAGAATAATTTATTTAAAAAAAGTATTACAAAAAGTGTACATTTAAGCGCAGTGGTACTATTTCTCATATTAATTATAAGTACTTATAAGTAAACTATAACTAAAATATATTCTACAGTCGCAAGTATTCAATCGTTCAATTTAGATGTCAGCGTCCTGCCAGATCTAGGAAATACAGGGTGTTTAGGGTCTGCAGACTGCTGTGTACTGACAATGTAATTTTACTTTCAAATAGTAACTGAAAAAAAAAATGGAAAAATTAAAATTTTCTGAGTAAATATCCTGTGGAATATGGTTGAAAATAAGGAGCTGAATGCACCCTGTCAGTATGCGGGGAGGGCTGTCCCTTACACCCTGTTTGTAGCTAATTTTTAAAGCTATATTCTCATGGTTTTGTGGTGGTTGCAATTAAAAGATAAGACCTATTTGATAATAGAATCATCATCTGCCTAGCCTTTTGCCAACTATGTTGGGGTCGGCTTCCAGCTTAACCGGATGCAGTTGAACACTGGTATTTTACATAGAGCGGCTGCCTATCTGACCTCCCACAACCCAGTTAGTACTGGGTAATACGATAGGCCTTGGAAACACTGGTTGTCAGACTTTCGGGCTACTGACTATCTGTAACTATTGTCAAAGTAAACAACAACAACCAATAATTTCGTGTAAAAGATATGTGTAAAAGTAGCAGTGTTAATAAACTCTTGACACTCCACTCCATAAAAATCAACAAGTACCCACAATCTTACAAAAAAAAAAAAACCATCCAAAGCGTAAACTTATCAGTAATCCAGTAAAATAAGTAAGTACTTACACGTACATAATCAATCAACGCGTACGTTTTATAAACGTTATTTAAGTACAATAAAAAAGCCTTCACCAATTGATTGGGTCTGAAGGAGTCGAGTGAAGCGCTCTTTCTAAGCCAGTCCGTAGAGTAAAATTATTTATAGATCGCAGAAGGGACAAGACTTCTTACTTCAGACAACTTTCTCTATGAGATTGTGCATATGTTAACCAGCGCCTGTAACTCTTAGTGTCGAGATCAATGATCATCATCATCTGCCTAGCCTTTTCCCAACTACGTTAGGGTCGGCTTCCAGTCTAACCGGATGCAGCTGAATAACAGTATTTTCATGGAGCGACTGCCTATCTGACGTCCACAACCCAGTTAGTACTGGGTAATACGATACCCCTTCGTAAGACTGGTGGTCATTTTTGGGCCACTGACTACCTAAAACAACTGTCAAAAATCTACAAATGACAGCCGGGACCAACGACTTACGTGCTTTCTGAGGCACGGAGGAAACTCGGTATGTCATGGGTGGTCACCCATCCACAGACCAACCTAGGCAAGCACGACTTAACCTAAAGATCGATCCGAGCGGCTGTTATTGTTTAGCCACGAGCTCCTCGAGAAAAAACGCTGTCGAGATCAATGATATTATAAAGAAAGATACGCTACGTTCATACTGAGCGGCGTTCAAATATCGTTGCGTTGTTACGACTGCGATAGATAATACGGAACGTATGATACAGAAAGAGATAGCTATTGCGCTTGAAGTACTTAAATTAGAACAATTTGCGCGCGCTAATGCGATTTCTAACTATTTTTATTTGTAAAATCATTAGTCGAGATAAATTAAGATTTACGATTATGAAAGCGACTATAATGTCACATTTGAAACGTAAAGCTTAAAATTTAATAGATAACTATGAGTATTATTGTCAGCCTGTCTGGTACCACTGCAAGACAATGGGTTCGCCTCGCTGCGGGACTGTTCGAAAGAGATACCGTGGCCCTGGAACACAAAGGGCAAAGAAGGAACATGGATAGGTTTTAGTCAGTTCAAGTCTGACACTCCCTTCCGCTCCGCCCAGAGTGGGGGGGGGGGGGGTCATTTGATGGTTTCCCATCCAAAAAAAATAAAAATAAATAAGCGTTAAATTTAAAGCTATTTGTGTTTCGTGAAAGAAGTAACTCTTTTAACCTAGTCCCATATAAAGTAGGACGAAAGAGCATATTACCATGAATCGGGCTGCAATCTAGACTTCAGGTGTTAATGAGTAATTAGGCGGTTTTGAGATTTTGATTTTTGATACCGTTTGCTAGAGAATCGGATGACGCGTTGTTTCAGCCAGTCACAGAAACAAGCAACGTCTTATCGAAGTGAACACAAATAATAAAATAGTATTGTACACATGGCGGCACATGAAGCTGTTTCCAGTATAATTTGGCCACTCTTTGTATAGATTTCCTATACAATGAGAGATCCGTATAAACTGGTTTTTTGCTACTTGATTGGCTGTCATGCGTACCACTACATGGTATAATTATGAAGATTTTTCACTCTCCTGTAAAGTTGCTATTTTTGACTTACGTGGTGTTAGAACTTCAACGACGATAATACTTTCTCAGCAACAACAGTCGTATCTCTGTTCCAATTCCTTATTCTACGCCATCTCCGCCCAAGGCGCAGCAATTACACAGCGAAGGAACCCTAAACCGGCGCGCTTAGATGTTTTTCGCTTATTTTCAGCCCCGTTTGTTCTAAGGAACCCGAGACGGCTCACTTACTAATTGGTACGAGCTTTTGAACCGATATTTTGTTCAAATTCTATTCGAAAAGGATTGCTATTAGTAAATAATTGTTCTGCTTTTGTTAATTGTTGTGTGTTTTTGTTGTAAAGGTCCAACTAGGCAAGTTGGACATTGTCGTTTTGCTAGACGGTTGTAATTAAAGAGAAAACGAGTACTACATAACATAACATCACGCCTGTAATCACCGAAAGGTAAGGCAGAGGTGTACTGTGGTGTATTTTTACACATGCAAGTATGTATAGCGCGCGCGTACCTCTTCGTGACTTAGTAATAAACTAGCTTGGACGCCACCTAGTCGTTTCATTGCTTTACAAACATACCATACATAATAGTACCGACCGACATTTCGCCAGTTACGTTCAAGTTCCATGTAACAGCGGGCGAGCCTATTGGCATCAATCGGGCACAAATCCTGACTCCGTGGCTATAGCTGATGGGAAAACCTAATAACACTTTGCCCGACTTGGGAACTCGAACTCAGGACCTCATGCTCAGCAGTTGCGCTTGGGACCACTAGACCAATAAGGCAGTCAAGTCGAGGCAGGAAAAGGTGTTCTAACAAAATAATATTTCTGAAAAGCTTAATTCCACTATTGCATCTGCACTTCATTATGAAACATCTTGTATTTAGAAGATCCTAAATTAAGTTACTGAGAGACTAGCCTATAATGTTCCCACTGCTTGGACTCAGACCTCGTCTCAGTGAGACGGAGTGGGCAGTAATCCACCACACTGGCCCAGTTGGGGGCCTAAGAGACTTCCTAAATTGACCACCCCCTAAAGGAGTCAAAGATCGGAGTAATGCATTGCTATCTAAGGAAATTTGCTAGGAAAATACTATTGATGAATACAAAATTCTTACCTAAATACCTTTCCATAAAGTATTCCTTATACAAAGAGCGGAAACTCAATTCCCTGAAACTCGCAATAGCCTTCGTATGTACCATGGTAAACCTGTTTTTTTCAGCCTTCAGCTAAGGTTTCTGCCTCTATCCAGTTACTGTTCATTATAGTGTCCTATTCCGAGATAAAATGTACCGGTAGATGCGGTTAAATCACCAAGAAAATTGCGCTTAATTCTATGGCCGGGAAACGTGGGTAATTGTATTTCGATGCTCGACTTTTTTTGTGCGAAACTCACGTTGAATGTGAAGAGTGGATCTCTTTTATCTGTCTTTCTCGTGTGGTTAGTGCCTAATCTAGTGTCAGAATTTTTATGTTGCCCATGGGCCTCTGACTTGGCTTTACATACCGTCGAGAAATATCTCTCAGGCAGCTCTCTTTGACAGCTATTTGCGACGTTGCCCACTGTCTGTATGTGCTTTCTGTGTAGGAGCTCGTGGCTAAATAATAGCAGCCGCTCGGATCGATCTTTAGGTTAAGCCGTGCTTGCCTAGGTTGGTTGGGTGACCACCCATTACATACCTAGTTTCCTCCGTGCCTCGGAAAGCACGTTAAGCCGTTGGTCCCGGGTGTCATTTGTAGATCTTTGACAGTTAGGTAGTCAGTAGCCCAAGAAGTCTGTCAACCAGTCTTACCAAAGGGTATCGTATTACCCAATACTAACTGGGTTGTGGAGGTCAGATAGGAAGTCGCTCCATGTAAAATACTGGTATTCAGCTGCATCCGGTTAGACTGGAAGCCGACCCCAGCATAGTTGGGAAAAGGCTAGGCAGATGATGATGCCCACTTTCTGTATGTTTTCTTCTTTTTCTTCTTAAGAAGTTCGCAGTAACTCGTTTTTTTGCCCGATTGATGGCAATTGTCTCACCTCCTTACAGAACGTTGATTCATTCAAACATAGACGACGCACTGCATTAGCCACCATCTGCAATGTGCACACAGGTTCCATTATAAAATGAAAATGAGCACTTAGAAAGGATTTTTGGTAATGCTACCCAAAGAGACGAAAGTTTGTTTGGAAGTTGGCATTTTATCGATAAGAAATCCGATGGCTTGTATTCAATAAAGTTTTCTTTTCGTTTAGACATAATAGAGAAGATTTTAACGAAGAAAGGGAGGCCTTTGCCCTGCCCTGGACCACAGAAGCTGAAAAAAAAAACAAATGGTACCATTTTCCGACACGACGTCTACTGTCCAAAGTAGTTACAACCTGATACATAAAGCCTGTTCTTGATATTACATTTGGCACTACATTATAAGTTCCGAATAACATATTGTTACAAAATATGGCGGCTCAAGTTCGCAGGTAAAGTTTAGATTGGGTTTCTGCTGCATTGTTTACGGGCACCTTGCTTGGTAGGTGGTCTGGTCTTCTCAATGCGAAAAACAGGTCGTTTAGAATACAGATCGTTTTGTGTCTAAAATAACTTTACTTTTGGAAGTCGGTAGCAAAAAAGTCAACGAAACAAACAAAGTCACCGACTTCTAAAAGTAAAGTTATTTTAGTCTTTTTTAGTGTTTTTTTGGAAGTCTTTTTTTTTTTGCAGAAAGTTTTTATTTTCAAATGTAGTCCAAAACAATTGTGTGTAAAATCCTGTGACATATACGATATGATTGGTACCTACTGTGTGTAAAGTCTATTTTGTTTCTAGTCACAGTTAACATCAGCTTGTAAGTGCCATCTGCCAGGCCTTTTCCCAACTATGTTGGTGTAGGCTTCCAGTCTAACCGGATGCAGCTGAATACCAATATTTTACAAGAAGCGACTACCTGTCCGACCTCAACAACCCAGTTGGTACTGGGTAATACGATACCCCTTGGTAAGACTGGTTGTCAGTCTTTCAGGACACTGACTACTTGTAACGACTGTCAAAGATCTACAAATGACAGCCGGGACCAACGGCTTTACATGCTTTCTGAGGCACAGAGGAAACTCGGTATGTAATAGGTGGTCACTCATCTACAGACCGACCTTGGCAAGTGCGGCTTAACCTGTAGATCGACCCGTGCAGCTGTTATTATTTAGCCACGAGCCCCTCATTAGCTTGTAACTGTAAATATAATCATATTGCTATGTTGAAAACGTATCGACGCGGTAAATTTAGCAAGCATACAAATTCAAACAGATTGCTTTGACTAAAAGATTCATCTAGGTATCTTCGAAAACAGGCATACAATAATGACTGTCGAGATGATTCAAATCGGCCAATTAAAACTCGTAGTCAATTTGTTACACAAAACATTTCCCCGACTGTACGATATAACCAAATAGCCAATCATATGCAACATACCTTACACGATGAGGACTTATCAACGGACGTCACACACGATTCATTGGTAATAGATAATGGCCGTGGAATTTCATCGATAACTGACAAAGGTAACTGTTCCAGCGCCAATTAGTGGGGGAGCTAGGTGTTTGCAAATTCGTGATCAGTAAACCGGTCGTGACAAAAGTATGTTCTATGTCCACATGACGAAGAAGACAGAACGAAAGCAAAACAAATAACTCTAAATCACTAAATTATATTAATTACTACGTGTCTCCTAGCACACCATGTCTCTAAAGTTGGAGTGTTCAAGGTTCAACCACCTACACTTCTGAGGACTTAAAACGCCGCTGATGCTACTGGTGTGGCCTTCTTCCAGACCCAACTCATTGAACATAATAGAAAATACAATATGCAGATACAGTTAACCCCAAAAAGATGATAACACGGACAAGGAACCATTTTAATGTCTACAACCATAATTCCATAATAATTGTATTTACAATGTTATGCAACAAAACATAGTAAACAATTCATTTCACCAAAACCTCCTACACATGCCGTATACATAATAATATAAACGCCCTATGTGTCTCTCAGGCTAACAGAATATATCGAACGAAGAATGTTTAATTGGAATCAAGTCCATACATTAACTTAATAATTATTTATTAAAACCATAATTACTTTTGTTATCTTTGAATTGCACGTTCATTATAATAGTATTAAACTATCAATGTAAAGTCAGACACAAAAGTGAAATATTTGACAGAGAAGGATAAATGCATACTTAATTAATGTTTTTCACTATTATTTATCATACCTATCCATATGATCAACCAACCCGCGCTGGGCCGAATTTGTTTATTTTTTTTAGAACGTTGACCCACTCTAGGAATTTCCCCTGTATCGTGGGTGCTTTTACAAACCTGGAAGCCAGACCCGGAACAAATAATTACCTGCAGGCCATATAAATATTTATTCCGAGCGGGAATCAAAACCCTGATATGCAGCGCAGCAGCCAATTGCTCAGCCACTACGTCAACCGTGCCGTCTAGCCGTCTCCCATCTTATGATATCAAGATGACATTTTCCTAGTGTCCCACAGCTGGCCAAAGGCTTCCCTTTTATTCTTCTAAACCAGTCTGTATGGTGCGATGTACGTCTGGCCAAGTTCGCCTTGAAAAAAGTAACATCGGGGTGAACAACTTTGTCAAATATTATTTTTAATTGGACAGAGACACTAATGCATTACGTTTTGTGAGTGCAAGTTATTGTTGTTGTTATAGTGTATTTTAATTCTACGAATTAAGCCTTCTGACAGTTGCGTCACAAGACTTTTTTCTTCATAATCGCTGAAAATCGTAAATTATCACGAGTAAAAAAATATTTTTCGCAACTGTTTTCGGAGATAAATGCACAGTAGTTATGATAGCCTGAATAGTCTTTTCGAGCTAAGTGTTATTTGGTTTTTTCATCAGTAATTTCTCAGTAGCAACCCGAATTCTGATTGTAAAACCTTAATGGCATTTTATACGTAAACACTAATTACGGCTCATCAATTAACTGCAACTTTAATTGCATTCACTTTTGTGCCCACCAGTACTCAGAACGATAGCTGCACGCATCAATTACTATTGGAATCTGTTGTCGGTATTAAACCCAATCTGAACGGATCCCGAATTTAATTTGCATCCATATTTAGCGATAATTCGTCGATTGTAATTAAACATGCATTTAACTATCAAATAATTTACGTGTAAATACCAATATTAATGTACTATTGCGTCACAATTTAATGGAAATATCGAAATGGTTTATTATCCTTTGTGTGTATATCAAAATTATTAAGACCTGTCATGACATTATAGCCGAATGTCAACATAAAACAGTAGAGGGATTATACTTTATCAGCATTGGATTGACTTAACTTAACGTTTTGCACGGAACCCTAATTATTTTACTAAAATAAAAGAAGCCAGAGTTAGCCCTTATAACATCAGCTATCTGCCAGTAAAAGTCCCGTCAAAATCCGTCTAGCCGTTTTGTAGATTAGCCTGAACAAACAGACAAAAATTGAAAAAAGATTTTTTTTTGTTGTTGTTGTACATTCCGTATTTTGATATTACAAACAGACACTTCAATTTTATTTATTTGTAATATACATACAATAAATAAATAATAAATATAAGATTTATTGCAGAAACTAGTACAACTTTTACAGTAAATCTTACATAGAGACCTCCTTTTAAGTAAAAGATATACCTGTGCTAGGAGATCCCGCTCTTCAATGACAATACAATGACACTTTGTCTAGGACCACAGCTTTTACTAGTTAACTTATCAAACAAAACGCCCCAAATACACACATAGCTAAAACAGCTTAAGGGGAAGCAACACATAACTACATTAAGGTGCACTTACCCGACCGTCCCGACGTCCATCGCAGTTAGTAAGATCGTCTCCTTAATGAAGCCGACTAATGATGTTACACATAGGATTTTAGGAGAAAACTTTCGATAATTAGAGGATGGAAGAAGGGATTTCAGGATAACATTGTTTTGTGAGAATTAGTTATTTATATAAGGATTAAGGAGTTTGTGATGCTTCTTTTCTAGAACGGCAGTGCCGGCGGCCCCGACTTACAATTCAATTCAATTCAATTTAATTCAATTCATTTATTAAATCAGACAAATGATATCCAAAATTGACAAAACATAAAAACATTCAATAACATAATATACAAAATCAAAATAAATATACGCAATTAAAAAAAAAAACTTTAATTTAAACATCAATTAGATTTTTTTTAAATTAATAGTGAAAATACCATACGAGCAGTAAGTCGTGGTGGGTTCGAACCCAGGCAGGCGCATTACTTTGTGTAATTTATTTCATTATCACTGCTCTCAAAACGGTGAAGGAAAACATCGTGAGAAAACCGGCATATCCTAGAATCAAAAATTTGAAGACATGTAACATCTACCAAATCGCACTGGGCCCGCATGGTGGATTATTTATAGCCCATTCCCGCTTATAGAGTTCTCTCTATAAGCGGGAATGGGCTATGGGGCATAAGCCTCCTGACTTATGTCCCAGCAGTGGGAACATTATGGCATGCATGGCCGGCATGTTGTTAAGCTCTTATAGCTATTGTCCTATTAATTTGACATTCAATCGAATCTTTAATTTCACATTTTGTTATACTTAATTTTTTTTTTTAAATAGGATGATAATTTATTTTGACTTTACATTAATTTATTTTTGACTTTTTAATTTAATTTAATAATGTTTCTTATTTAATGTGATGTAATTCTGATATTTAGGTTTTAGCTATAATTTATGTGTTTGTATTTGTATTTTTGTCTATTTTTAGTTTTTATATGGGTCTTGGACCTGAAATAAATGGTTTTTTTTTTTTTATTATTATAAACTGATGAAGTTAAGTGCGTGATTGATTTACCGAAATAAATAGCCCTAGGATTAAAGTTCAAAATCGAATGAGAAAATTTTTCACTTAATGCACTGACGACTGTACCCAGTACAAAAATACGGTAACGAAAAAAAACCGTAAGCTAACACCGCCTTCATCAAAACTTTACAGTTCCAGACTTTCGCAGGCAATTCCGCTCTTTGAATTTTCTACCACCCCACCTGCCTATTAAAACCTCACTGAACCAGTAGATTAAAAAACACATTTTCATTTCAGCTACCAATTTACCGAACGCAACTTCTCTGTACCTGTGTTAAACGCTTAATACCGCTTTTACATCTCATCCAACCAGGGTTACCAGTCGCCATTCAATTTTCTCTCGCATCAAGGCATATTTCATGTTGAAACAAGCTAGAGGGATTGGTTAAAAATTGCCCTTCATGTAGTCTATAAATTTGGTCGCTTAGCCGCGCCAACGGAATGGATATTGCATATATTTTATGCGGGTAGGTACTTTAAAATACGTTTTTCGGTTTTACGTAGTGTGGAGTGAGAAGTGTGGGAGATGGTGTCAGTATTTTACTTTTATGTTGTGTCTTTAGGACGTGAAGAGACCATGGTTAGAGATACGAAAACTTGTTTAGTTCATGGTATTTATTTTGTTCGAAAAAGTAGTAAAGTCTTGTCTGAATCTTGAAGCCAAACTGTGTGCGGGCCTGTGGACGGCGAGTTATGGGCTAGCTCGCGGTTCGTGTTCCACGTGCGCCTCAAAGAGATGGCATCAAATAAGTAGGGGTCCACATGGGCCGATGCCTGCCAGGACTGCGGGACTGTTCGAAAGACATACCGTGGCCCTGGAACACAAAGGACAAAGAAGGAACATGGATGGGTTTTAGTCAGTACAAGTCTGACACTCCCTTCTGCTCCGCCCAGAGTGGGGGAGGGGATCATTTGATGATTTCCCATCCGAAAAAAAAAGTCCAAACTGTGTATCATTATCTAATACTATAATTACCGGAGTAGGTAACATAATAATCTATATCTCTTCAAATTTCGAGTGAATTGGTTTCGTCTAGGCAAGCGTGTGGAGCACGCTTGCCTAGACGAAACCAATTCATTCAATTCCTAGGCCGTTCGATCATTTAATATCAGGTGAGTTGCGGCTAAACGCAAGCTATTTAGTTGCGTGGTAACTTCTTGTCCAACTTACCGCTGTGTCTCAAGACGAAAGTCTATGACCAGTGTGTGTTGCCAGTGATTACATACGGGACCGAAACGTGGTCGCTCACAATGGGCCTCATAAGAAGGCTTAAAGTCACCCAAAGGGCAATGGAGAGGACTATGCTCGGATTTTCTTTGCGTGATCAAATCAAAAATGAGGAAATCCGCAAGAGAACCAAGGTTACCGACGTAGCCCGAAAAATAGCCAAATTTAAGTGGCAGTGGGCAGGGCACATTGCTCGCAGAACGGATGGCCGATGGGGCCGGAAAGTTCTGGAGTGGCGACCGCGAACTGGAAGACGTTGCGTTGGAAGGCCTCTCACTAGGTGGACCGATGACCTGGTAAAGGTCGCAGGGATCCGCTAGATGCGAGACGCACGGGACCGATCGATGTGGCGACACTTGGGGGAGGCCTATGTCCAGCAGTGGATGTCTTTCGGCTGAAATGATGAATGAATGATGCAAGCCATTTAGTATTTAAAAAAGTAAAACTTGCTGACAAAATCCAAACAGCTAACAGTTAATTCGCATATGATAAATATTGAAGTGAGGGCCTAGGCAGAATTACAGTCAATCGAAAACGATGATGCCAAAGTCAAAAAAGTATTTAATAGACGAAAAACTAAAGAAAAGATTAAGTCAAAATTGTTGCAAGTCCTTGCTGAAACTATGTATTTGATGGTTAATTTCAAAGAATATTTACATTATTTACAAACTAAAAATCTATAATAGTAATAAAAATATGTACAAGTATTAGGAGCTCGTGGCTAAATAATAACAGCTGCTCGGGTCGATCTTTAGCCATGCTTGCCTAGGTTGGTCCGTGGATGGGTGACCACCCATTACATACCGAGTTTCCTCCCTGCCTCGGAAAGCACGTTAAGCCGTTGGTCCCGGCTGTCATTTGTAGATCTTTGACAGTCGTTAGGTAGTCAGTGGTCCAAAAAATCTGACAACCAGTCTTACCAAGGGGTATCGTATTACCCAGTGCTAACTGGGTTGTGGAGGTCAGATAGGCAGTCGCTCCATTTAAAATACCAGTATTTTGACTGGAAGTGGACCTCAATATAGTTGGGAAAAAGCTAGGCAGATGACAAGTATTGAAAGGGTTTCAGGGCGTCAAAAAATTCGTTCACATCGCTGTCAACAAGAAAAGTGCACAGAAGGCTGGCAACATTGCCACGTTTGATATCGATGCTGATTCTTTGGCCAAAAAAAAATATTAAAACTTGAAACGCTTTGAAACGGATAGCTAGTAAAGACTTAGAGAATGAATATAAAACAAGGCAGATATTTCATTATCCAAGAAAGAACCCAACAACAGTCAGATACGAAGTACACTGTGCGTGACGTACAAAACGTAAGATAAACATTTCTCGCGCACAATGCGCCTCTATAGACGGTACGTGGAAAAAAAGTGTGCACGTGACATGAGGGCTTTACAACGAGCTGTTGTTTTATTGAAAAACTCATGTCAAGTGAGTTTTTTCACATTTAAATGTGGAACAAGCAGACAAAATTAACTATCTAGTGTGTAGTTATTTGGGTTTGAGGAGCTGCTTTTTTTTTTAGGATGGGGAATCATCAAATGACCGGTCCTGCTCTGGGCGGAGCCGAAGGGAGTGTCAGACTTGTACTGACAAAAACCCATCCATGATCCTTCTTTACCCTTTGTGTCCCAGGGCCGCGGTATCTCTTTCGAACAGTCCCGCAGCCCAAATTTGAGGAGCTCGTGACTACATAATAACAGCCACACGGGTCGATCTTCAAGTGAAGTCGCACTTGCCGAAGTCGGTCCGTGGATGAGTGACCGTCCGAGTTTCCTCTGTGCCTCAGAAAGCACGTTAAGCCGTGGGTTCCGGCTGTCATTTTTAGATCTTTGACAGTCGTTACAGGTAATCAGTGCCCCGAAAGTCTGACAACCAGTCTTACCAAGGGGTATCGGATAGGCACTCGCTCCATGTAAAATACTGGTATTCAGCTGCATCCAGTTAGACGAAGCTGACCCCAACATAGTTGGGAAAAGGCTGGACAGATGATGATGACAGAGACTGTAGCTTCATTTTATTGTTGCCTTTGTTTCTACAATTCAAAAGTGTCGCCGGGTTTCTCCAATCATGATGTAAGGGGCAAAAGACTCTGCCTCTCTGACTCTGCTGCGGGACTGTTCGAAAGAGATACCGTGGCCCTGGAACACAAAGGGCAAAGAAGGAACATGGATGGGTTTTAATCAGTGTAAGTCTGACACTCCCCTCTGCTCCGCCCAGAGTGGGGTGGGTCATTTGATGATTTCCCATCCGAAAAAAAAAGAAGGGGGAAAAGACTGGCTTCAAAAAACTTGCTCTACGATTATTTGTTAAGGTCTAAACAGACTCTAAACAGTCGCTTATACTGTCTAGGCGTCTATAAAGTATCTCCTGATGATGATGAAGATGGGCCAGGTAATCCAGGCACTGACTATACATATTTTTGTCTGCCTACACTTTCATGTTTTGCACGTCATTAAAACCATGGTGTGATAATAATATCACGCCTGTAATACCCGAAGGGTTAGGCGGAGGTGTACCTAATAGAGATACACCCACAATTCGCCAGTTATGTCCCATGTAATAGAGGGCGAGCCTATTGCCATCAACCGGGAGCAAAACCAGACTACGTGACTGCGACTGAGAAATTCCTGATGGAAAAACCCAATAACATTTTGTCCGACCTGGGAATCGAACCCAGAACCTCATGCTCAGCAGTCACGCTTGCGACCACTACACCAAAGAGGCAGTCATTCCAACATTTGTACTTAAATTCGTCACACACAAAGTAATTAACATTGCACTAATCCCCACACAATTCACACACACACACGTACGAAACTCGGTTACAATTGAAACCGATTTCCTATACTTACGATGGTGCCAGGACAATAGTGACCAAATTAAAATGGACATGTTGGCGTCGCATCATTCTAAGGGCGACTTCCGCGGTTTTTGGAAATCTACCGATAAACTCAATTGTAGGCCCGGCCTGCCGGTGAGTGTCGGCGGCGCTGCTGATGTCACAGGGATTGCCGAGCTATTTAGGCAGCACTTCGCTGTTTCGTCACCGTTGGGACCGTCACGGTTTACAGGCAGTGCTGGTTGTAGTGGTCAGGAGTTCGGTGTCCGGTTTACGGCAAAGGAGGTAAGACAAGTCATTATGTCTATGTCAAGGGGCAAGTCTCCAGGCCACGATGATTTAAGTATTGAACACCTTAAGCACGCTGGTCATCATCTGCCCAGAGTCTTAGCGATGTTCTACTCCTTTTGTATAGGACATTCGTATCTGCCTGAGCGAATGATGAAAGCCGTGGTGGTGCCAATTATTAAGAATAAAACTGGCGATGTCAGCGATAAGAATAACTATAGGCCTATTTCATTGGCCACTGTTATTTCGAAAGTGCTTGACAGTTTGCTTAACACTCAGCTGGATAGGTACTTGAAATTACATGATAACCAGTTTGGTTTCAAAGCCGGTCACTCTACGGAAACAGCTATATTGTGTTTAAAGCAGACTGTCAAGTACTACACTGATAGAAGTACACCTGTCTTTGCTTGTTTCCTCGACTTATCGAAGGCATTTGACTTGGTTTGCTACGATCTGCTGTGGCAAAAGCTGCAGCAAGCGTCAGTGCCAGACCAACTGATCCGTGTCTTCCAATACTGGTACAATAATCAGATCAATGTTGTTCGATGGTCGGGGGCTTACTCCGCCCCTTACAGGTTGGAGTGCGGCGTGAGGCAAGGGGGGCTAACCTCACCGAAGCTCTTCAACCTGTATGTTAATGCTTTGATAGAGAGGCTCAGCAGCACGCATGTCGGTTGCCATATTGGGGATGTGTGCCTAAACAATATCAGTTACGCTGATGACATGGTGCTGTTGAGCGCCTCTGTCTGTGGTGTGTCAAGGCTGATTGGCATCTGTGAAAAGTATGCTGAAGAACATGGTTTGTTGTATAACACGAACAAGAGCGAGTGCATGGTCTTTCGGGCTAAGAGGAACTGTCCAGATTATTTCCCGGCAGTTAAGCTCAACGGATGCCCACTTAATAGAGTAAATACTTTTAAATATCTTGGACATTTATTGACCTCGGACCTGGAAGACGATGCAGACATTGAAAGGGAACGTAGGGCGCTGTCTGTTCGTGCGAATATGATAGCCCGCAGATTTGCTCGGTGTTCGAGGGGCGTCAAAATAGCCCTATTTAGGGCATTTTGTACGTCCTTTTATACCGGTAGTCTGTGGCTGGATTACACGCGGAAACAGTACAGCGCTCTACGTGTCCAATACAATAACGCGTACAGGGTGCTCTTGGGGCTGCCTCGCTTTTGTAGTGCGGCGGGGATGTTTGCCGAGGCGAGTGTGGATTGTTTCTACACAGTCATGCGCAAGCGGTGCACATCCCTGGTTCGAAGGGTGTGGGCCAGCCGCAACAGTATCCTGAAAGCGTTTGCTGAACGTTTCGACTGTCAGTACGTGAACCACTGCTGCATGGTTCACGTGCTGACTAATGTTAATATATTGTTTTAATTTTGATTTTGTATTTTATTTCATTTTGATTGTAAATTTTAATTTGGATATTGTTTTAAATTTCATTTTGATTATGTTTTAATTTTGATTGTGATTTTAATTTCGTTAATTGTACCTATGATCCAAAGTTGATTGAAATAAAGAAAATAATAATAATATAACCTAAAGGGGCTAATCCGTCGGAATGCTCGCGTAATCATATTAAACTCATCCCATTGGCTGTTCAGATACGGTACTCATTTCCCCTCCACACCACACAGCGGATATTATTGAAATGCATACCGATATATTTGCACCTGCACACTACACCTGTAGTGTTTTTAGGTTTTATGACTCATAAATTGTGATTTGAAAAGGACATGTTGTTGGTTTAGTGGTCACAAGCTGACTATGATTAAGTTTTATTGGTTTCAATTCTCAGTAGCAGAATTAGAATTTTTTGTTGTTGTTGTTCCAGCTTTTTTTGATCATTTGATCTCTGTAGAGATCAGATGATCAAAAAAAGCTGGGTAATAGCCTCCCCCATGGCTTTCCAATTTTATTTACGATTTGCCTTCTTCGACCAATCCGTTAAGAACGAGTTCAGATGGTTAAGCCAGCTTTTCTTGGGCCTGCCTCGGTTACGACGGCCGTCTTCAGGCACCCACAGTGTGACTATCTTCGCCCATCTGTCCGGCTTCATTCTAGATACATGACCCACCCAGTCCCTTTATAACCTGGCAGACTTATCGCTAACATCGGCGATGCCTGTCTTAGATCGTATTAAGGTGCTGCGCATTCGAGATGATCCTATAATTATTTAATTTCTAACTATATAACAATCGGTTTATTTGATTGGTGGTCCTCAAACTGGGTCATACCTGTGTCTTGGGGACCTACACTTATTCTGGCAATAGTAGCAGGAGTTTATTGTAGATTTTTACCCGGTGGATGGTAATAAGCTAGCCCCTTATTACATGGGATTGGAACTTAACTGGCGATAAGCGGGTGTACAATACATGGTAGAAGGGACACTGACACTGAAACCGTTACCACGTATTCAGTACATCATTCTAAAACCCCGCACATAGAATTTTTTCATCGGTAATTTAAAAACAAAAAAAAAACAGCTGTTCCATACATTTTGACCTAACAACCAGTCTTACCAAGGGGTATGGTATTACCCAGTACTAACTGGGTTGTGGAGTTACTCAATGTAAAATGCTGGTATTCAGCTGCATCCGGTCAGACTGGAAGCCGACCCGAGATGATAATGCTGGATTACTCTCATTGGCCCATATGCACAGGTAGACTTAAGATACGCTTTATCGCAAGCCAAAGGCGAAGTCAAAACCCCGTGACTATCTAAATACAAACCAAATTCAACAAAACCTTGACACCCCAAAAAATCCAACCTCCATTATTGTTATTTATATACCTTATAATAATATTTTACAAAAGGCAGTGGCGAGGAGTGAATCCGATTTCATTTCCTGTGGGTTCCGTGACGTCCACGTTGGCGCTGGGGTGCGACCAACGCATTATCGAATATCGGCACAGATAAATATTTTGCGCCAGCCACTCCATAAATAACACATAATGGATTCTCATTCCGAAACGGCTTAGGGTGGAATACTTGGAGGCGAAAAGTGAGGGTATGGTTGGAGGGAATAGTATAGATAGATGCCAGTGGCGAAGGTTCCATACAGCTTGATTCCTATCGGCTTCCCTGTGAAAAATGGAACAGTCAGTATTCTATAGCCAATAATATAATATACTGTAAAGATATGTACTCCGGCTTACCTCTTACAAAAATTGCCTATGAATGCATGTGGCGGAATAGAGAACTGATGAATGAATGGGCAACTTCAGTAGTTTCACAGTTATTATGTCTTGTGACTGGGACTGTAAATAATAACAGCCGCTCGGATCGATCTTTAGGTTTGCCGTGCTTGCATTTTCGTCTTTGTTGTATTTGTTTCTACAATTTAAAAGTGTCTGTAACTGGTCTACTTGAAATAAATGCTATGATTTTTATTTTGATGTGTCGTAAACTTACTGAATATACCTCGTTGGTCTAGTAGTCGCAAACACTATCGTTGAGCATGATGTCGTAAGGTCTAATCCCAAGTCGAAAAGTGTTGTTTTACTTCTTTTGTGTAGTAAGCAACGACTTATTGTCGGGCCTACGCTGTCCCCACATACTTAAGTACAAATGCTACGAGTAACATGATAATATTTTAATACAAAATGATTTTAAAAGAGTAACCATGGAGTTTTTTGCCGGTTCTTCTCCATAGGAAACGACCAACCTAAACCGTGGACCTTTTTGTCGTCGTTTTATAAGCGTCCATCTAGACCCATCCGAAATAAAATATTTTGTATTTGATACTGGGGTTTTCAATCAAGTTGCAGCCCAGGAGTCAAAATTCTTGATCGGTTGATGGCAGACTCGATTACGTGGAACTTTTTTTTTTTTTTCGTATGGCAAATCATCAAATGAACCCCCCCGCTCTGGGCGGAGCGGAAGAGAGTGTCAGACTTCTACTGCTTAAAACCAATCCATGTTCCTTCTTTGCTCTTTGTGTTTCAGGGCCACGGTATCTCTTTCGAACAGTCTCGCAGCCCTGGATTACATGAAACTTAAACTAACAAAATGAGGGATAGGGTACAGCGCTACCAATACTTATGACAATACTTTGGGGGTTACAGAATGAAGATAACATCATAAAATTACGCCTGTAATAGTACCCTAACAGTATACACCCACATTTTGCCAGTTATGTTTAACTCCCATGTAATAGCCGAGCGAGCCTATTGCCATATTGGTTACAGATGATCATCATTCTGCTGCCCTTTTCTCAATTTATTTGAGGTCGGCGTAGCATGTCTTCTTCATCCATGAGATGACGAATAATACGGGTTGGAAGGTACACCGACGCAAAAACGGTTACCACGTATTCAGTATACCATTTTGAGCCCCCTACATAGATATTTTTCATCGGTTATTAAAAAAAACATTAGTTGTTTCCTGGGAAAGTGCAGTTTTTTTTAAATAATCGATCAAAAATTTCTAAGTGGGGCTCAGAATGATGTATTGAATACGTGGTAACTGTTTTCGCGTCGGTGTCCCTTCCACCCCGTAGAGAAGTTATTCTCAGCAGTCCTTTCTCGCTATCCTTTTCAAAGTCCATCCATCGTTAATTTGGTCTTCCTCTACTCTTATAGCCGTCCACATTCATACTCAAAACTTTCCTCACGACATTTCATATTTTCCTCATCGGTTACAGATGATGTCATGTTTTATTCTCGCTGGATCATCATTTTATTAGTACACACCCATCCTTCATATTTTTAATATACAACCGTTCCTTTAGATAATGTTGGCGTGAACCTCATGAATACATTTGGTTAATGCTGCACGCTCGAAGGGAGAAACTGAATTAATTCAGAAAAGCAAATTGAATAGAAAAGTGAAGAACACACTGTAACTGTTTCAATCAAGACCAGGACTTTACTTTTTGTCTTCTGTTTTTAGCGTATTTTTCTGTTATTTTTCTCAAAATAACAGAAAAATGCTTTATAAGGTAAAATTTGCAAAGTTATGGCTATATATTTTTTTTAACTGTAGCAATGTGTAGTCCTAAACACAAAACTTCTAATTGTAAAGGATGGCAAAGTGGAAGATGGTACAGATTTCCGCGGTGGGATTATAAGTTTGTAAGACAGTGACGGAAAATATCGTTAGGAAACCGGCATGTCCTTGAACCAAAATTTAAAAGACAAATGACATACATATACCAATCCGCTCTGGGCCTGCTCTCTCTCATAGAGTGGCCTGTGTCCCAGCTGTGGGGACATCACAGGCGGACTTTGTTACCAAAACTTCTGAAAGAGATTGCTCTAAGATACAGTATAGTAAATATTGCAATATTCAGAAGCAACATTTTCAATATTTTTTTTGCAGTTACGCTGAAGTTAATTTTTTTGTATACTTAGGATGTCACTACGAATAATTTGGGCTTTTTCATTTATTTATTTATCAAAACAAAGTGTATGAAAATCTTTACTTAGGAACTATGCGCCACAAAACCTGAAAAACCAAATTGGCCTTTTATTTTCTTGATTACTGTTGTATCAAGCATCCGGTCGCCATAATAATTGCTTTCTGGGTACTACAAATTTACCTGCTGATACTGTCTCATTATAGTCTTTACATTTGTTTTGCCTTTCTGACCTCCACAACCCAGTTAGTACTAGGTAATACGATAACCCTTGGTAACACTGGTTGTCAGACTTTTTGGGCCACTGACTACCTGTAACGACTGTCAAAGATCTACAAATGACAGCCGAGACCAACGGCTTAACGTGCTTTCCGAAGCACGGAGGAAACTCGGTATGTAATGGGTGATCACCCATTCACAGACTAACCTAGGCGAGGCTTAACCTAAAGATCGAACTGAGCGGCTGGCTATTATCTAGTCTTTCATATTTCCGTCATAAGCAACCACGTCCGCCATCATACCTCAATTACTTTTAGTTCCCGAGAAATTCTAAAACTTGTTACTACATGAATGATTAAATTTGTCGGCCACAACCACAAGTACCGTGGCCTCCCCTGGGCTAACACTCCGATGCACTTCCCGGGTAGAGTTCAATTGAAATTTGTGAGCAACTTTAGTCCTTAGAGACTATGTATTACGTTCTGACGTGTGAGTATATGCTTGGAATTTGACCAGAAATTCTATATTAAGATTATTTTTGATGTATTCTGGATCTTAATTTAAATATTGTTCGGTAATTGTAGCTTGCATTATATTGACACAATTATAGTCAAATGTTTATTTTTTTATCTTTTGGTTAATGCGATATTAAAGACAGCGGCTACTCAATAGCTGTACAACTGTAAAACAAACCGGTGGTTAATTATATTGGCACTCATCTGAGCTAATAAAAATATCAATGCATTAATATATGGCGGAACGCCTTGGATAGCTTCCTAGCGAAATGGCCTGAAGAACCACACCATCGAGAGCAGTGGAAGGAATGGGGGAGACTTTTGACCAGCAGTGGGACAACACGGGCGAACAAAAAAAAAATTAATATTGTCAGAGAAAAAAGCAGTTATAACAATAACATAGCATAAGCATAATCAGCCTATTAATGTTCCCACTGCTGGGACGCAGGCCTACTCTCTATGAGAGGGATTGGGCTATAATCCACCACGCGGGCCCAGTGCGGGTTGGTAGATGTCACATGTCTTCGAATTTTTGGTTCTAGGACATGCCGGTTTCCTCACGATGTTTTCCTTCACCGTTTTGAGAGCAGTGGTGATGAAATAACTTATACAAAGTAATACGAGTGACTGGGTTCGAACCCACGACTTACGGCTCGTAAGTCGGTGTCTCCACCACTGGGCCACCGCTGCTCTCAATATAACAATAACAACCAATCCAAACTTCACGCATGTATGTCCCCAAAGGAGTAATCGTAGATGTACCTGCACTCATTTTTCGCCATCGCCATTGCCACCAATCAGACACAAATCCACTGCCATCAAGACCAGTGCAAAGAAATTCCAAATAGACAATTTCAATACCACACCGTACGTCCAAAATGCAAACATCGCGTCTAAAAACGTAATAGAGCAGAAAACTAATTCACATGTATCACAGTAGGGCGAAAAGTCCACAAATCTCGCTCCCAAACGAATGATCCAGCAGCGAAACGTACAGAACCCGCTAGTTAATCAGTCAGTCGAGACGAGCGGATCTCTAAATCATTTATAAGAGCGCCGTAGCCTTCGCGACGAGGAGAATTTTTCTTGTCTTAAGTAAATAAAAATCCAATCAGAGGCAAATCCAATTTTCATTCCGTTTCTCGTCGGATTCACTCGGGATTCTAGCCCGGGCTCATTTTTTACGTTTTTTTTTGTACTTTTCACACTATTTCGTTTCGTTACGACTTCGGGTGGGTGCAGGCTTCTGGGACATCTTGGTAGTCGGTTTTAAGGGATTTTAGTTTTAATTTTTTTGGGGTGCTTATTTGGGGCATTTACTTTTTGAATAATACTAACTTATTTGGTAGCTTAGCTTACCCCTATATTTATTCCATAGTAAAATTGTAGCAATAAAATGTAACTTTGCACAAAACTTTATCCATTAGTACTAGTTACTATAAATAGCTATCAATACTTAAAATACTTTCACTTTTTTTACCCTGATTCTCTAGGCATAGTGACAGTAAATATCAACGATTAGAATAATGACAGTAACGCCAAAAGTGTACAGTATAACCACTTTAAGTTTGCAGTACAAGACGGCGCTGCTTGTCAAGAAAAAGTTCCTCGATATGTCAAACTTGGTACATTTATTTTAGTTCTGTGTTTTTCCGCCTGCACAGATAAGTTGGTTGCAGTGTTAATTGACATAATTATGCTATCAAAAGGTTTTGTTAATCCAATGTTGAGTAATATTTTTTGTTGTGTTTCTTTCTTCTAAAGGAGATCTAATTCTAAAAAGCTATTACTTAATTGACGACATTCTTAATGATGATTCACTGACGAATTGATATACTTACTGTTACTCTATACACCTACTGTTATTGACCGATTTATAATATAATACTTTTACTATAATTGACATATTGTTTTTCAAGTTGTCATAATATTATTCCGTTTGACATTATTGATAATATTTTTTTATTTTTTATTACTTTGACCATATTGACATTTTTTAAATTTTATTATTGTATAAAAATTTCAATGACATGACACTTATTTAAAATTATAATTGTAAACAAACTATTTGCATGCCTATGTGACGGCAAAATGTGGAGAACCTCTTTATAAAAGAATATCTATGCACCTATTACACATGTTTGCAAAAAAAATATAATGATTTGATTTTGATTTGAATACAAAACGCGTTGAAAGCGGTTGCCACTCTTCTAGGTCATAACACAAAACATTGAAGTTACTTAATAAAAATATCACATTAAAAAAACAATTCAGAAACGGACTAAAGGCAGTCCCGAGAAAATCTTATTCATATGAATCTGGACATGGATTATGTCAGATCGAAATGGACATTTGACATGAGCAAGATGTTATTCAATAAGAAAGGATACGGGTAGAATTGATTACAATATGGCGTTCGAAGTTTTTAAGTAAGTTGGTTTCGTGTCCATGTTAAGTCAGGGGAATTTATTGTTTTGCAATTGAAATATAACATAACATCACGTCTGTTATCCCCACGGGGTTAGGCAGAGGTATATATAATAGTACCTACAGGCACATTTCGCCAGTCCCATGTAATAGGGGGTGAGCCTATTGCTATCAACGGGCGCAAATCCAGACTCCGTAGCTGCTACCGAGAAATTCTTGATGACAAAACTCAATTTCCATCTTAAAAATAACTATAAATAAACACACCAACCACGATCTGTAATGAGGTTCTTATCGAACCGTCTGGCTCCGAAATGAAAAATATTATTTTTCCCGCCATTGCATTAATGTGAAAACTGTGTATTGTGGCTCTCCGTGATGGATCGCCGCGGCCTGTCAATTTATAATATGATGAAGAGATTCTGAATGATGCATCGATGATGCGAACCTAGTTTGAATTTCGAATGATTATAGCGGCGAGTAATAATAAATAACAGTGATTTATTGGAACCTTTTGTACTTTTTTTTTTAATATGACTGGCTGTATTTTATTCATAGGCAAAGAAATTTAAGATACTTGAAAGATAGCCGAGTGCAAATAGCCAAAAATACTCCACACTTCTAGGAACTCAATAAAATCCCAAATCCGACCACTATTATCTTCATTCCCTTATTGTCTAATTACACTCGACTTAGAGGCTATCAAAAGACATGTCATAAAAAAAACTGATACCAGTGAGGCCGTCTAACAAAATGATAATTTTATGTAGTTACCTGGGTTGCCATGTTACAGTTTTGCCGAAATCAATCACTTGCTTATTGCAAGTGGATTTAATCTAACGTAAGTATATTTAAATGCCTTTGTCCATAGTTTGGTTTATCCACACTTTGTATGTGCTAATATACGGATAGGTAGCTCATCAAGCTACCCGAAACTGTCCAATTTTCCCAATCAACCTTGAACGTAATGCTTTAGTGATAATGTTGAAAGTGTATTAAATAAATTTGACAGTTTGTAGTAGATATGTGCTGGCCAGTCTGTACTTTTCAAAATACAACGTATTTGCAAATAAAAACTGCTAATCATAATTTTATTGAACTGAGATACTAAAATAGCTATTTAAAACCGAGACGTCCCAAAAAATACCTACCAGTCTGCGAAAAGACCAAAAACAAACAATATTTTACTTGTCCTAAAAAAAAGAAAAATAATTCAAAAGCGATGATTAACATCGCCTTCACACGGTTTTATTCATTTTTTATTCCCAACAACGTTTACTCAATGTATTCATAGACTACCAAACGACGACGCCATGACATTTGGTGAATTTTGCCGCCAAATTTTCACCAACATTTTTCCCGCCGACTTTTCCCATGTTTTTTCCGCTCTTTTGACGGATTTCGCCGACTAATCTGTTGATATTGATACAGAGTCCTGTGGATATTTTAAGAGGTTTTTTTCGTCACCTTTTTTGGCTATTTTTAGTCGTCTGTGAAAGGGGAGGTAATGTATTGGTTGGTTATCTTTGGAAGTACACCGAGGGAAGAGGTTCTTGGGTGTAAGGTAGACTTTATAGAGTATTTAGAGATATTTTGTAAAATTACAATATTATTCAAGCAAAAGTGTTTGTAATTCCACGTTATCTAAATGCTTGGAAATCGGAAACATAGAAAAATAGATTTTGATTTATTAGTACGAAAACATCCGTATATTTTACTTAAAATAAATGTTTTTTTTACTCAAAGGTTAACAGATAAGGAGCCACACAGGTTAGGAGCTCATGGCTAAATAATAACAGCCACTCGGGTAAATCTTCAAATTGCCACGCTTGCTTCGGTTGGTCCTTGGATGGGTGACCACCCATTACATACCGAGTTTCCTCCGTGCCTCGGAATGGTCCCGGCTGTCATTTGTAGATCTTTGACATTCGTTACGGGAAGTCATTGACCCGAAAGTCTGACAACCAGTCTTAACACGGGGTATCGTATTACCCAGTACTAACTTGGTTGTGGAGATCAGATAGGCGGTCGCTCCATGTAAAATACTAGTATTCAGCTGCATCCGGTAAGACTGGAAGCCGACCCCAAAATAGTTGGTAAAAGGCTAGGCAGATGATGATAACTCAAAGGTTAACAGATAGCCTAGACAGTGAATATTTAAAAAAATGTGACAACTATTAAAAGCTAATGTCAATCCTGTTCAATGTCGTTGCAGAAATACGAATTAGGTAGGTACTCTAAGAGTTCACCAGTTCTCAGCAGATAATGCCGTAAATGGTCTTAAAAATAAACTATTACGTTTGAAGTCATGTTTGTTATTCTTTACTAGAGTTCAAAATTATCAAAATAATTATTTTCTTTCATAATTGATGTTTTTTTTTCAAGTTGACAGTTAACGCGTTTGGATACGCGCGGAATCGACCAAACACGTTCGGATTCACGTGAAGTGACATTGATAATGATTTTTGTTATTATCAAGATAATTATCACTTGAAACCCTGTTGTTTACACATAAAAACAACATCTTTAACTATACAACTGCAAGTGTTTTGCAAAACGCGAGGTATAAATAATTTGACTTAGCAGACCTTCTTTTATTTCGACGGTAGGTAGATTGCAATTTTACGCGGGCTGCGCACGGATATTAAAAATTAAAGTTAATAAGCAAAGCAGCGCTTTGAAGCGCTGGAAAGTGATACAGTTTGCGCTTTTGTTTCGTGCTGCCGCTTTATGATAACATTTTTAGATGTTTAGGGTGGAAAGTTTTAGTACCTCTACATTATACATTGTACAGTCATGACCAATAATATGTATGCACTTGGCAAACTTCAAAAGCGATTTATTCCAAAAATTTTGTTTGTAACTTTGTGTTTTGATCTATTTCTGCCTTAAACCCGTGCTATTACTTTGCATTCAAGAATACTATAAAAAGTGTAACAAGACCCTTAACGAAGTCGAAAGGCTCTTGCTCTCCCCGTCGTTGCGATATTTTTTTTGTTCTAGACCATGGGAACCTTTTAGTTACGGAGATATTGGGAGTCCAAGTTCCAACTTATTCACATGTTTTTTTTAAATACATGTTTTAATGTAAGATTTTTACTTTAAACACCTCCCCGACCCCCGCACTATTCAATCCATCCACCAGCACAATGTTTTGAGTGCGTTGCATTGAGTCCTACCGTAAAACATGGTGTTTCACCCAAAAAAAAATCGTTTCCCAGCAATATTTTTTGCGTAAAGTTACTTAATTTGATGTACATAATGCTTGCACCGTGAAGGGTCCGTTTACACCGTATATTTATAACAACAGAACAAAATCAATTTAAAAGCAGCAACGTGTATCGTCTATTGCTCGCGACATTAAGCACAGAACAAGAAAATGTAATGAGACAGGTGAAACCTAATCTGGCAGCACAGAATCACACTTTTCCATGTAAATATATTTTTAACCTAGATAATGTATTTTTAAACAGTTTAAAGTTTTACATCTTAGGTACTTATTTTCAGAAAAAAACATATACACAAATCCTGGAAGTACCTACGTAGGTAGTTTGTTTTTTAAATCGCCGGAGTTCATTTTACAATTATATCGCACATGTCCTTAAAAATTGCCCTATCAGGTCCATGTCAAAGTGCAAAGTTCTGAAACTGACAGATTAGTGACAATAAATAATTAGTAACTAGGAATAGAATACAAACGAAACATAACCTAAAGCGTGGAATCAACAACCCAAACAAAAAAGAAGAAAAACTTGGTTAATAAAATAATCCGCCAAAAAATAACAGCTTAAAAACATTTCCTTTTTCCAAGACAAGTACAGTTGCGCGCTCAAGTGCTCGAGTGGCTATATATTTTCATTTTCGAGTGGCGACACTCGCGCCGCCTGTAGGTGACTGCCGGAATTATTGCACTTCAACAAGAGTGGACCGATGTGTCTATATATCCTTTTTATTGCTGTTAGAAAAAAGGAATCGCGCTGAGCTTGCGAATGACGTAAAGTGTGACGTTATTAAAGTTGTATGTGCAGTTCCGTTTGGAATTGTTCAATGTTTGGTTTTAGAATTGTAGGATTTTGTTAGTGTGCGTAAAATTAAATGGTGCATGAGAAACGTGTGTCGTAATAAATTGCTGATAACAAACTAATCATTTACTCAACTTATTATTATCGAACGATACAAATCAGTGCTTTCCGAACTTATCTATAAAAACATTTTGAATGAGAGTTAGTAGAACGGGGGGAAACGAGTAAAACGAATATCATATCTTTGTTTTATTCGTGTCATCAACTCTTCTCATATAAACTTGTGTTATTCCTTAACAATTCTTTTTTTTTTTTCTTAATATAAACATTGGCCCAAACTAGGCATGTCCCGTGGGTGCGTTTACAAATATTTCAACTCACATACACAAACAGCCAGACCCGGAAACACTACCTGTAGGCCATACACAATATTTTATTCCGTGCAGAGATCGAACCCGCGACACGCAGCGCAACAGAGAATCGCTCAGCCACTGCGCCAACCGTGTCGTTGAAATCCATAATTGTTCATTAACTTGATGGTTGATAATATGACGGTAAGCGTTTGATGTTACGTCATAGTGTTGCTGAAAATGGGCATAACTTTCCTCACAACAAAACACAAATACACGCTCTCACTTGCCACAGTCAAATTCTCAGCCGAACGAAAAAAATAAATGAATGAATATAAAGACTAATATTCCACAGTCGCTCCCAAGAAAAGCCAGTGAGCCCTTTAACAGCGAGAAATATAAATAAATGACGACAAAAGTGTCTGGTCACTGTAGCCGAGACGAAGTACAGTCGTCGTCAATATCAATATTACGAAGCGACGCTGTATCGGACTGCCTTATTCTGTCCAATTGAATTAATAGTACAGGCGATGAGAGAAGTGTTTGGTGTTTTTGCTCGGTTTGGCGCCTTTTGAGGAGACTGGTATTTTGTTTTGTTGGGATAAGACTTTTGGTTCTTTAAGTTTAAAATACTTATTTACATTCTAATTGTTTATTTTTTGGAACCTGAGTCACCCTAAGCTAATCATTCAATCAAAGTCAAAAATGTTTTAATAAAAAATATGTCTGGCACAAAAATATCTCCTATGTTAAATAGTTAATTTAATCACAAAAAAATGCTTTCTACCATAAATATAACTATCATGTACAAGTGTCAATTCAATTTCCCATCTTTCTAGTTCCTATTACAATAACAAACAGTAATAAATTATTTGCGACACTTTTCTCGATAATTACACCGCTCTCTAGGGCGGTGACTGGTACAATAAAAAAAGTCATCTGTGATTTTTCATTTCGTTCCGTGGCCCGCCTATGTTAGGCGCACTTTTGTACGGTATACTCGGATCGGCATGATTTGATACTTTCCAATATTATTTTTGTTCTACAAATGGTTTTGACAAGAAGAAAACATGCTGCGCCGCTCCCAAATGAATTGGGATAAGGGTAAGAGAATGATGAAATGGTTTTCGCAAAAAGAGTTAGAGCTTGAACATTAGTTTTCTAAGCAGTTCGTGTTGCTACATCGACATCGACAAAACTGACATAAGTATTATAAACTTTTCGATAGCTCTTGTCAATCCTATGCATTTTTTTTTAAGCTGTTCAGTTACTTAGACTAGACTTATACCTGTTAAAAAACAACTTTACAGCTTTAAACAGCTACTTTATTTTTAGGGATAATTTGTAACAGGAGTTTTCACTAAGACTTAGTGGTATGCTTTCTTAAGTATGTGACAGAGTTTTGAATAAAACCATGTCTTGAAACGGACTTTTGACACATCATCATTCTCTTGCCCTTGTCCCAATTCATTTGGGGTCGGCGCAGCATAATTATCTTCTTTTTTCTTTTTTTTTTTGACACAAATCAAAAAAATTAACCTTAGAACTTTCTACGAAGTGAAACATGCAGAAAAGCTGCAATAAGTGAGATTAGCACGAGATACAGTTTTTTTTATAATATCGAAAGCCAAGTGAATATAATAAAGATAAAAAAGGAATCACATAAAAAAATGCAAGCAGGTATCAAAACTAAACAATCAAAGTAAACCTAACGCTATCAGCGCAGTCTTCCCGTAAATTATTCCTTCAACCATTAAACAAATATATCGCTACACGGCCGGCCCACAGCACGCCGACTGAAAAATGCGCAATCGACAATTTTACAGCGTGGTTTTCATTTAAATGATAAATATGTCGAATTAAATTGGAAAGACAGTTGTTTCAGGTTTGTATCCGGCTCGAAGGACTAGTGTCCCCGAGAGTAAAAATTTTAAAATAGCCGAGATAGGTATAAAAGAAAATAAAAACTTAATATTTATAAAGGCACTTCACAAGATGAAGACTGTAAAAAGATATATTTTACTACTCCACTGTCTGTTTTTACTAATACGTGATGCCTTAATATATTTACCTTACCTTAATATTTTTTTATTTAATTTTAGTACTAATTAATGTGTTGTGTTTTAATTTGATTTGAATGTTGAAATGCTACTATAGCTTTGTTAGCTTAGTTATACATCTTATTACGCATGCTGTGGTCTCCTGTAAGTGAAGGAGTACACCTACGTAATACTTTTGTCGTCGATTATTTATTTCGTGTGTTTTTGTATATCCTTTGTTGGAGATCCTAAATAAATAAATAAATATAGGTGCATCGTTTTTGCGCTTTGTCAAAATATTTCAGTTAGGACATAATCATTTTTGACACTTACGTATTCTTATATACATTGACATACATACAATATGCGTAGGAACGTTGGTTCCATTTCATCTTCAAGTCTCCCTTTATAATTCTAAAAAAGAAAAAAAGTAGGTAAATAAATAAATCCTCCAAAGGCAAAGATCTCCTGTCTTTAGAATATCCCGTTGCAAAAGGATGTGCTCAGACGATGGTATCAGTTACTTGTTAGGGAAACTATTATAGACGAATTTATTGCAAGGAGCTGATATATTATGTTCCTTTTGAAACCTGCCATGTGATATCCTTTTGATCACGTGTATATTTTTTCGCTGAAAGTTTGTACTGTCAAATTATAGGTAATGTAATGTAATGTAAGGCGGGGTTTGTAATATGACACTTTTGCAATCAGTAGTACCTTTTCCATGTCAAAGAGGATTTATTTTTTTACTATTAAGATAGGTTTGAACAATCTCAAGACTTGAGTTGCTTGTGTATTAGCTCTAAAACAAAGAAGAAATTGTTCATGAAAAAAGTAGGGACCTAAAAGAGATCAAAGCAAAAATCTTATTCAGCGTCTCAACTCCACCGCATAGTAATGCCTACATAATCCTCCACAAATTGTAGCCTGATCTAAATAAAGGAGCAACATCAACTTTTGTTGTTGTTTATTCACTTAAAAATCCATTACGCACAAAAAGACCAACTAATAAATATGAAGAACGAACGACTTTCATGATAAAAACCTCTTGAAATCCTCCACTGCAAAAGTAACTTTACTCTTTTCGATCTAAGGTTGAAAGTAGAATGTGTATGTTATACCAAGACATTTTAGCGTGTTTTAAAGTAGGAGAGGAACATGTCAGAATCAATTCTTGCAGCCATTTCTCAATAAAGTTTCGCGAAGGAAGTGAACACATGCATTGAGGCTTTTAAACTTTGACGTATATTACACACGGCTGCGGCTAAGTTCTTACATATAAACAATGGACGATCTATTCGAAGTGACGTTTAGGCTTGCTGGTTACTACAGTATTATAAGAGGGAATTTTCAAATATGGGTATTGACACTTATGGCGTTAGTCACATTTTAGGACCTATTTTTAAATACCTAACAATTGAGAAAATTCGCGATGATAACGGATATAAGTTATTCCCCTTGGCAACATGGCATCTTACTTCTTGCTATCGAGGAGTGGAGAATTGGAGAAATAAGTGCTGATAAGCTAATTTTCCTTGGAGTTAATTTAGACTGATCAGGCTTCTTAATCCTGATCAGTCTTTCTTATTCTTCTTCATTTATATAACCTGTCGAAACCGGACAAGTGCTGCTCGGACTCGCGCATGAAGGGTTCCGTATCATCGTAGTAGGAGATCCCCCTTTAATATTTAATTTATTTTTATTAATTGTTGTTATAGCAGCAACAGAAATAAATAGAGGAGCTCGTGGCTAAATAATAACAGCCGCTCGGATCGATCTTTAGGTTAAGCCGTGCTTGCCTAGGTTGGTCTGTGGATGGGTGACCGCCCTTTACATACTGAGTTTCCTCCGTGCCTCGGAAAGCACGTTAAGCCGTTGGTCCCGGCTGTCATTTGTAGATCTTTGACAGTCGTTAGGCAGTCAGTGGCCCAAAAAGTCTGACAACCTGTCTTACCAAGGGGTATCGTATTACCCAGTACTGACTGGGTTGTGGAGGTCAGATAGGCAGTCGCTCCATGTAAAATACTGGTATTCAGCTGCATCCGGTTAGACTGGAAGCCGACCCCAATATAGTTGGGAAAAGGCTAGGCAGATGATGAGCAGCAACAGAAATACACATTTATTCACAAAATTTCAACTGTCTACCTATTATATGATCATGAGATACAGCCCGCTGACAGACAGACGGACAGACGGACAGCGGAGGCTTAGTAATAGGGTCCCGTTGAGTACCCTTCGGTTACGGAACCCTAAAAATGAAGATTAAGTTTGCTGAGCAACCTGACCCCAAAATGAAATTCTTTATACTTTCTTTTACAGTGTTATTTTACACCTACTAAAAATAAGACCACAAATTATTCATATTGTGTCCTGCTTAATAAATCTCACTAAAGGATATTTTATCTATCTATAACCACAGTGAACACAGTCATTACGTCACTTCCGGGCAATAAATCAGCTGACTACGATATCCTGGGAGTCATCACAGATTTACCCAGCGATGGGCGTTACAGCACCGCCCTGTACAAAGAAAATTACGAGTGTATACTTGGATTTACAGTTTTGATACTAGTTATTTATTTTTGTGAATAAAAATATTTCCTTGAATGAAAAAATCTTTAATATTATTTCAAAAAATGTTTTTTCTTTCTAAAATTATCATAATAGTCTAATATGAACTGTGTGAAAAATGTTATGGCTAGAATGGGGGTGATTACTGAGATTATTAACACTAGAAACGGGATATTTACCATGTTTACTGTTTAATTTAAAAACTTATATGACTGAAATGACGAGATGACGAGTAATAGACAAGTATGAAAAAAGAAGACATTCTCCGACGACACCAAATTAATTAGGATAAGGGCAATAGAATGATGAGTGTAACTCCCTTAGATGCTGCTTATTATGCATACATTTTGTACGGAAAAAAAATCTTTAAAAGTTACTCATGTTGAAATTGTATTTTTGTTGGCCATTTAAATTCAATTCAATACAATCTCAAATAATCGTAATATAACATTATGATTATTTAAGATTGAAAAAAAAATGTTGTTTAAAATTATTACAACACCTAAGATTACTACAAGCAACCATCACTCGACTCCCAAAGGACTTGCCATCATAAAAAATGTTATGCAATTTTAACTCCCCGTAATGCCCCTAGTACAACGAAATAACCCGAAAAATGGCAGTGTTGCCAGCGAATCGTTGGGGGGAGATAAAAAAATATGCGCCTCGAAATGACAAGTAGGATGCAATGTGTTCGTAGATAAGATAAGAGCGGGATTGGGTGAAAATGGCGCGATAAGTTCCAAAGCCCTTCTCTGCCTTTTATTAAGGTTGTCAAATCTAGTTTTTTTGGTGTTGATAACAGGACAAAGTTAATAATAGACAATAATAGTGGTAATATTTTGAAAGTCTGACAACCAGTCTTGCTAAGGATTATCGTATTACCCAGTACTAACTGGGTTGTGGAGGTCAGATAGGCCGTCGCTTAATGTAAAATACTGGTATTCAGCTGCATCCGGTTGGACTGGAAGCCGACCCCAACATAGTTGGAAAAAGGCTAGGCAGATGATAATGTTGATTTTTTGACTGCTTGGTTGACGGCTTCGTGAAGGGTTCGTTTACACCTTGTATGCCGTTTTCTAGGTGAAATCTAGCACACAGATTGACAATGACTTGCTTTGGGACATCGGATACTTGTTATCCCATACGTGTTACTACGTTCCCGTGGCATAATTTTCGACCTCAGTACAGGAATCCACATACAAAACTTAGTTTTAAATAACTTAAAACTCAGTGTGTGCCAGACAGCACACAGTCAATGCAAATCAAAGTAACACTTTCTGAGAAACAGCAATTCATTTCAACATGGTCCCTAACACCTATAACGTTACTTTGAAATACAGGAAGTGACGTAAGTTCCAGTTACCGGAACTACACACCTTTTATTTTATGAAGTCAATAAACCGTCTGAGTCCATACCCCATGTGCAATGTGTAAGAACTTGGGAAAATATGTTACGCTATGACCAAAGGGTTTATGATTTTGTTCTCCTATGTTTAGGTATGTACCTTTGTGTGAATTATAAAGGCTATAGAGTAGGCCGACGAGTAATGTATGTATGTTTATTGTATGTAGATACCAGCTGTGCATCGCGACCTTCGTCTGAGTGAAATTCGCGGTGTGAAATATACTTTAGGACCTATTCTTATACCTAGCAAATATACAAAAAAAAAATTATAAAAATCGGTCGAGCCGTTTCGGAGGAATGCCACCACAAATACCGTGACACGAGATTTTTATAAATAAGAAGATTTTGTGTTAAGTTCTAATTAAAATTTTCGGTTTGTTTCCAACGAGTCACACTGTAACGTGTCACAGTGTGACGCGTTGGGAAAAATTGTGAATAAAAATCCCAACCAACAACGAGCATGTGAATAAAAATTAACATGCTCGTTGGGAACAAACCAAATTTTTCTATTAAATCTTTTCTACACACTGTGTCTACATTTCTAATACAACTTTTCTCTCGCAGGTCTGCGGGAAAAATATTCTTATGAAATAAGTAGTACCTTCGTGCTCTTCAATGTTAATATATTGTCCTGTTAAGTATTTTGTGTGTACATAAATAAATAAAAATTGTTTAAGCTCCATGTTTATGCACGTAGGTATATCCTCTTCTGCAAATCTTGCAATTGAAGTAAGGTTTGCTGTAAGAAAACCCAATTCTGGGTTAAGCTCGCCATTATACACAAGCTATGTATTGTAATTTTGTGTGCAATAAAGAAATAAACACTGAGAGAGTCGCAATCCAAACCCTTGGTTTTTTTATTAAGTACACATAACTTAAAATTTAATTATCATAAAAAAATATCATACCTAATCTGCGAAGGGTTAGGCAGATGTGTGCTTATAGTGCTTCCACGTTTCGTCAGTTACATTGAATATTGAAGTCCCATGTAATAGGGGTTAGCCAAATGCCATTAACCAGGAACTAATTTTAACTAATAGAATTTCGGTTTTACCAGACGAACTTTTTTACCTCTTATCTTGCAACCCAGAAACCTCGGACGAAATACCTCGGTCCCATTACCAAAAATAAAAAATTAAATCTAAAAATTAGCTCCAGATACCATTTTTCCACAGTGCCACGCACTTTGACACGAAATAAACTGGCAATCAGAGGAGTGCGGTGTCGGAGGGAATCCTCATAAATCCGGCGTCGACTTCACTCCAGCCTTATTCAATCTCCGGGGGAATGAGGGACGAGGATCTTGTGTCGCTGGATGGGGTAGGGGTTTTCTAGGAAAGCATTTACGCAATTTTTTTGCTGTGTGAAAAATACAAACGAATGCCTTTTCTGAAAGGTTAGTTGTGCACTAAAAATATGCTGCACGGGTTGATGTTAAGCCACGCTCGCCAAGGTCGTTCTATAGATGGGTGACCATCATTACATACCGAGTTTCCTCCATGCCTGGAAAACGGAACGCTTATGCGTCGAAGGATGCGCTGATTGATGAAAACGAAGTGCAATAGTTTTATTTTGCTTAATTTATATTAAATATAAATTAAGCAAAATATAACTATTCCGACAAATTTTGTCGAATCCGGTCATTAGTACGGACATAAAATGAATCGCAAGTCCGCTGGTGGTGACGTCACGCGACTTACTTAGAACTCTACCCCCACCAAAGCGTGGCTTCTACAGAGCCCTGATGTTACAGCTAGAGGCGAGGAGGACATTGAATGTTTAATGATCGCAGCGGAGTTGAGACGTCTTGGAACTGTTCCCGATTCATTGTGCCCCGTGTTACTATGTTAAGTTGTAATCTTAAGTAATTTGTTAGTTTATTATAAACATTGTATCGCACCTAGTGTATTTTCATTGCACGAAACCCATAGTCTGCCCACATGATGTACGAGCCTAACGGAATAAATTTGACAAATCCGACATATTTAATTGTAATTAGTTTTAGTGTTTTAGTAAATAAGGGCTTTATTATTATATGAAATGGCCCATGTGCGGCATAAAAATCTCTGACACTAGGTTAGCCACTAACCAATATAGAAGATGAAGATTATATGAAATTATTCATTCATACAAGGTGTAAACCAACCGTTCACGAAGCCGTTAACCAAGCATTCTGTACATCAAACTAAGTAACTCTACTCAAAAATTATTGCTGGGAAACTACTATTTTTGGGGTAAAGTCACGTTTTACAGTATAACTAAATGTAACGCAATCAAAACACTGTGCTGATGGAAGCATCGAATACTACGGTAGGGCGTGGAGTAAAGTTATAACATTAAAAACTTGTATTTTTAAAAAAAAACTTGTGAAAAAGTTGGAACTTTGACCCTCAATATCTCCGTAACCAGTAAGTTCCCATTTATGGTCTAGAACAAAAAAATAATCGCAATGACGGGGAGAATAAGTGTCTTTCAGCTTCGTTAAGGGTCTGTTTACACCCTTTATTTATCAGCAAGTTCATGTCCCTTCTAGCACTGTTTGCTCCGTGTAGTATACTTTACGGAGGGAGGTCGTGTTCCGCGGGGCGCCGATATAAAAGTCCACTTTATAAAGGCTGACCGCAGACGATCGCTGCTGTACGTTTGTCTTTTACTTGCAACCTCGGGAACTTTTAATATGTAGCTTTTGAATTGGGATTTGAGGAGTGAAGGTGTTTTTATTTCATTTTATTTTCTTTGGTTTCAATTTTTACGGTGTATTTTGTATGTTGGAAATTTCGCGGCGATGGGTGTTTTCAATTACATAATAATCTATACTAATATTATAAAGTTGTTTGTGTTTGGTTGAACGTGTTAATCTCAGGAACTACTACTCTGGTTCGAATTGAAAAATTATTTTAGTGTTGGATAGCCCATTTATCGAGGAACACTTTGTAACATCACGCTAAGACCAATATTAGCAGAGCATCAATGACAAATGTTGCAAAACGGGAAAATTGTATTTTTATTATAATTTCTCGAGGACGAAGGTCGTGGAAAACAGCTAATATAATTATAATTATATTCAACTAGCTGTTCCCGGCATGCGTTGCAATACACCTTTTCCTACTACGTACCTACTACCTACCTACTGCCTACCTACTGCCTACCTACTGCCTACCTACTGCCTACCTACTGCCTACCTACTGCCTACCTACTGCCTACCTGCTGCCTACCTACTGCCTACCGACTGCCTACCTACTGCCTACCTACTGCCTACCTACTGCCTACCTACTGCCTACTTACTGCCTACCTACTGCCTACCTACTGCCTACCTACTGCCTACCTACTGCCTACCTACTGCCTACCTACTGCCTACCTACTGCCTACCTACTGCCTACCTACTGCCTACCTACTGCCTACCTACTGCCCACCTAAGAACCTTCTCCTGACAGTAACAAACAGAACAAAAAAAAAGAATTAGCGAAATCGGTTCAGCTGCTCTCGAGATTTGCGCTTAGCAACAAATTCAGGGATTCATTTTTATATTATTACATAGACAAGGCCAATTTCCAATTAGAAATACTTTGCACATGAGATTTATTTATTATTCCTTAGCTCTAGTGACGGAATATTCATATTGACAGCACCATGTAGTCATGTACCTACTACTGTATAACTATGTGTCACAAATAATTAGAATTTGATTTAATAAACTTCTTTGTTCTAAACGATTGTATTATTCTTAGATTTGATATCTATTTTTTCTGCCCATTCCTAAAGCATTTTATGATCTCTATAAAATGCAAGAATAAAACGATACTGAATTTGTACCAATTGTTTCTTTAGAATTATTTGTACCAATTGTATATTTAGGTTTAACATAACTTAACATTACGCCTGTAATCCCAGAAAGGTCCCAGTTATATCTAAGTCCTATGTAATAGTAAGCGAGCCTCCGTCGCTGCTACTGAAAAATTCCCGCAAGTAAAACCTAAGGAACACTTTGCCCGACCTGGGAATCGAACCCAGAGCCTCATGCTCATGCTTAGGGGGATCAGTCGTACCTGTGCTAGTCACTGAACAGTCACCGAAGTCAACCCGGGTACCATTATGTCCATTAGCCAATATTTAACCACAGATCTTGTCGATATTCTAGAAAAAGCTAGATATTTTAAAACGAGAAGATGAAAATTTAATTCTAAATGATAACCCTACTTCACTAATATTCGCTAAGACCCTGAAACAATCATAAACTTAGTAGAAACATAATCTTCCACCACATTTTAACACTATCCCGTTTACTAACTTTGCACCCGCAACTTAGAATAACCGTAAAACATTCGACAAACGACTAAGTCGTTTAACTTTAACTCATTTTCAGCTTAGCCACCGTAAAAGATCTGGTTTAACGCCATCTAAGGCGACGGGAGATTTACCGCGGTGTTGCCAATCTCCGCCGTGAGATGGCGCTGTGAGACATGCTCGTAAATGTTTTTATTGTCAGTCGTGCAACGACAGGCAAGCAGTGCGCACGTCTTAAGGATATTGAATCGGTGATTTTATCATGTTGGAGGAAAGTAAATCATATCGTAACACAATGGATGATATACCTCAACAGTATATTTGAAGTAAGTTTTTTAGTCGGAATCTACTTTGTCGATACTGCTTTGAAAGTCAAAATATCAAAACACATCTTTCAAACCATTTATTTAGTGAACATAACGTCTATCGAGCGTCTTAGAAAAAAAAAATTGACATTGTATTGGCTCATCCTATAGGTATTTTTTGAGCGTTTTAGCTTTCGCTGAAAAAAAATATTCAAAATATTTTCTACTTTCATCGCATCAGTTTGTAAGCATTTTTCTTAGGGCCACTGCCCTATGGGTGCATGGCGTACAAGAAAAGGAGAAAGACATTCTCATTTCCAAAACACCGTTATTGTGTCGTAAAGAAAGGCTTTATTGCTGATTTGCTGCATAGTTCTTTTGTGCACGTGGCTGCATAACCACTGACTTATTTAACTTGCAATGTTTGTATGTATGTTCGTTTGTTTAGGTCAAATCTTGCAACTGAATTTCAAACCAGTTATCCCCAAACGGTTGAGCTTAAATTTTGCATACATGTTTAGTTTGGATGACAATGCATGGTAAGCTAAATAATGTCTTTCTAAATCCAATATTTAGTTTGCTGAGAAGGATACGAAAAAAATGACGTCACACGTGTATTTAAAGGCTAGTTTTTAATAAAGTTTTTTTTTCCTATAAGCTTGTTTTAATACAATTTCAACAGAATGTTTCACAAATGTTTACCAGCAGCTCTTGACAATGTAATTCAAGAACCAAAATAACCATGCTGCACTATAAATAGTGTGATACGCAAAGACGTAACAGTTACGCCAACAAGACTAACTAATAAAGTTTGTTGGTGCATCCGCCGTGCGCCACTTTACGAGCGAACCCGGAGGAAATTGAATGTTGAATGTAGAATATATAGAATATATAGAATGCATACTGTACCGATAGATTTTAGAATTGTAGTTTTAAGTCACTTTGTCCAACGTCCCGCTTGTATTCCCCGAAGGGTTGGGCAGTGGTGCATCAGGTGTATACAACATTATTTTTAGTATATGTGAAACCTGAATATTGTTTGTTCAGAATAAGTAACTGAATTGATTCCAATATTTTTTAAACCATGTTATATTTTGTCCCAAAAATATTTTAAAAAGGCTACAAGTTGGATACCGATCGACACTAAGTACAAATCGCAATCATTTAGGTACCTATTGCCAAATTATTATTATCAATGAGCACAAGAAGACGCAGGAGGCGCGCACGCAGGCGCGCCGCGTGGTTACCACGTTTTTGTGCGGACAGCCAGAACAAGCTTTAAATAACTTAGTGATTTTTCGTGATACAGTTTTGGAATTTTGTACATAGATTCTTCACATAAAAATACTAGACACGTGTTTCAGGTTTCGCATATACTAAAACTAATGTTGTATAGTGTACACTTACATTTCCCTGTCATTTTTACTATTATAAGATTTTATTTAACTTGCCTCGTTAGTTTGTTTGTTAGTATGTATTGGTCAAATCTTGCAACTGAATTTCAAACCAGGTCCCCCCAACCGATTGAGCTGATATTTCGCACATGCTTTTGGTTCTGGTGACAATACATTTTCATGTCAGACATGACATAATCCTGCAGCCAGGATCGCTTCCTCACGAAAGATCTCCTCAACGGTTAATAGCACGGACATGAAACTTTGTATACGCGTTCAATATCGATAGATAAACCTAATTTTCATCTTTTCATTTTATAAAAGTTTAATTTTTATTGCGTTTCTTGTAATAGGGAGCAAGAGTAGGCACGATTATGATATAGAGAAACATACAATTGACAATGTGTGGTAATCAGTTGGCTGGGTATGGGCAATTGGGCATGTAATGCGGACAAATGAGGAAAATATTGTGAGGAAACTTTTGAGTATGAATGTGGATGGGTATAATAGTAAAGGAAGAACAAAGAAACTATGGATGGACTGTGTGAAGAATGATATGGACTAAAATGATGGACTGTGTGAAGGATGAAATGGCCAGAAAAGAAGTGTCTGATGAGATGACGAGTTATAAAGAAGTATGGAAGAAGAAGACATGCTGTGTAGACCCCAAATAAATTAGGATAAGAGCAAGAGAGTGATGATAGAGAAACAGACAATTATTATCCACACTGGGTATTTCACAGAGAGGTCTTTATCCAAGCATTGTAAATGCTTTCAAGGATAAACGTCATGTAGTTAAAACATTTTTTTACTATCATAACTATAACTCCGAATTTCGTCCAAGTCCAATTGTCATATTTCAGTCGCCATAAAAAATATAAAGGCAAACTCTATACGATTCTCTTTTATGCGACATTATAAGGCAGAGGCTTGGCCGTCCGACTTTACGATGGGTGATACGACGCGTTTTATTTCACTTTTATTGACAGGCTACGGATCACTATGGCCAGAAACGTGGGTCCGTAGAACTTGTCATGACGAGAAGAAGTAGTTCTTTTCACACTAATCTCGCGATCGTAAAACCACAACCAAAAGGAACTCACTACTGAGTTGCTTTTGTACTTAGATGAAGTGGGGATTTGAGCCGAAACTTTCATTCGAGGAAACCTACGTAAATTGATTCCTGAGTTCGCAATTTAGTTTTCAAAAGTGTGTTATCGAAAAAAAAACTGAAGAGGGACTGAGCTGGTCACGTCCGCCTTAAACGCAATGAGTTTTAGACCAAAATACACCATGTGTCGACCTGACGCAGCCAGAAGACTACGCGGCAAACTTCGTTGAAGATGGCGAGACGAACTGGACAAAACTAACGATGAGGGACCCACATTAGCCCAGGATTGGAGGCATTTACCTTCCAGTGAAATAATGAAGGCTAACAGTCCTTGTACATCTTCTTCAGTTTCAATGATGAAGAAATGATTTAAAAAACAGTCTTGGATTCCCCACAAAATTTTGTCACAGTTAAACGCATATCAGGCTGGGTATTAATCAGCGACCTTGGAACTTTCGTTAAATGGTTAAGCCACACATGACTTGCGAATTCAGTTTTAAAAAACCCGCGACCGAGTAAGTGGTAGCAGGCTAGACTATAGAGGACGCGCCGGGTGGTCCGCAATGCGAAGTGCAGCGCAAACATCGGCGGACAACCGGACAAACAATACTGCTGCGCCTACGGGTAGCCACCGCGCAGGACATGAGAGGGACAATATTGATAAAGAGTAGCCACGAAATCTAAGTTACCAGGGATTTTGTTAAAGACTTGATTTGGGAGTGATTCTTTTATCTAAAGATAACCTTATACATACATTTTATCTCACCTTTTTTTCGTGGGCGTGAGCAGACACTACAGAGAGCGCCACCTGCAAAAAATTTTCTTACATACTTATTCCTTTCTTCCTGAGAGCAGCGGTGGCCCAGTGGTGGAGACCCCGACTTACGAGCAGTAAGTCGTGGGTTCGAACCCAGCCAGGTGCATTGCTTTGTGTAAGTTATTTCATCACCACTGCTCTCAGAACGGTGAAGGAAAACATCGTGAGGAAACCGGCATGTCCTAAAACCAAAAATTCGAAGACATGTGACATCTACCAATCCGCACTGGATTATAGCCCATTCCCTCTCATAGACAAGAGACCTGCGTCCCAGCAGTGGGAACATTAATAGGCTGATTATGCTATGCTATGCTTATGCTATTTATTCCTTTTGCATTGTCCACGTTCATACATCCGGTCATACACGCACGACCACGATCGCCAGTACTACGCATTTGGCTTTTTGAAGAGTATCACCAATAAGGTAAGTGTGTGTCCTTCTAGGGCTTTCTATAACTTTTATCTGGAGAATGAATGTTTCAGATAATTTCGGAATTATTATGTGTTCGTAATGTAGCTCGTTCGGCATGTGGCGGACATGTCCTGCTTAGTCCGATTTAAGTTAGGTTACCTTGCCTGTGTAAAAAGTATGACATTAATAATAATAACATTTCTCAAACTTTTAATGGGATCGACTAAAACTTGCCACCGAAAAGTTTTAGTCGATCCCATTAAAAGTCAGACCCATATTTTTCTGAAATTTTCATCGTCCCTAGATCGCTGCTAGAATGTCACATAATTTCTCCCTCAAGTAGGCAGTATATATGTTATGGACCAAGTGATAAATTGGGCATTATATATAATGCCCGGTCATTATGAAAAATGCATAATATGAGAGTGCAATTTGATGATAATTATTTAAATAATCAAATTGACCGGGCATTATACATATTGTCAATCACCTTTTCGGCAGAGTAATACGAACATAACTATTATTTATTGTTATTGTCATTTAACTTAAATTAACTAAATATTAAACCATTTAAATAATATATTTTGGCAAATAAACTAAGTACCAAAATACTGAACAAGTTCATCTAGCAATATTTACTCGGAACGGCAATAACTTTCTCCGTATATTCGAAAGAGACTCGCAATACCCAAGATTGGATATTTATGGGAGATGGTATACTTCATAAATAAATCCATACGCGTTGCAGGAAGGGGCCACGGCTGCACTAAACCCCAATGCTGTGTATAAACATAAGTGAATGGACGGAGGAACTAGCGTGATTTCTTATTTATTACGGTGTTTCTTAGTTGCTCTTGTCTAACGTCGAGCTTCCAGTTGGGGAAATGGATTGTGTTGCAAATTGACCATCAATACTAACTTAGCAACACTAATATTATAAAGAGAAAAGATTTGTATGTTTTGAAAAGTAATTGTTTGCGTCTGAATTTTGTTTTTTTTTTTTAATTTTTAGTTTGTAGTTTTTATCAATAGATCACTTTTTTTTGTTTAATTTATGTTATAGTAACTAACTTCTTTTTTTGTTGTCTTTTCTGTTTCAAGTGTTTATCTGTGGAAATTTGTAAATGGCCTTCGAATTCTTATAGTTTAAGAACATTGTTTAAATTAGCTGTAAGTTTCCCGAATAGTATAAAATTAAATAGTAACGAATAAACTCAAAAACTACTGGACCGATTTCAAAAATTCTTTCACCGTTAGAATGCAATATTATCCTTGAGTAACATAGGCTATATTTATTACTAGAAAAAATAAATGTCCACCCATGCTAAGCCGGGACGGGCCGCTAGTATAATATATAATTATAAATAATATAATATTGTAAATGCGAAAGTAAGTTTTTTTGTTACCGTTTCACGCCTAAACCACTAAACCAATCATTCTGAAATTGTGCATCTGACGTCAGGTGTACAGAAATGGACATACCTACCTACCATTCCAAAAAAAGCACTGTTCCCGAGGAAAACAACAATAACGGTCTTATGATAATAGATGGCGCCACATGTCTTTCGAATCATGATTGAATTATGTTATTTTAGTTAGGATTGTGAACCCGAATTAATTGTCAAATTCTAAATTTACGCGAGCGAGGCAGCAGGCAAAAGCTAGTTTAAAATAAATTTTAAAATGGTTATAGGTACCGTCATGGGACATTGATTTTTAAGTAAATTGACATCCAATTACGTCAATTTGACGCATCAATAATGAAAATTGTGATTTGAATATACTGACAAGTGGGTGGTCAGTTGACAATTTGCCCACCTGGGGATCGAACCCACAACCTGGTGCTCAGTAAAGTTGACCATAGAATTGCTAAAAGAGGAATTATTTTACTTTAGTGTAACAACGAACTCTTACTGTGTCTGTCGGAATGTTTACTCAGATATTGTAGACATTGTGGAAAATAGTTGAAGCATTAGCTCGCACATATGGTTTCCACGCTATCATGCGAAAGAAACGGCGTCTTAACTGCAGCGACTGCATGGTCGTGACAACAGCATTTTGAAGATGAATGCTACCCCTCCGCTCTGGGTGGAGCGGAAGGCAGTGTCAGACTTCTACTGACTAAAACCCATCCATGTACCTTCTTTGCCCTTTGTGTTCCAGGGCCACGGTATCTCTTTCGAACAGTCCCGCAGCCCTGGCAGGCATCGGCTCCTGCGGTCCCCTTCCTTGTTGCTCACATCTCTTTGAGGCGCGCGTGGAACACGAACGCGCCGTCGACACGGCATGTCGACGTAAGACGGCCGGACGGTGAGCTAGCCCATTACTCAACGTCCACAGGCTCGCGCCTACGGAGCCCCTTCCAGAGACTCTGGGTAGGGACAGTCATCGGTCATCTAAATAAATAATTAGGTTGTAAACACTAACAATACTAACATAGTTACTTAAGCACCCTTGTTCCTAACACTAAAATACTAATAAAACGTAAAAAGTATAATTTATTCATTTATTGGCTACAAGCAGTGTGATACATACTTCAAGTATCTCATTAAATTCACAGCCAAAAATGAAGGAGATAGATCAAATAAAACTGTTATAAGTTCTTATACATCGCACGATCTGTGTGAAGCAATAAAAGGCTCCTCATATTAACATGTCCTCGCCCGAGGCACCAAATCTATTGGCTCTCTTCCCCCAATATTATATGCTAACCTATATAGATATAGGTACAGTATCGATTCACTATTCATAATGTTCCAATATTGCGCTATTCCTTAGTAACTTTGAACTTAAGTAACTTTGAAAAATGTCGGCTGAGAATAATGCTTGTCGTCACCAACACTTGGTGACACAAACAATTTGTATGACCGCGTTGTCATACAATTGTTTGGTCCAAGATTGGGCCGCCAGGTATTACTTATTTTCTCATTAACAAAATGTATGGCATCGGTGTTAGTAAGTACTGTGAACGTATGCATACCTGCTAACTTGTGCTGAGCTCTGCTTGGGTGAAAAAAGAGAAAACAATTTTTCTCAATTATGAGACCTAACTAGATCGATTTTTGGCCCCCGTATTCCTATATATTGCAACTTTCACCGAAATCGTTAGAGCCGTTTTTGAGAACGTGATTACAAACAAATATTGCTCATTTATTCGTATAGAAGATATTTAAGATGTATAGTAATTTACGACGGATGCATTTTCCGCTCCAAAGCACTAACAAGGTCCAGAACCTGGTCCATACATAGATCTTTCACATTGTGTAGTGCATATCCGAATGACGCAGTAAATTTCCAATACAAACTGAACTGAACGCCATACAATCGCCATTCTTTGTCCGTACAAACGATTTACAGTACTCTATACGTACATTTGCACAACATAATCACTAAAGAAATACAGGAGAAAAGTTAAAAAGTTCGCGCGTGTACGTGCGTTGGGTTCAAACACGTTTCCTCAACAGTAAAGTGGACTGAACTATCTCACTTTCAACGGCCTTACCTCTCGAAATAAAGTAGCTAAGTTAGATTCGAAGGCTTGGTAAGTGTGGATGTGACATTTTGAAAAATCGTAAAAATACACCATGACTTTTTAGTCGACTTACAACGGCAGACCACTTCATTCGGTATCCAATGACAACCAAATATTCATAAAAAAAATATAGGTATTTATGAGATTTGAATTTTATAAGTTTATAAAAATAAAAAAAATTGAAAATTATTCATTGTTATGACGTATGACGTAGTTAGAAACACTGTGTTGCGAGATCGGTCTGTATTTATTTTTATTTATTTTTTAATGAGATTTTAGTACAAAGGTGTTGCTTAATTATTATTATTGCTTATTTTTTAGTTTGTCCCTAAGTCACTCGTATCTTCCAGCTGATTTACTTAAAACTATTGTTGTGCCCATTGTTAAAAATAAAACTGGAGATGCGAGTGACAAGAACAACTACAGGCCTATATCCCTGGCTACCATCATTGCAAAAGTGTTGGACAGTCTGACTGATCAGCAACTGGATAAGCATCTAACACTCCACGACGCCCAGTTTGGGTTTAAGCCACATTTATCCACGGAAACAGCTATACTATGCCTGAAACAGACTGTTCAATACTATGCAAGTAGGAAAACACCTGTATATGCGTGTTTTCTGGACCTCTCCAAGGCTTTCGACCTCGTATCTTATGACTGCCTATGGAAGAAACTGTCAAATGTTAAAAACCTCCCAAGCGATGTCATTAGGATGCTAAAGTATTGGTATAAAAACCAATACAACTATGTTAAATGGGCGGGTGTCCTGTCGGATGCATACGGGTTGGAGTGCGGTGTGAGGCAGGGGGGAATCAGCTCACCCAAGCTATTCAACCTATATGTAAACGAGCTGATCTGTGAGCTCAGCAATGCCAATATCGGGTGCTCCATTGACGGGCACTGCGTCAATAACATCAGTTACGCTGATGATATGGTATTGCTGAGCCCATCGATCAGTGCACTTAGGAGGCTTCTTCGCATCTGTGAAGACTATGCGGTGGCTCACGGCCTTAGGTACAATGTGACCAAGAGCGAGCTACTGGTTTTCAAAGCAGGTAACAAATGTTATGATACTGTCCCACCAGTCACCTTGGGGGGCGCTCAGCTTTCCAGGGTCACGAAGTTCAAGTACCTGGGGCATTGGGTCACCGATAGTCTGTCCGACAATATGGACGTGGAGAGGGAACGCAGAGCATTGGCAGTTCGATGTAACATGCTGGCTCGTAGGTTCGCACGTTGTACTAGGGAGGTGAAAATTACACTCTTTAGAGCGTATTGCCAATCTATGTACACGTGTGCCCTATGGGTCAGCTATACAAAAAGCTCGTACAATGCTCTGCGAGTCCAATACAACAACGCCTTCAGAGTTATGTTGGGGCTGCCGCGCTTTTGCAGTGCATCGGGGATGTTTGCGGAGAATGGCGTGCCAGATTTTTACGCACTGATGCGGACACGGATAGCATCCTTGATGCGGCGAGTGCGCGACAGCTCCAACAGCTTGGTGGCTATAGTAGCCGACAGGATGGATAGTCCAATAATGTGGCAATGGATGACCAGTCATCGTGCGTCATTCCAATATTTGAAATAAGTTGTTTATAGTGTAGTTTTTGTGTAGAATGTGTTTTCATGTATATATTGATGTTGTATGTTTAATATTGTAATATGTGTTTGTTTATGGACTTATGGTCTGAAATAAATTTTATTATTATTATTATTATTATTAATTCTAAACTCGCCAAACTTTTACGTTTGATGGCGAGAGGCGCTCTTTTACATAACAATGAACCACCTTAACTTAAATAGCTACTTCTTATAAATTCTACTGTTATGGTTTAATCATATCATAGTAAATTTTGATATAAGTGGGGAAACCCTGTTACTACATTCGAGGCGGAGTTAGCGTAAGTAAACAGCCCAGTATGAAAAACAGAAAACAAATACAAAACTGAGCTGAAATATGAAAAACAGAATATTCAAATATTTTTTAATTTAAACACAAATAAATAAACATGTTACTTTATCTTTGTACCTTATATTAAGTAACGGTAAAAAAACACGCCTATCTGTGTGCCCAATTTCATCCAAATCCGGTCAGTAGTTTTTGCGTGAAAGAGTCAAAAACATCCATCCATCCATCCTCACAAACTTTCTCATTTTTTAGTAGAATTAATTGGATTTACTGCTCAAGCTTCACAAATGTACATAGGCGGACTAAACGCCATATGCATTTTCTAACTGTCAATATTTAAGTGATACAGAGACACACACACACACTTTGCATTTTTGTGAGTGCCACCTCCACAAATTCTCAACTCCGAACATAAGGATGCATCAGTATGCGCCCCATCGCCTCTAAATGCCGGACCGACTTGCAATACTTATAGCAGTTTAGTGTTGGCCCCGGTATTGTATTACACGGAGTATTATGTGCATAGCAGTGGAGGGTTGCTTACGTGACCGCCCGGGACTTTGAATATTTTTCAATTATATTGCCTTGTTTTCTTAAATATAAAGTTCTTATGAGATTATTGTTTTGCAATGAATTTAATTGAATACAATGGTGTCAGTAATAATAACATAACAGCTACTCGGGTCGATCTTCAGGTTAAGCAGCGCTTGCCTTGGTTGGTCCATGGATGGTGGGTCTTTGACAATCGTTACAGGTAGTCAATGGCCGGAAAGTCTGACGACCAGTCTTACCAAGGGTTATCGTATTATTTTATTATATTACATAGTATCTACTAACTGGGTTGAGGAGGGTTTTTTTTTTTTAAATACAAGTTTTTAATGTTACAGCTTTATTTTTCAAGTTATTTATATTTGAAATTTATTCATTTTAATCCGTTCCAAGATTTCAAGGCACTTTCAACTCTTATACCTCCATGACCACTGCGTATTCATTGCATCCATCATCACAATGTTTTGAGTCTGTTACTAAGGTAACAGACTCAAATCACGTTTTACGGTAGGACTTAAGAGTCCTACCGTAAAACGTGATTTTTCACAAAAAAAAAATGACATTTTCCAGCGATTAAAGCTCTGGAACGCGCTACCTTTTGGCATTAAAAAAGCTGAAAGCAAATTCAGTTTTAAAAGAAAGTGCGTAACCACTATTTAAGTCAGAATAAATAGCTCTCTCTCTATTAGTAGTCGAGTCATGGTAATTATTATTAGGTTTCTCGTTTTTAATTTTGGTATTTGTTAATATATGTATTAGTTTATTTTATTTGTATATAAGTATTAGTATCATTATAAGTGCCTATATAAATTTTCGATAGCAAGAAGTTATTTTTATATATTTATTTTGTACCCTATCACAATGTTTTCTTATTTAACCCAAAGGTTGACTGGTAGAGAATGCCTTGTGGCATTAAGTCCGCCTATGTATCACTATTGTACATGAAGTTTAAATAAATAAATAAATATAAATTTACTTGCGAGTTACTTAATTTGATGTACAGAATGCTTGGTTGACAACTTCGTGAAGGGCCCGTTTACACGTTGTATGTCAATTGAATACATTTATGGCTTTTCTGTCATTACTATCGCTCTGATAGAATTTATCATTATTCATTTTTGTTTTGGTGTAGTTTCGTCTAGGCCCCCATTTATTTTCGCCGACTGCTTGTGACTGTTGGTTGAGTGCTCGCAAGCGCGACTGCTGAGCATGAGGTCCAGGGTTATTCCCGGGTCAGGCAAAGCGTCATTGGCTGCTTCTCGATCAGAAATTTCTCAGTAGCAGCCAAGGAGTCTGGATTTGTGTCCGGTTGATGGCAATAGGTTCGCCCCCATTACATGGGACTTAAAACATAACTGGCGAAATGTGGGTGTACTATTAGGTACACCTTTGCGTAACCCTGCGGGGATTACAAGCGTGACGTTAAGTTATGCTTATAAAATCATAATAACATTGAAACCGACAGGTCAGGCTGCTTTGGGAGTCAAGTAAGTTACTGAAGATCTACTTCCTGGCTCCGCTAACTATCTAACCGCGAACACATTAAAAAGAAGCACGGAGTAACTAATCAATGAAGTGCTCAATTGCGATCAAAGTAGAAATGGGAATTAGCTTGGTGGTACAGCTTACTCGTAGGTCTAATGGTTGTCAGTGCAGCTGCTGAGCTTGGGATTCTGGACTCGATTTCCAGCTGGAGTAAAGTGGTAAAGTAATTTCCAATCATATTTGTTGTTGTAATAAGAATTATAATTGTTATAATTATAGTTGTTGTATAAGATCAAAATCTGAATAATTATGTTAAGTTTCAAATAGGACCTAAAAAGTGGAGTGTCTTAGCTTGCAGCAGTAACGGACAAACAATGATATGACACTGCTGAGACAAAGGTCTCCTGCAGGTGCAGGTAGTGCAGGTTGGCGAAAGTAACATTTTTTCGAATTTTGGAATTGACCCATGAAGAAAATTGGATACTGCAACGTTATCTTATGACGCTTTATCAATCCACGACTGTCACGGCATGTAGTAGACCCAGCATATCTCTCTGTTGGTTCGCTCATCCGTGTCAACTACCAATGTGTTGAGAAGGCACCAAAGTTTTCTAATTAAGTTCCCCCAGAAGTTTTTTCGTTAGCCGAAGTTTTCACACTTTTGTTATGCGTCGAACGTTATCTTTAGGTAGCTAAATACTGTGTACAAGCTTCCTCTATGGAAAAGTTCATGATATTCCAGTTGTCTTACAAATAAATCAATAGGTACTTAATTTTTTTCTATACTTTTCTGCGATACTGTTAGTATGTGTGCAACTCGCATTTGGCCACTTTTTGAACGGCTGCAACAATAAAGAAAATGAGAAGAGTCTAAAGCAAAAACAAAAATTTCAAATTTTCTTTCTTTAAAACATTGTCTTGACAACTGTTTTTGATATGGAAAGAAAAATTCGAGTGCGAGCAGGGTTTGTACCTGCGACCTTCCGATTGAGTACACCGGACGTCTTAACCAATTAGACAGAATAGAATTAAGTTAGTTCGATACTTTCTTAAATAGATCGTCAACGCCAACGTCACCGTAAGACGTTATTAATGAAACGAAGATTTCGAAAGCTGTGAGCAGGGTGCGATTGTCTAATTGGTTAAGACGTCCGCTGTACTGAATCGGAAGGTCGCAGGTTCAAACCCAGCTCGCACACGATTTTTTCTTTCCATATCAAAAACAGCTGTAGTTCCCTACGCAGGGTTTGCGTATAAAAATATTGAAAACTTATCTTGACAAATACAAAAACATAAATAATCAACCAAATTAGCCGAGCCGTCGTCAAGTGATCGTCGTCCGTCATACATGTGGCATGAAAATCAAGAATTTTTAGTTTTCGAACACTTGACAATAGGAATTTCTCAGTAGCAGCCACGGAGTCTGGATTTGTGCCCGGCAATAGGCTCGTTTCCTATTACATGGGACTTAAACATAACTGGCGAAATGTGGGTGTAGGTACTATTAGGTATACCTCTTCCTAACCCTTAAGGGATTACAGGCGTGCTGTTATGTTGACAATAGTTCTCAAAGCCAAAGCGTTTCCTATTTCACAAACGAATTTCAATACGATTTGACTAGCTTTATGATTATTATAAGCTTTTTGTTTGTGTATGTTACTCTAATACCCTACAGTTTCACCTCTTCCTTTTTCCATCATTTTTGTCGTTAATAGGATGACGGTTTGTCCCCTTAGTATAAACCGTCTGACAGTTTCCAACTTTGTACTATTTTTACTCGTCTATTCCCAGCCGTCACCACCGGCTTTGTCACTTGAAAAAAAATCCTGATTGTAGCCACTGGCAACGAACGAAATTAAAAACATTTGTGCCACCGCTATAGTGCCATAAAACAACTTCTTACAAGCTAACTGAAATTGTCTTGTGTAGTTTATAACCCAGCAAAAGTACTAGGCCAGCATAGGTTCAAGGTGGTTACATTGACTGTACTTTCCTGTCTGATCACGAAAAAAAAAGATCACGATACATCGCCTTTTAGATAAAAATCTTCAGGAGAGAGCGGAAGAGTGCCTATCACTAGGTTATGTCATAATATAGCCCCTCGGGCATTTGGCGGATCCCCAAGATCTACGAAACGATATACGGAGAATGCTCTGCTCCTAGCTCATCTGTCTCCTGGGTATTATGGAAGGAAGATGTCATGTTTAATCTTCCACTATTTATTTTTCTGATAAGGAATGGTCAAGACTTCTATGGCAGTTAAATAATTTCTCCGGAGTATGTTGAGCTTTATTACTTCGACGCTTTTCGGATTATCGCCCGTGACGACTCTGGCATACAAACGTTGTTGCAGTGATTTCGAGCCATGGTTCCAAGCTTGTCGAAACCAATACTTTGAACCACGTGTACCTTATACCCCATATGTTTAAGTAGACATAAAAAGGTCTACTTAACCTGGGGCGTAACCGCGTTGCCGTTTACTTTAATTGAAGTCTGAATTCGCCAAACCACCAGCAATGCTAAAGCGTGGTGATGCCTTTGAGTGCTCATGCCTTTCTGTTACGTTAAGTCTAAATCTAAATCATGCTTTATCCATTACGAGTCTGACTGTCCCTAGATGCCTAGCCATGATCTAGTTAACAGATACCCCTGACCCAATTCATAGAGTTATCCAGTCCAAGTCTACTGTGCCAGGTGACAGTTCTGGAAGCTTTCAATGTCAAGATCACAATCGTGTTGATCATATCTCGGACTTCAGTGAGCAAAGTAGGTCATTGGTATTTGTTATCTAGCGGGTGGACCGGAGAAATTAATATTATAATGTTTAGAGTCACTCAGCAGTGGGTGAGACGGGGCAGTCGATGATGATGGTAAAATTATTTATGACCAGGTTTTTCCAGCGGCTCCGCTCGCGTTTATTTAGAATTTGAAAATCAACTCTGCTTGTAATAATATAATTAAAAAATGATTCGAAAGACTTGTGGCGCCATCTATTATCATAAGAACGTTATTGTTCTTTTTCTCGGGAACAGTACTTTTTTTCGGAATGAAAGGTACCCTTTGTCCGTTTTTGTACACCTGACAATACACATGCAAAATTTCTTTCTGTTTAGACGTGAAAAGGTAACAACAAACATACTTTCGCATTTAGAATAGACTAGCTGTGCCCCGCGGTTTTACCCGCCGCTTCTGATTTGATTTTTTTTTTTGCTCTGCTCTTTTTTTATTTGGTAGAAGAAACTTGGACGGTAGTCCCATATAAAATTTAATAACTTTGCTTTGGTACTTTATGAGTTATCTATTTTTTATTTTTCGTCTATGTGGATGATGTTCTTATAACTTTCTAATAGTGGTAGTTTACAATGTAAAATTGATACTTGACAAGGATTTATTGGACATACCACATCTTAAAAGGGTAAAATAAAAACATTTTCCAAAAAAAAACACTAACAAAAACTGGAAAATAATAACTTTACTTTCGGAAACCGATGACTTTTGTTTTTTTTCATTGAATGTTTTGCCACCGAGTTACGTAAATAACGTTATTTTCCACTTTTTATCGTTTTTTTTTTTTGAAGTCGTTAATTTTTTTTTGCAAAAAGTTTTTCTCTGAAAACTTAATGTGAATCGGCTGTTAATATGGGTTATCGAGTTATTCTAAATTTTACCGTACTGAACATCACATTCTCAAAAAAAATCTATCCAAAATTAGTGCCGCGAAATTGCACCTCAAAAAACAACGCCAAAGTCTTCGTAGCTCCTGTTACCCGCCATAGTCAATACAAAGAGGTAGTAAGTAGATTTGCGGAGCCCCCACAAACGCGGGCCCGAGGCTCCGGCCTCTCTCATTCAATTACTGCATTTTGTACGCATTCGATAGAATATAAGTAGCTCTTTCAGGAGCTTTTCAGATACTGTAACCGTACTGTACCCGTACCGTATCGTACCGTACCGTACTGTCTGTCATTATGCAGTGTTGAACTGTGCTCCACTAACAATTGTATGGGTACTGCTGTAAGGCATATTTCTACTATAACATAATAAGCCAGCTGTGCCCCACCTTCACCCGCCGCTTCTGACTTGTTTTCTTTTTGCTCGGCTCCTATTGGTAGTTACGTGATGTTATATAGCCTATAGCCTTCTTCACTAAACTAGACTAGACTTGGACAGTCCATTTATTAAGATACTAAAATAATTTTTCATTTCGAACCAGTAGTTCCTGAGATTAGTGCGTTCAACCAAACAAACAAACTCTTCAGCGTAACTCTATGTAGTGCTACTGCTCAGCGTCCTGGGTTCGATTTCCAGGTCGGGCAAAGTGTTAATAAGTTTTTCCATCAGGATTTTTTCAGTAGCAGTCTGGATTTGTGCCCAGTTTATGTCAATAGGCTCGCCCTCTCTTTCACAAAAAAAAAATTGATGAATAGATGAAATTGAAAAAAAAAAAATTCTTCAGAAACCGGACAAAAATAATATACCGTCAAAATTAATCTCAATCACTTGAGCCCGACCGAGAAATTCCTCATGGAAAAGCCCAACAACAATTTGTCCGTTCTGGGAATCGAACCCAGAACCTTATGCTCAGCAATCGCGATCATAACCACTAGACCAACGAGGCAACGATCACCGACAAAATGAAAATTTCTGCCGAAAATCGAAGACGAAAGTGAAATTAGCTCCGCCTAGAGATCACAAACAACCTACCCATACATCTAAGAAACTACACCAACAAATCTCGTGAAAGCACCAACAGATTTACCAAGACGCCGGTTTCACCACATCCAATCAGCCGTGAACATTTTATGTTGGTGCTAATTGAGCCTCTAGCACAGAAACCGATAAAAGTTATTAATTGGTTCCAGCCACCCCCGGGCCGGAAGTTGTAAATACAAGGCCACTATTTCCGGTCAATCGACACGCATCGCGCACACGCCTTTTTGCCGGAAACTTTCGAAGATGTATGAGTCCACTTTTAGGGTTCGGTTTTTGAAAGGGCGAGAATGGAAAGCTTTATATAAGGATGTTGTTATCATAAGTCAAAAATAGCAAAATTTACAGGAGACTGAAGAAACAGAATTTTTTTTTGGAGGTACTCTAGTGGCCCGACAAAGAGTACCACAGCAACATGGAATAAAAAGCACTACAGCGCCATCTATGATACAGACGATGAACTAAACATTGAAATACACCTAAAATCCTACATCGCGCAAGTAAAGTTATCCGCGACTTATGGGCAGACAACATTATTTTTACGAGTAGTATATGCAAAACCTGAATATAGTTTGTTCAGAATAAGTAACTGAATCGATTCCAATCATTTTTAAACCATGTTATATGTTTGTTTGTTTGTTTTCCCAAAAATATTTTAAAAAGTTAAAAGTTGGACACCGAGCGACTTTAAGTACCTATCGCAATAATTTAGGTACCTACTGCCAAATTATTATTATCAATGAGCTCATGACCACGCTGGAGGCGCGCGCTGCGTGATGACCACGTTTTTGTGCGGACAACTAGGTAACAGACCAAGCTTATAACTTTGTGATTTTTCATGATACAGTTTTGAAATTTTGTACATAGATTCTTTACATAAAAATACTAGATACTTGTTTCAGGTTTCGCGTATACTAAAACTAATGTTGTATAGGAGAACCCGAAAACAACTGTCGAGCAGTAGCCCACCAGACAACACCCGTCTGGTCGGAGGATCCTCCCTTTTCCATGGGGAATGAAAGAACTTGACCTGTTCTTCATACACCCAAAATACAACACCATTTTATAATTTGTGTTCACTTCAAATGGGATAGAGACGTTGCTTGTTTTTGTGATTGGCTGAAACAACGCGTCTTCCGATTCTCTAGCACATGGATACCCAAACTGGGTTCCGCGGAACCTAGGGGTTCCGTAGAAAAGTCATCAGGGTTCCGCGAGTTTTGGGTTGGTGTTAGGAGTGAATACCCTGAAATAGCCAAAAAGGCTACCTTAACAGTGCTCCCATTCGTCACAACGTGTCGTTGTGAAACAAGCTTTTCAGCCTACGTTTATACAAAAAACAAATACAGGTCAAGATTGGATTCTACCCCAGTTAAACGCATACAATTGTCGGACATATACCGAACTATAAAACAATTATTCATAAAACAGTAAAACAATTTCATTCTTCACATTAAAACTTTAAATTAAGAAGAATGTGTTTCAATTATATTACACATTTCTTAAAAAAAATGTTTTTATATAAATTTCTATTTTTTTAAACAGCTACAGCCGGAGGCTACTACTAAGGTATTCCTGATGGAAAAACTCAATTACACTTTGCCCGATCAGGGAATGGAACCTAGTCTCATGGTCAGCAGTCGCGCTTGCAGCCACTCGACCAACGAAGCAGTTACGTGCTTTAACCAACAAATCTAAGATATGTGACATTAACCAATCTACTCTGGGCTCACGTGGTGGATTACGGTCCACGTTCTCTCACAGACAGGAGCCTGTGGCCCAGTAGTGGGAACTTTTTAGGCTGATTATTCGTTACACTTACAAACAAACCCACCTCATTGAGTTCTCTAAAAACCAAAATAAATTCCATTTATCAGTCGATATCCTCTACTAAATCCTTATTGGCATTCGCACATAATTAGTGTAAATAACACAGGATTAGGTACACTTATTTCCTCCAAATTAGATTAAACTAAGAGCTTTCCATTGTTTTCCGAATTCGGAATTGTATTTATAATTTATTTTGGACAATGAGCAAAAGTAGTGGACCAATCAGTACAGATTTTGGTGGTATATTTTGTACCCGTAGCGAAGTCTTGATACTGATTTGGGATATACTTAAACGCAGTTAAAAAAAAAAATGTTGTCAGTATGAGAGATTTTTTATTTAGTAGCTTGATTTGCTGGCCGTCTGTACATTTGTACATTAAATACAAACTACAAATAGATCTATACATATAATAATATTGTAACAGGTCGATGTCTGTACATTGAAGATATTGTTTAAAAAAAATATATATAGGGGGTCTTTATTAAGAGCAACAGAAGCCAAAACAACAGTTGTTAGATTTTTTGTCTGTCTGCCTGTACGCACACTTTCACTGCGAAAACTGCGTTCAAATCCATGCAGTAGTTTTTGCGGCCAGCAAATCAGTAGTTGCTGCTAGATGCTTATCTTTATTAGATATAGTTTTGGACCCGATAGCTGGCGCTGTGCGAAGCAAAGGCGGGTCGTTAGTCTAAAATAATAATAAATATGTACAAGTATCAAAATGTGAAAAGAATTACTGGGCGTCAAAAAATTCGTCCACACCGTTGTCTATAGAAAATGTACCCAGAAGACTAGCAGCATTGCCAGAGTGGATGGCAAAGCTGATTCTTTGGCCAAAAGAAAAAGCATCCCTCTTGTCACATAAAGAGACGACAAACCCCATGGCCCTAGTGTTAAAATGTTTTTTTAATGACTAATTTGATCGGGAAACAGGCAAAGCTGTCAACGCGGCCTATTATTCAAGATTACCGTGACGGTTACGTGTTCGTGCGACTATCGCTTTAGTTAGGACGGGCCTAAAAATTAAGGAATTTACTGGACAAAATTATTTCAATAATTTCACCAATTCATTACACAAAACATTTATTTGCCAGTGTAATTATAACTGTGGTATATTTGGTATTATTTTTTTTTTATTTTCTAGTACGAATAGCATTTTTTTTTACATAAATGTAAACTCGTTCCTTTTACCTACGGTGGTAGGCAGAGACGATGCGGAGGGATGAGGACAATGTAGTGAGGAAAGTATGAATGTGGATGGTGGTATAAATGAGTAGAGGAAGACCAAAGAAACGATAGATGGACTGTGTTCAGTATATACCGTGACTTTTTAGTCGTCTTACAAAAGTCGTCCACTCAATGTACCTGACATAAAATAGCTCTAGGCGCGATTTATTTTTGTCTTCCGTAATAGGTACAAAGAAAAATAATAATAAAAAATTAGAATAAAATTATGAACCTGTTAATGATGTTTACGTGTCAAACGGGAGAACATTACCTACCCAGCACTCGAGTCCAGTAGATCATCGCTCGCAACGGGTGTTTTAACTACGTCATGCGTCATAATACTAAATAATATTATTATTTTTAAATTATTAAATCTCATAAATACCTATTTTTTTTTTGTATTCAATGTTTAGTATTCATTGGATACATGAAGTGGGCTGCCGTTGTAAGACGACCAAACGACGAAACCAGCTAACTGCTGAGATGACGAGTATCAGAGAAGTATGGAAGAAGATTCCCCAAGTATGGAAGAAGATGCCCCAAATGAATTGGGATAAGGGTAGAACAAAAATGATCTTAGGCAGACACTTGAGAACAAAACCTGCTACGATCTTCACGCCTTGTCCACGATCAAATTCGTACATCTAGTCAAATACGCACGAGTACTAATAACTACACAAAGTGACGAGGCAAAAGGAGTATACAGGATTAGTTTCCAAAGACCAGTCCCCTACATAGAAATATTTCATCGTTTATTAAAAAAAAATCAGCTATTTCCTTCAAAAGTGCAATACCTACACGAAAAATTTATATAGGGCTCAGAATGACGTACTGCATCATAACCAGTATAAGGACAGTAACCCTGTATAAGGATCGTAGCAGGCGGCTTTCAGTGGTATCTGTCTACCGCCATGACAAAACAGGCGTGAGTTTATGTGTGTATGAAATGAAAATAAAACCACTTTACGTACTTGAAGGCTTCTTTTACAAAAATATCATTACCCACCTGGCTTTTAGAGGCGCAGGAGTCAAGAGGAACACTTTCTTTGATCTGGTCGTAAGAGCGCGCTGTGTCAGCCAGTGAAGTCGGAAATCACTGTAATGGATGGGATGGTTAGGGTTGGCACGTAACGGTACCGGTAAGAATGAAAAAAGTTTATTTAGTTGTAGAATTTTGTGTCTTAAAAAAATATGATTAACTAGCTATTAAACTTACAATGTTCCCTTACGGGATATCGTCCGTGATTGTTTAAACAAACACACGATAAAAAACAAAACAATAATATTATTTTTTTAGTCGGACTACAATCATGAACTGAATTCATGGTTTGCTCGCTTTCGCTTACACCGTGTATTTTCCTTCAAAACCATAGAGCATACCTCTCAATTCTATCCTGAAGTTGTCTGAAAGAAATAATTAAATAAAAAATCTTAGTAAGATAAAAATGGCCAACCCTATGCTTTCCCCGAGCCTGCGGCTAATAGATAACCATTACTGGCCACTTGTCCCGGTAGAGCACGCAACTCCAGATAAACGGCGATATCTTACACATTTTGCCAAACGCGCACTCGAAGAATATGGGCCCTTTGTCGCAAACGTACGAGTCTACGAATAGGTATGATACGGGTTAAAGGAGAGTGCCCACTACACCGTACCATACCATGATCGTGCTATGAACGTACCAGGCAGGGAAATAAACATGACACGGACTACTATGCCGAATGTAGATCGTATAAAGGGTGTAAATAAACCCTTAACATAAACGAAAGGCACTTGTTCTCCCCGTCACTGCGATCATTTTTTTGTTCTAGACCATACCTGGGAACCTTCTAGTTACGGAGATATTGGGGGTCAAAGTTCCAACTTTTTCACAAGTTTTTTTTTAAATACATGTTTTTATTGTAAGATTTTTACTTTACAGACCTCCACGACCCCTGTACTATTCAATCCATTCATCAGCACAATGCTATGAGTGCTTTCCATCGAGTGCTACCGTAAAACGTGATTTTTCACCCCAAAAAAAAAAGTCGATTCCCAGCAATAATTTTTGCGTAAAGTTACTTAGTTTGATGTACAGAATGCTTGGTTGACGGATATGTGAAGGGTCTGTTTACACCCGGTATATCGCACCGAGGGTTCCGTACAAACCTGTAAGTATTTTGTTATTAAACTCCATATTAAAATATAGAAAACCTTTGTGGTAACTATATTTTCGAGCTGTTTGGGGTTGAAACTCTGGGGCCGTGGAGTCCGAGTGCTTATAGTCTGTTTAAGGAAATTTTGAAATGCCTAGTTGACGCTTCCCGTGACCTAAGGGCTGGCTTTTACTTTGGCCAGATGCTAAGTGTTGCCATACAACGTGACAACGCAGCCAGTCTCTTGGGCACATTAGCAGCTGACAGCGATGAGGAGCAGTTTTTTGGTGCCCTTTTATAGTTTGTTGTTAGTTTAGGTTATTTAATAGTTATTAATTAATAATGTATTTAGTTAGTTTACTCTTCTTAATTAAATAAAACATATTCATTAAAAAAAAAAGACTCCACATTTACGATTTTCAGACTTTTTCCATTACATGTGCTGTAAGACATGGCGTTTTGCCAAATTTCATGATTCTAGGTCAACGGGAAGTGCTTTATAGGTTTTGATTCTCCAAAATATGAGACATAAACGGTCGTATCTTTTGATCGCGTTGACTTAGAAGTTTGATTTTTTCACTGCTCCCAGGTGAGTATTTGATATTAATTTCAGCTTGATACCTCCTCGCGTTCCTGAGAAAAAAAGTCTTGACAGACGGACAAGAGATTCTATAAGGGTTTTGTTTTTGCAGACTGAGGTACGGAACCCTAATATATATCTGTCACAGTGGTTCAAAGTGGTGTGTCTGCAGGTCAGCCCGCAGCCCATGAGTGTAACCATCAATAAACCACCAAGACAATCCTTAATTAAACCAACGTTTTGCACTTAAAGGATTAACTTTAACCCAATTCTAAATACCAGTACCCTTAACCAGCCAGCCAGGCAGGCGCACCGGTTATCATCGAGCTCGCTCTTACTACGGAAATGAGATTTTTGTCTACCCTCCGTCGCGGAACGAAACCATTTAACATACCCTAACAACCTATTATTACAGAGACTGAACATTTTTAATTTGTAGGCATCTTTGCTGTGTACATCGGTGGAACTGGGTTCGAATTGTGTTCAAATCTATAATAGGTACTAATATTAGAAGGAGGTAAAAGGACATTGGGACCTTTTTGACCTGCTAGCCGAATTTTCGCAAACATTAATGAAACATATGGTCTTTAGATATTTTATCAAAAATGAATAAAGGCAATTTCAATTGTCAATTTATTTTATTTTTTTCTTAGCATTGCTTAATATGCGCCATCTATGACGCAAGTTCGGTACTAAAATCCTGCATCGCCCAATCAAAATTAACATAACATCACGCCTGTATTTCCCGAAGGGTTAGGCAGAGGTGTACCTAATCGTACACCTACATTTCGCCAATTATGTTTAAGACCCATGTAATAGGGAGCGAACCTATTGCCATCAACGAGGCGCAAATTCAGACTCCGTGGGTGCTACTGAGAAATTTCTGATGGAAAACCCAATACCACTTTGCCCGCCCTGGAAATCGAACCCAGGACCCCATGCTCTGCAGTCGCGCTTTCGACCACTACACCAAGAAGGCAGATAAGTAATCAAAATTATCCGCGAGATATGACAAGAACCCGACAACAACTGACCTGCAGCAGCCCATCTGACACTACACCCGTCTGGTCCGAAAATCTATCTATCGGGGATGAGAAACTATACACGCTGGTCCTAATCAATCAATCAATCATCAATCATTTATTTATTTGTTAACATAGGTATGTACACAATAAATACAGATCTTAGATTAGTTAAACAGGGCGCTATGTTATGCCAAGAAGCGTACAAATTTACAATTTTAAACAATAGTAGTTCTAAATTATTTCGTCATTTAAGTATTCGTCAATAGTGTAATAACATTAATCGATTAGAAATAATTGCATTCGTTTTTTGAAATGAGTTTTTTTTTTTATGGCGTCTGGAATTTTATTTTAAATACAGCCATCCCCAAAACACTCTTTTTTGCTAAAGCAGTTTTACATTTTTATGATTTACGAATATTGGAACATCTCGTACCATGATTTTAGATTTTTTTCAAAAAGGGTCCTCATACACATAACCTTCAAAAACACTGTAGGACTTATTTCACATCTTCTTTCTTACATCTGTTTTACATCAAATTCGAATAGTACTTACTAGATAGCTTCAAAAATATTTGCCAAGTTAGTTTACGGGAACTTAATACTAAGAGTTGAAAAGTAAAAACGTACCTTCCTAGATGGTTATTTTTCATTCGGCCAGTACAAGCCTTTTTTTCAGCCACTTCGTCAAAATCGAGTTTCAGCTCATCCATTGCCATTAGGTATATTTTTAGACAAGACTATTACGGTACAAACAGTACTCAAAACACATTCAGTTAAGTAGGTAGTTTTTCTATGATTTTTTACTAAAAAACGAAATATCAAATCTTACAAGCAGTTGTCAACAATATTAATTAAAAACATCTTGCTATAGAAGTATACAACTATCGATATAACTTTACAATAATATCGGTGGAAGGTGGTGGCGGGTGTTAAGCGGGGTGGTGGAGGGGGCCGATGCTCATTTCTCAGGTTCGACTTCAGTATTGATATTGCACCGTATTACGCGCCAAAAGCGTCTGGCATCCATAGACCTAATAATGTGTAGAGGGGTCTAGTATTTTTTTGTTTTGAAAATTTTATTTTTATTATCATACATAACATCATGGCTGTAATCCCCTAAGCGTAAGGCAGAGCTGTTCCTAATAGTACAGTCACTTTTCGCCAGTTGAACATTTAAGTCCCATGTAATAGTCGAAGGCGTTTAGTTTTAATTTACAATGGTAGCATTAAGATAACAATTGCAATGGCAATTTTGAATACAGTTCGTGCCAATACAAGAGCAGATGTTTTGTATCTGATGCCGGTTTTCTCTAATAGTAAGCGATACCTAAATTAATGCCGAATGTGGACTGTATAACAAGCTCTGAATAGCTGTTTTGACATGGAAAGAAAAATTCTAGTGCGAGCAGGGTTTAAACCTGCGACCTTCCGATTCAGTACACCGGATGTCTTAACCAATTAGACCATCGCACCCTGCTCACAGCGCTCGAAATTTTCGTTCCATTAATAACGTCTTACGGTGACGTTAGCGCCATCTATTTAAGAAAGTCTAATCAAATCAAAAAAATAAAAAGTCAAAAAAAGTCAAGTTCAAATAATAAGTCTGGTCTAATTGGTTAAGACATCCGGTGTACTGAATCGGAAGGTCGCAGGTTCAAACCCTGCTCGCACTAGAATTTTTCTTTCCATGTCAAAACAGCTGTAGTTCCCTACGCAGGGTTTGCGTATAAAAATATTAAGCTCTGAATACATCACCAAACAAGTTTTTGTATTGTAGGAACATGTTGCAATGTGGTTGGCAACATGTCCAAACTCTTGTATCAACCTCGTGTACATGGTTACCAAAAGTTGCAAAACTTTAGTTCCAGCTACATTATTTAACCTTTTGAACGCCATTATCACATATACGTGACGAGCAAGTGCGTGCCCTGTACGCCAAACGACACAAATATGTGACAAAATGGTAGGTGTGAAATTGTGGCTTGGCGTGGAGCGGTGGAGGACACGCGCGTGCGTTTATGCTCTGGCGTTCAAAAGGTTAAATGACACTTGTTTGATACGGGTTAAAATGTTGATCAACTATTTCTCACCCGTAACATATGCATACATAACTTATTATAAAAATATGACTATATTTGAATCCGATTTTGTTAACAATTTCACAGGTTTTAATGTTTTTGCACGTAACCCTAATTCTTTTTCTATAATAAAAGTAGTCAAAGTTACTCCTTAAAACAAAAGCTATCTGCCAGTTAAAGTCCCGTCAAAATCAGTCCAGCCGCTTCGGAGATTAGCCTGAACAAACAGACTTACAGACCGGCAGACAAAAATTAAAAATAACGATATTTTGTTTATAAGTACCGTATACACTTTCATATGCATTCATTAAAAACCTGTTATTTTGAAATTACAAACAGACCCTTCATTTATTTATTTGTATAGAAGTATTTTCTGAACTGTGGAATGAACACGATGTAAGTTACTGTCAATATTCCAATGTGCTGATGTCGTTCAATTATTCTATTGTGAAAATTCGCTGTATATTTGGAACGTGTAATATCGTTCTAGGCTGGTGTTGATCGGCGGGTAATATTTGTTTAATCTGCGAGCAGCGGCGACATCCAGCCGCAGACTATTGCCGTATAATCTGAGCGCTATATTTAACATCTAGCCCAACACCGGTTTATATCACAAATATTAAACGGAAACAGTTGCCAGATTTGCAGTGGAGTGCGCTTGTGTTGATTAATTTTGTGCGGGATTTGAGAAAGTGCATTATAGGATTGCTTTCACGAGATTATAACAGTTTGGAACTTTACACCATGTTCTCCAAACATGGTGTAAAGTTCTTCATGCTCCGTAGAAAAGGGAGGATCCTCCGACCAGACGGGTGTTATGTGGGCTACTGCCCGACAGTTGTTGTCGGGTTCTCTTATACACCGTGACTTTTTACTCGTCTTACAACGGCAGCTTTCTTCATGTATCCAATGAATACTAAACATTCCTAAAAAAAAATAGGTATTTATGAGATTTAAATAATTTAAAAATAAACATTTTAGTCAGTATTATGACGCATGACGTAGTTAGAACACCCTGTTACGAGCGATGATCTACTGATCTCGAGTGCTGGGTAGGTATAGTTCTCCTGTTTGACACGTAAACATCATTAACAGGATGTTACATAATGTTATTCTAATTTTTTATTATTATTTTTCTTTTTACCTATTATGGAAGAAAAAAAAACGCGCCTAGAGCTATTTTGTGTCGGGTACGTTGAGTGGACGACCTTTGTAAGGCGACTAAAAAGTCACGGTGTCGCAAATAACTTGATTTGGGCGATGTAGGATTTATGATTACGATTACGATGATTTACGATATTTTTGTTTGTGATTTTCGATGTTTACGATTTATGATTACGATGTTTAGTTCATCGTCTGTGTCATAGTTGGCGCTGTAGTACTTTTTATTCTATGCTGCTGTAGTACTCTTCGTAGTGCCGATTATATTGATGCTCTGTGAGTGCCGCTACAACAGCTCACAATTGAGGACCCATTAATGATAATATTTATCCGTGGTGCTAGGCAACTGGGCTTATCCCAGTTGTAAACGCCTCTTTGTGCCTATTGGCCTTGTTTTGTTCTGTCTCCTGCTGATATGGAGGGAAGTGGAAATTATGTTTTTCCTACTCCTCCGCTATTCTTTTCTGATTAATATCGTTGCGGGATCCAAGACAGTTAAATTGTTTCTCTGGGACTTCGTCGAACTTCATTGTCTCGGCGCGTTTCTGGTGGTCGCCACTTTTGATTCTGGCTTTCAGGAGTTGCAGTGGTTTGGGAATAGTGCGAAGGGATTTTTCCAAAAAAAATAACGAGATTATTTGAGACAGTTAGACAAGCCATGTGCTTGTTAGAATTTTAGAACAAAAAGGCTGTACAGTTGAACAGAATGGTGTTATTTTTCGTTATCTACGATTTTTTATTTGATTCTCTGACACATATGCCTGTGGTGAACTTATGAACGTATAGTGGAGTACCTATTTAGTTATTTTTAAGCCCCAGGCCTATGTCTATTCCTATTGGCTAGAACCTATTGCCATCTACCGGACACGAATCCAAACTTCCAGATGATAAAATCAAGTAGCTTTATACCTGAACTGGGAATCGACCCTAGGACACTAATATATATTTATAGAAATATTGAACTTCAATTTTATAAAGACCTGTTTTTTGGTTTTATTTAGTACCTAATAAAAATGAAACAGTCAACTGGTATGCAAAAAGTAAAAAGACTATCCAAATAAAAATTTAAGACCAAAAATATTGCACACGTAAAAAGTATTAGATGCGAGGGCAAGCTTCCCTGGGGAAATTAGCGAAACCAGTTAGCTAGGTCACTCGAAGATCTGCTGTAACGAACACAGGTAGACTAAAAAAAATGGAAAAAACTTAAAACTGCACTAATTTCGGAAAATGTTACGAGAGAAAAAAGGCACTCCGAATTTTTGAAGAGGCTAATGTACCTACATTAAGCATTGACTCTAGAAAGGACTAGTAGAATCTATCAAATTCATAGCATAACATAACATCACGCCTGTAATCTCCGAAGGGTTAGGCAGAGGCGTACCTTGTAGTACACCCACATTTCGCCAGTTATGTTTAAGTCCCATGTCATTGGGGGTGAGCCTATTACCATCAACTGGGCGCAAATCCTCTCTCCGTGGCTGCTACTGAGAAATTCAAATTTATAGAATTTATTCCAAAAATAATTTATAGAATACTAACTGCCTATTTTCTCAACTATGTTTGAGTCGGCTTCCAGTCTAACCGGATGCAGCTGAATACCAATATGTTACACGGAGCGACTGCCTATCTAACCTCCACAACCTACTTAGTACTGAATAATACGATACCCCTTGGTAAGACTGATTGTCAGACCACTGACTAGACGACTGTCAAAGATATAGGTACAATTGACAGCCGGGACCAAAATCTTAACGTGCATTCCGAGGCACGGAGGAAACTCGGTATGTAATGGGTGGTCATCCATCCACAGACCAACCTATGCAAGCGCGGCTAAGTTATTATTTTACCACGAGCTAATATTATAATAAAAGCTTGAATAGCAAAAGGAAAAGTTTATAAGGTTGGATCTAGGGGATAATCTTCGGTACAGCTCCGAAAATTCTTTCGCTAATGGGATACTTGCCCAGCAATGGGACAATGTAGGCTAAGAAAAGAAGTGGGAAGCTACATAATCCTAGAGTGTAGGCTAGACTAAGTCTAACGGACCCTTCATGAAGCCTGTATAGCCGAATGAATGTGCTCAAAAATTATTGCTGGGAAACTAGTTTTTTTGGGACGAAAAATCAGGTTTTCGGTAGGACTCAATGTAACACACTCAAATCATTGTGCAGGGACCATGTGTATATTTAAAGTAAAGTTATAGCAAAAAACTTGTATTTTAAAAAGTTCAGAAAAAAGTTGGAACTTTGGATCTCTGTAACTAGAAGGTTTTCAGGTATGGTCAGGAACAAAAAAAAATATCGCAATGATGGGAAGAAAAGTGAATTTCGGTTTCGTTATGAGTCTTTTTACACCTATTATTTAAAAAGTTGCTGTTGGACAATTCCCGACCACAACGCGGGTGAAGCCACGGGCAAAAGATATTAATAACTTAATTTAATTTAAGAATAATTTATTTAAAAAGTAACACAAGAGTGTACATTTACGCGCAGTAGTGTTACTTCTTGGAATGGGCAACCACAGTACTTTCGCAAGTTATTATGCCTTGTGCTTGTGACTGTAGCTTCGCTTTCTTTGTTTTTCTGACATTCAAAAGTGCCTGTAATGGTCTAATTGAAATAAATGCTTTGAGTTTGAGTTTGAGTTTCTCATAAAATGGTATAATTAATGCTTATAAGTAAACTATAACCAAAATATATTTAACAGTTGCAAGAAATAATAGTGTTGAATTCAAATGTTTGGTAGCGACCTGCCCGATCTAGGTTTATTTAAACCTGTGTTTCAGGCCATAACTTTACTTAGCACAATTCAATTAGGACAGTAAAATTATGAAATAAAAATTAATCTATTAACAACTTTAAGTATAATCAAATTGGTACAAAAAAACTAGCTTACCCCCCCCCCCCCCTCCCCACTCTGGGCGGAGCGGAAGGGAGTGTCGGACTTATACTGACTAAAACCCATCCGTGTTCCTTCTTTGCCCTTTGTGTTCCAGGGCCACGGTAGCATACGTAAATATTTACTACTAGAAACGAGTGGATAACATAATAAAACCACGCCTTCTAGTAGGTTTTAGAATTATAAAGAAGTCTTCATCCAAGTGACTTCTTCCGAGTACTATGCTGACACTTAAAACAGTTTATCATCATCATAATTCTCATGCCCTTATCCCAATTCATTTGGGGTCGGCGCAGCATGTCTTCTTCTTCCATACTTCTCTATTACTCGTCATCTCATCAGACACCTCCTTCTTGCCATATCATTCTTTACACAGTCCATCCATCGTTTCTTTGGTCTTCCTCTACTCTTATACCCATCCACATTCATACTCAAAACTTTCCTCACGACATTTTCCTCATTCCTCCGCATCACAATACCACGACAACCGATTGCCACACAACTTTTCAGTCACCGGCGCCACTTTCAGACTTCCTCTTATATATTCATTTCTTATTTTATCGATTCGCGTAAGACCACACATCCCTCTTAGCATTCTCATCTCCGATCTCCTAAAACAATAACAACACCCAATTTAACGTTACCATCGCAATAATATTCCTAATCGAAATATTTGACAGTTAGATGCGACATTCCCAGTTTTCAGAACGAATCGTCTTACCTAAATGTACATCAAGCTACTACAATCTGTCAAATAGCTTTAATAGATTTTCAACGATATCTATCGATAAAGCATTAGGTTCAAGGTTGATTGGGAAAATTTGACAATATCGGGTAACTTGATGTACATCATACCAACTTGGACAGACAGCTCACTTTCACGTTGCTGATTGGCTAATTGTGTCTTCCAGGGCATAAGTTAGCTTGAAGATTATGTAGCTAAAACAAAACCACAATTTTCAAGGAATCCCATAAAAAATTCAATCCAAAAAGAAAATCAGCAAATTGCGTCGCATTTCACTCAGAAATAACGCAAACATTTTTCTCTCTGCTCGCGTATAGTACCTACAATATAATGTTATTAGAGAAAAATCTGAACAGACTCCGAGCATGAACATGGCTTAGAATACGACATTATTAAATTGGTAGCGGCATGTAGACACTCGCAGTCGTAGCTCTATTCAGATTCTGAAGAATAATTTCTTTGAATTACCTACGCATTCATGATTTTGTTCGCTTGTCTGGTACGTTTATTAACATTTTTTTTAGGTTTGTGTTGTGGTGTTGTTTGTGCCTTTGAGTAGTAGAAGTGAATTAGACAAATACTATACAGGGTGTAAACAGACCTTTCACATAGCCGTCAACCAAGCATTCTGTACATCAAACTTTACGCAAATATTTTTGCTGGGAATCGACTTTTTTTTTGGGGTGATAAATCACGTTTTACGGTAGGACTCGATGGAAAGCATTCAAAGCATTGTGCTGATGGATGGATTGAATAGTACGGGGGTCGTGGAGGTGTGTAAAGTAAAAATCTTACATTAAAAACATTATTTTTGAAACTTTGACCCCCAATATCTCCGTAACTAGAAGGTTCCCAGGTATGGTCCAGAACAAAAAAAATATCGCAAAGACAAGAACAAGTGCCTTTCGGTTATGTTAATTTACACCCTTTATTCAGACTGTTTTTGACTGAAGTTTAATTTTGACACGGTAAGGTAAAACGTTAGCAGTAATATAAAGATGTAACTCCGTACTCTAGTTACTCTACTCCTTACGGAGACAAACACTTATTGATTTTTAGGGTTCCGTACCTCAAAAGGAAGAAATGGAACCCCTTATAGGATCACTCGCGTGTCTGTCTGTCAGTCGGTCACAGCCAATTTACTCCGAAACAACTGGACCGATTGAGTTGAAATTAGGTACACATATGTAAATCGGTGACCCAAAGACGGTCGTGTAACGTAAATTAATGAATTTAAGACCTGTGTTCCACTTTTGGGGAGTAAATTAGAAAAAGAAAAAGAATTTACTTTATCGTGTTTCACATCACATAAAAGGAATTATTGTGAGCATCTCAAATATATATTTTTTTATAATTTTAAAATAAATAGTATTGAAGTTATTTAAAAAATTGGCGAAAATTTACCCCCCTTAACTCCGAAAATTTTGAAAAAAATACAAATAAAAATTGAAAAATTGTTCTTTGCCGATAGATTAGAAGAAAATCTGTAAGAAATAATAAAAAAATAAAAATAAATCAAAAATAACAACAAATAGTAAAAATTAATTAAAAATTAAAGGGGGCTCCACCTAAAATATTTATTGAATTCATTTGGAGACTGTATCAGTTTGTTCATCATGGCCGCTAGTTTTATTACGTTTTGGTTTCTGGTGTCGATGTAGGATCCTGGAGGAAGAAATCTGCAAAGAAAATTATGACTTTAATTTGGGATTCGATTTTGAGGTATACAAGGTGTAAATGGACCCTTCACGAAGCCGTCAACCAAGCATTCGGTAAATCAAACTAGGTAACACTACGCAAAAATTATTGCTGGGTAACGACTTTTATTTTTGGGGTGAAAAATCACATTTAACGGTAAAACTCAATGTAACTCTCAAAACATTGTTCTGATTGATACCTTGAATAGTACGGGATTCATAGAGGTATTTAAAGTAAAGTTATAACATTAAAAACTTGTATTGAAAAAAAAAACTTCTGAAAAAGCTGGAACTTTGACCCCCAATATCTCCATAACTAGAAGGTTCCCAGGTATGGTTCAGAACAAAAAAGTGATCGCAATGACATGGAGAACAAATACTTTTCGGCTTCGTTAAGGGTCTATTTAAACCCTTTATAAAGAAAAATACGTGATTCCAGTAGTTCATTTTATTGTGGACGCATAACAGTAGCATCACCTGTCACAGCCCGCCGAATTATGTGTCGAGTAGTAAAAAATACAAGGAGGTAGTAGGTAGGAAAAAAGTACATTGTAACGCATGCTGATGATACAGCTAGTCTAAATTTATAAAAATCAATGTCTGTTCGTCTGTTGGTCTAGCTAGAGACTCCTTAAACTACTTAACAGATCTTGACGAAACTTTGCACTGTTACTTTTAAACTTTTACCAAGGACATGATTCTAATGTCCTTGGTAAAAGTTTATGCCACAATGCCCTATATTAGTACCATAGTACCTACCTACACCGTGATGTCGACATACGTTGATACGGAACCAAAAATATTAATTTTTACAGGTTTATTTATCCAGCTAATTCCATAAGGAAAACTACAACAACTTATGTTTTAGCTAATCTGGTTTAGTCGGGATCAAATGCCGCCCTGGCGGGTTTTAGTGGATAATCAAATATTTGCCGGGACGACCGCCGGAGGCACACATTCCTCGAGATGTTTACCAGTATTATGAGATATTTTATTAAAGAAATAAATGTAATTTTTCATTGAGAATGTTGTTGGATAGTCTCGTATTTTATTTATGTTAGTATTTGTTTTATGAGTTTGTGAGTTTAAGAGTCTATAACGGTAGAGCAAGAACTCAGTCAGTTCGGATATTGAGTGATTGAAGGACTGAACTTATTCGTGGAGTGCTTCAGAAAGGTAGGGTGCGTAGAACTCGCAACTGGCTTGCGTGTACACACAGCGACACATCAAGCTACACATATCCAGTATAACATGGCCTAGCTTTGTATAGATTTCCTGTACAATGAGAGATCAGCTTAATTTGAATAGTCATTTGATTAGTCGTTTTGCTTACCAGCCCCCATAGAGCATGGCCACCGTAGACAATTATTTATTTGACGGAAGAATCGACAAAATAACAGATAGTGCAAAGAAATCTGTCATTGTGTCGACACAATCTGCCATTTTATCGATTCTTCCGTCAAAGAAATCCTTGCCTACGGTGGTCATGCTACGGGAGCTGATGTAAGGAGGTCCATACATCAGCTCCCGTAGCATGACCACCGGACGAAGGGCAAGGAGAGTATAAGGATCGTAGCATATGGCGTGCTGTAGTTGCTGCATATCCCATGGGTAATAGGCGTGAGTTTATCTATGTAGTTAGTTTCAGGCGATTCTCCCACAGTTACTTGTTTATTTCACACTGCCGCGTTGGTCTAGTGGTCCTGGGTTCGATTCCCAGGTCGGCAAAGTGTTATTGGGTTTTCTATCAGCAATTTCTCAGTAGCAGCCACGACGTCTGAATTTGGCCCCGGTCGATGGCAGTTGGCTCGTCCCCCTATTACATCGGACTTAAACATAACTGGTGAGATGTGGGTGTACTATTAGGCCTCGTTAAGTGGGGCTACCGCAATGAAGCAGCAGCAGGGTGTGGTTGTGGAGCTGTGTCATAAACTTTGCTCCATCTCCTATCCTGCCCTCTTAGCCCAAAAACATGTAGACCAACTGACCTCTGTGCTGCCACGGACGACGCGGTGGAAGTGGCGAAGTTCTGGGCTAACAAAATATAAAAATTGTCGTGCCAGCGACACGAAGAAGAAGATTATACGTACGTAGTACGCCTCTGTCTTACCCTTCGGTGATTACAGGCGTGATGTTATGTTGTTTATTTGACCCTAATTACATACTGAAAGTAATGCTCGGTTTTCAAGTTAGGAACACTCTCATACGTACAAAAAGGTGTCAATGTAACACCATTAAAGAGTTTCCAAAAGTTACCGTCCTCATAGGTAAGTAAGGAAACGTGCATCGTTTCCCAAATACAGACTCACAATGGAAAACAGGATTAGGTAATCTATACGATCTCTTTTGAGAGTATTCGTTAAAGACCCTGTTTGGGAATCGAGTCACGTATGGCAGGTACTAGGCAGATCATGAAAGACTTGCGAAGTGAATTCAATACAGGATATTAGTTATTAATTTTGAGGAACTCGCGGCTAAATAATAACAGCCGCTCGCGTCAATTTTTAGGTTAAACCGCGCTTGCCTTAATTGATCCGTGTATATGTTACGGCTAAAAGCCGAAGTAGGTCCGCATGGGCCGATGTTTGCCAGGGCTGCGGGACTGTTCGAATGAGATACCGTGGCCCTGGAACACAAAGGGTAAAGAAGGAATATAGATGGGTTTTAGTAAGTACAAGTCTGACACTCCCTTCCGCTCCGCTCAGAGCCGGTCATTTGATGATTTCCCATACAAAAAAAAAAAAATAGGTTACGCCAAGTTCTAGCCGGCTATACCTAAGTGCGGCCGGTAACAGTTTGTTATACTTAGGTGTATACTTTTTATTGCTAGGACTCACCGACCAAATGGATAAGTTAGGTTAGGTTAGAACTGTGGCCAAATGCGCGCGAGCCGAGCGAGCGCAGCGAGCGGTGCCGCGGCAGCGGCCGGCGAGCTCTACATCCAAATTGGTTGCATCAAACCTCCAAATTTAGGCCGTACCTAGGTAAAGCCATAGCCAGCTAGAACTAGGAACCTTACTTCGGTTCTTAGCCGTAACATATATACCGAGTTGCCTCCGTGCCTCGGAAAACACGTTAAGCCGTTGGTCCCGGCTGTGATTTGTAGATCTTTGACAGTCGTTACAGGTAGTCAGTGGCCCAAACGTCTGCCAACCAGTCTTACCAAAAGGTATCGTATTACCTAATGCTAACTGGGTTGTGGAGATCAGATAGGCAGTCGCTCCATGTTAAATACTGGTATTCAACTGCCTCCGGTAACAGTCTAAATGTTTAATTTCAAAGACAATGGAACTAACGGTATAAGGTACGCACGACGGCCAATCAAGCTTTACAAAACCAGTTTATGCGGATCTCTCATTGTTTAAGAAATCTATACAAAGCGAGGCCAAGTTATACTAGAAATGTACAGCTACATGTGCCGCCGTGTGTACTACTGGTAGTAACGCGGGTAAGTCACGTAATTGTTTAAAGTAAAAGAAGGAAAATTAAGAAAAAACTGTGGGTTTGTATAACGTTAAAGAAACTTTCAACGAAAATTGATTTAAATATTATGTGAAATTTATTTTATGACATTTGGGCAATGATTCGTGAAACTGCAGCAGTTCGTTTGTTTTTCATTACATACTACTCGTAGTTAGCATTACATACTATGAAACACAAATTTAGCTTTACTTTTAAACGTATATTGACATATGAATAACACACATACATACACATACAAACACACACACACACACACACACTACATATGATCTATATATATAAAATAGTAAACAGACTGACTGACTGACTGGATGATATATCAACACACAGCCCAAACCGCTGGTCCTAGAGACATGAAACTTGGAGGGTATGTTCTTTGTGAAGAGTAAGTATCCACTACGAAAGAATTTTTGGGAATTCCACCCCTAAAGGGGTAAAATAGAGGATGGAAGTTTCTATGAAAATCCATCAGTTTTGAAATTAGAATCTTAAAATTTTGTGCTAAGAGACATGAAACTTGGAGGGTATGTTCTTTGTGAAGAGTAAGTATCCACTACGAAATATTTTTTGGGAATTCCACCCCTAAAGGGGTAAAATAGAGGATGGAAGTTTCTATGAAAATCCATCAGTTTTGAAATTAGGATCTTAAAATTTTGTGCTTAGGGTGACGTTTGTAAATTAATTTATACGTGTCTCAGCGTTTTTGATAAATCTACCCCCGAACGGTTAAAAAGGGGGATGAAGGTAAGTAATCGGATATTTTTCGACATTTACGCGGGCGAAACGCGGGCAAAAGCTAGTTAAAAATATTTTTATTATTCTGGCGATGATCGCTAACAGACTGGATTGCCCTTATATCCGGCAATGCTGTAGCAGACATGTTGTTACCTTGTGAGGGTTCGTTTTTGTTAGTGCTTGTTATTCTGTATGTATCCTTTTATGTATCTGTTTGTGTATGAGTCTGGTTACTTGAATTAACTAATTTTATTAATTTATTAATGATATTGTTTATTACTACGAAAGTCTTGACCTGTTTTTATTCTATTATATAATTTCTCCCCTATTACATACCGAGTTTCCTCCGTGCCTCGGAAAGCACGTTAAGCCGTTGGTCCCGGGTGTCACTTGTAGATCTTTGACAGTTGTTAGGCAGTCAGTGGCCCAAAAAGTCTGACAACCAGTCTCACCAAGGGCTATCGTATTACCAAGTACAAACTGGGTTGTGGCGGTCAGATAGGCAGTCGCTCCATGTAAAATAGTGGTATTCAGCTGCATCCGGTAAGACTGGAAGCCGACCCCAACATAGTTGGGAAAAGGCTAGGCAGATTATATCATTTCTCACATAATCGAAACAAACATTTTCTTGTGATGAAACCAAATAGAGGAATCCGAGTTACTAAAAACTATTTTTCTTACCATCTAATAATTTCTTAGAAAAATACTATCTGTAATATTAAGCCTTCGAGAACGTAATGTTGTTTCCTAGTTTGTCCGTCCGTCCGGTTCGTTTAGCAGAGCAAACAATGGTTAACGAAACGTACTGTATATGTGTTTGTACAGAGTGAGTTTATTATTTATTTATATTTATTTTAAACTTCATGTACAATAGTGATACATAGGCGGACTTAATGCCACAAGGCATTCTCTACCAGTCAACCTTTGGGTTAAATAAGAAAACATTGTGAAAGGGTACAAAATAAATATATAAAAAATAACTTCTTGCTATCGAAAATTTATATAGGCACTTATAATGATACTAATACTTATATACAAATAAAATAAACTAATACATATTTTAACAAATACCAAAATTAAAAACGAGAAACCTAATAATAATTACCATGACTCGACTTCTAATAGAGAGAGAGAGCTATTTATTTTGACTTAAATAGTGGTTACGCACGAGGCACGTGGTTGAATTCTTACAAGATAACTAAAATGTTACAACTATTTCATAGATTTTTGTTAACGCATTAAAATCATCATATCAGCAATATTGAGATATAAAGGGTGTAAATAGACCTAAGGGTCTATTTACACCCTTTATATCTCAATATTGCTATTATATTGCAGACGGGGAGAACAAATACCTTTCGGCTATGTCTTAACATAGCCGAAAGGTATTTGTTCTCCCCGTCATTTTTTTGTTCTAGGCCATACCTGGGAACCTTCTTGTTACGGTGATATTGGAGGTTAAAGTTCCAACTTTTTCACAAGTCTTTTGTTTTTAATACATGTTTTTTATGTAAAGATTTTTACTTTACAGACCTTCACGACCCCCGTACTATTCAATCTATCCATCAGCACAATGCTTTGAGTGCTTTCCATCGAGTCCTACCGTAAAACGTGATTTTTCACCCGAAAAAAAGTTGATTCCCAGCAATAATTTTTGCGTAAAGTTTAAAGTTACTTAGTTTGATGTACAGAATGCTTGGTTGACGGCTATGTGAAGGGTCTGTTTACACCCTGTATATTAGTATAGAAAACCGGCCTTTTGTTAAGAAGGCCTGTTTTTTATTCGCCTATCTTGTATCCCACTGCTGGGCAAAGACCAATATCTATCCCTATTTGAGAACTTTTATTTTTTAGAAAGAAGAAGTAATATGAAGCTATGCAATTTTGATACTTATAATAGAGCTGCTACTCTCGATTAAAACAAGATACATATACAAAAAAAAAAGTCAAAAGCATTTATTTCAATTAGACCATCACAGGCACTTTTGAATGTCAAAAAAACAAAAAGAAGCGAAGCTACAGTCACAGTCACAAGACATAATAACTTGAGAAACTACCGTAGTTGAACATTATAGAGCGTCCAGAGTAAAATATTAAATAAACAATGAAAAAAAAATAAAGTAATTAAAATAAACCGTGGCAGCTAAGAGGTGACCACGACCAGTCCCAACTGACAGCGCCCGTTCACGAACATGACGCATGGATCAGCGCCATTCAACTTAACCATATTGAAGGGAACTAAATGACCCGACACACCCGCCACCATCAGCGAGACATTTGAGTGCGCATGACATTCTCTCAGCCACCAAGGCACATTCCAGTCAATGAAAGATAACAAAATTTAAGATGTAGCCTTACAGTACATAGCACTCACACATGTGATATGAAGTTATATAATACTAACATGGAATCTATACAAAGCAAGGATATTTTACAATTTTCTGCAGCTTCCACATGGTAATGAACCAGTTTGCCCCTATGGTTGTAGAGTAGCAAATTGTTGCTTTTTACAAAAAAAAAAAAAAACTGAAATAATGCTTCTAATCTATATAACACAATGGTAATCAAAGTAACTAAGTTTCCAAAGAAAAAAAAATATAAATTAAAGAACTAGAGGGGGAGCATCTCTTCCAAACACATAAATAATATATAAGTAAATATTGATATACAGGAGGTGTTCAGATAGAACCTTTATCAGAAAATTATGAATCAGTATCAATATGAAGGATAGTATTACGTGTCCTATTTTGCGAGCGATTTCACATAAAGCTACATAAAAATACTTATAAAATCAGGTTTTCGATAAACAATTATGACGACTGCCTCGTTAGTTGCAAGTGATATAGCTGAGCATGAGGTCCTGTGTTCGATTCACAAAACAAAGCGGAGGTTTTATTAGATTTTTCCATCATTTCAGAAACAACTCCGGGTCTGAATTTGTATCAAATTTATATAAACAATAGCGGCCCTATCACATTGAACATAACTGGTGAAATGTGGATATACAACATTAGTTTTAGTGTATGCGAAATCTGAAACACGTGTCTAGTATTTTTATGTAAAGAATCTATGTACAAAATTACAAAACTGTATAATGAAAAATCACAAAGTTATAAGCTTGTTCTGTTACCTAGTTATCCGCATAAAAACGTGGTCACCACGCAGCCCACGTCTCCAGCGTCGTCTTGAGCTTATTGATAATAATAATTTGGTAGTAGGTACCTAAATTATTGCGATAGGTACTTAATGTCGCTAGGTGTCCAACTTTTAACTTTTTTTAATTATTTTTGGGAAAAAATATAACATGGTTTAAAAATTATTGGAATCGATTCAGTTACTTATTCTGAACAAACTATATTCAGGTTTTGTATTTACTTAAAATATTGTTGTATATGTACTATAGGCACTGTAGCGGAATAGTACAAAAAGTACTACAGCACCATCTATGACGCAGAGGAAGAACAAAAATCAAAAACCTAAATCGCGATGGTAAAGTTATTCGCAAGTTACTCGTGAGACCACAAACAGAAGAACCCGACAGTAACTGTCGGACAGTATCCCTCCAGAAACAACACCCGTCTGGTCGGAGGATACTCCGTTTTCTACTGAGGATGAAGAACTGTACACCCTATTCTTGATAAGTTCCAATCCCTTGAGTATTTGAAGTTAAGTTATTTTGGAATGTGCGTTTGCTTCTCAGCTTACTGGTATTTCTAACTACATTTACGGGCCTAAACCAAAGTAAATGCAGCGTGTTGTGTGTTATTTTTAGGGTGTGTTGTGATGAGGTCCTATTTCGTTTTCTTCTATTTGCATGTCTGACAATTCGACATGTATTTAAAATTGCAGCTTTTTGTAGGGTGATATAGAGCGTTTCTTTAAGACTTAGTAATTTGAGGCTATGGAGTAGGTGATTCGATTATTATTATTATTTACTCATTATCAAGTAACATGACTCATTATTTGGCACAAAAATTTCAATAATAATATAGTTATGTTATTAAAATTGAATCGTCGTAATACCAAAACTTCTAACTCAAAGCTCAAATCCGCAAACGACTTAAAAGAAGAGCTTTTTCTAGTTTCTCTATAAAAAAACAAATTTAAAATTGTTTGTTGTTTGTTTGTTGTTTTTTTTTTCTTTTTCCTTTCTATCTCTACGTTGTGTTCACAAATTGAAGCAACAATTTGCTACTCCACAACCATAGGGGCAAACTAATTGATTACCATGTGGAAGCTGCAGAAGATTTTAAAATATCCTTGCTTTGTATAGATTCCATATGTTAGTATTATATAATTGCATATCACATGTGTGAGTACTACGTACTGTAAGACTACATCTTAAATTTTGTTATCTTTCATTGACTTGAATGTGCCTTGGTGGCTGAGAGAATGTCATGCGCACTCAAATATCTCGCTGATGGTGGCGGGTGTGTCAGGTCATTTAGTTCCCTTCAATATGGTTGAGTTACATGGCGCTGATCCATGCGTCATGTTCGTGAACGGGCGCTGTCAGTTGGGACTGGTCATCTCTTAGCTGCAACGGTTTATTTTAATTACTAAATTTTTTTTCCTTGTTGATTTAATCTTTTACTCTGGACGCTCTTAATGTGCACGTCTTTCTACATCGTTCTCACATATTTGTATAATATCAACATGAATTTGTAAAACATTTTGATTTAAAAGAGTGTCCATGGAGTTTTTTGCCCATTCTTCTCCATAGAGATCTACGCTTTGGAATGTGCAACTACAGTACTTTCTCAAGTTATTATGCCTTGTGACTGTGACTGTAGCTTCGCTTCTTTTTGTTTTTTTTGACATTCAAAAGTGCCTGTGATGGTCTAATTGAAATAAATGCTTTTGACTTTTTAAAAAAACCCCATCGCAAATAAACATTTGAAAAGTCAATAAAATGGCTGAGCCGGTTTTGATAAAACATGTCTAATTGTAATAATATACTCACCATGCCCTTTCATTTGATACCCCACTAAAGTATATTTGAAAATATTGTATTTTTCATCCCCCAAATCTAGTAAATGGCTACACCGATTTCGATAAAACATGCCTAATTGTAATATACACATCATACACTTTCATTTGTTACCCCACTTGGGTATATTTGAAAATATTCGATTCTTCATACCCACTTTCCTCCCCCATAACAAGTAAATGGTTGCACCGACTTTGATAAACGTTTCTAAGAACCATCGCCAAGAAACTAGCTTTCAAATAAAAGAAACTGCATCCAAATCGGTTCACTCATTTAAGAGCTACGGTGGAGGAATTTAACAGTTTATGGTAAGTTGATGTGCTGGCGATAGTACTTAAAAAAAAAAATTAAATTAAATTTAAAAACCCCCATCGCAACAAAAGAAAAACGAACAAACATTTGAAAAGTCAATAAAATGGCTGAGCCAGTTGTGATAAAACATGTCTAATAGTAATATACGCATCATGCACTTTCAATTGATACCCCACTTGGTTATTTTTGAAAATATTCGATTTTCCATACCCTCTTTCCTCCCCCATAACTAGTAAATGGCTGCACCGACTTTGATAAACGTTTCTAAGAACCATCGCCAAGAAACTAGCTTTCAAATAAAAGAAACTGCATCCAAATCGGTTCACTCATTTAAGAGCTACGGTGCCAGAGACAGACACACTCACACACATTGCGGTCAAACTTATAACACCCGTCTTTTTGCGTCGGGGTTAAAAAAAAAGGAATGTCCACAGCTAAGCAAACTGGAAAAGATAAAAATAATCATAGATGAGGTTCGGTTCGACCGTTCGGTTTTATTACAACCCGCGATCGCCGATACCGGGGCGATAAGACCCGAGCAAATGCGAAAAGTTATCAATGGGACACGGTGCCACTGAGGGACTTGATAAGTGCTGAAAACTTGCAGTGAGGAAAGTGTTTTTACAAGCTTTTATTTAACGTGCAGTGTTTGTATGTACAGTCACGAGCACTAATATGTAAACAACTTAACAACTTTTAAATGTGTTTTTCTCCTGTTCTGATTAAAATTTCATGTTGTTAAGAACAGAGATAAGATAAGATAAGATAAGATAATTTTTATTTGTGCAAACATGAGTGTACATACAGTATAGCATGCAAGGTGGCACTTTATAAATGAGCTGTCACGTTTGGCCTATAAGGCGAGAGTATTCTAGAATTCATATATTTATGAAAAAGATCCCATCTCTAAGTTACAATCGTTATTACTCGAAAATATTGTTTTTTTTAGGAAAGTGTATACATAGTGGTGTTCGTGACTGTACGTTTGTTTAGGTCAAATCGTGCAGCTGAATTTTAAAGCAGTTATCCCCAAATGGTTGAGCTGAAATTTTGCATACACGATAAGTTTGGATGACAACACATGGTTAGCTAAGTGACGTATTTCTAAATCCAATATGGCGGACTCCCAAAGATGGTGGACTAGTTATTTTTATGCACCCCCATGATATGGGTATCAATTGCTAAAAAAAACGAAACCAGCGTAGAATAAAATAATGTTTTTTGATCAGCATGAGGTGTTGAGGAGCTCGTGGCTAACTAATAAAAGCCGCAGGTCGAGCTTTATTGACCATCCACATAGAGTTTCCTCAGTGCCAAGCACATAAAGCCGCGTTGACTCGATCGGACCGAGTGGACTGGGATTCTTACTTCGACGCAACTCCACTCAACTCATATTGTGGCAACCCAAAGCAACCCATCCGAGTGCACTCGGATTTTGGGTTGCAACAATACGAATTGCCTTCGAGTAGGTATCCAAGTCCACTTGGTCCGAGCATACTCTCATCGTGTCAATACGGCTTTAAGCCGTTGGTCCCGGCTGTCACTTGTAGTTCTACTCAATTATCGAACTTCAAAACTAAACTCGATCATCTACTCTTTTTAAATTAAGAACAACAACAACAAAAACGAATGCTCAACCCTTAAAAAGCGGCGGTCTTTTCACGAACGATAAATACTTTTGAGTAGGGTTACCATCCTTACGGATTTGTGTTCTAGTTTTTTCTTTTTTTTTTAATTTAAATTTTTTTTTTCATGTAATTTTGTTTTTTAGCCTATATTTTGTACTCTATGTAATAGTATTATAAAACTTGAAATACCTATGTACCTAAGTGCTGTAAAAAAAAAAAAAAAGTGAATTTGTCACTTACAGGTGTGCCTGTAAGTGACAAATTCACTTTTTTTTTTTTTTTTTTCGGATGGGAAATCATCAAATGACCCCCCCCCACTCTGGGCGGAGCGGAAGGGAGTGTCAGACTTGTACTGACTAAAACCCATCCATGTTCCTTCTTTGCCCTTTGTGTTCCAGGGCCACGGTATCTCTTTCGAACAGTCCCGCAGCCCTGGCAGGCATCGGCCCTTGCGGACCCCTACTTATTTGCTGACATCTCTTTGAGGCGCGCGTGGAACACGACCGCGCCGTCGACACGGCCTGTCGTCATAAGACGGCCGGACGGCGAGCTGGCCCATAACTCGCCGTCCACAGGCCCGCGCCTACGGTGGCCGGGAGCCACCACGTGACCCCCAACGCCCAGGGCGTCTCCCGCGGCGACTGGGACGTGAGGTTCTTTCTCTCTCACGTCCCGCCACCTCCTTCACTAGCATGACTGCTTCGCAGAAGGAGGTGACGGCTTCCCATTCCCTCTCGCTCCGGACCATGGCTTGAACCAAGGCCTGACGCGAGAGATCGCCGCCGCCAATCGCCGCTACGAGGACACGGCGGTGCTCCGCCCAAGCGGGGCAGACCTCCACGGTGTGCTCCACCGTGTCCTCCGGACGATCCTCGCAGTGGAAACACCCGGGCGTTTCCTCCCGCCCGATTCGGTGCAGGAACCTCCCGAAACAACCGTGTCCGGTGAGGACCTGCGTCAGGCGGTAGGTGAGGGCGCCGTGGCGCCTCTCTAGCCACTCCTCAAAGAGGGGACTTATCGCCACTATGGTGGCGTGCCCTGCACGGGGTTGCGACAGTCGCTCTCTCCATGTCGCCATGAGATCACGCCGGAGGTCTGTCCGCTGAGCAGCAATTTGCCGCGGCAGCGGAGTTTCCTCCCGACGTAGTGCCTCCGCGCGCCATTCGTGCAGGCGTGCGAGGACTATCGCCTCCAGATCCCATGGCGGCAATCCGGCAAGGAGGCTAGCCGCTTCGCCGGAGATCGTGCGGTACCCCCGGATTAGCCTTATGGCTATTACTTTTTGGGGCGCGTTCAGGTAGTGGGCGGCTTGCCGCCTCAAAGAACGCGCCCACACCGAAGCCCCGTAAAGGGCCATGGACCGCACGACCCCCGCGTATAGCCTCCGGCAGGAGGCGTTTGGACCCCTCAGGTTGGGCAAGAGCCGCTTGAAGGCAGCCCCTGTCCGTTCCAGTTTGGGAGCCAAACGTCGGAAGTGCTCCACGAAGTTCCACCGGCTGTCGAGGACGAGTCCTAGGTACTTCAACGTCGACCCGACGCCGATGGAAACCCCTCCTGCCGTCAGTAGGGATCCCGACGGTGGCGCATTCCGAGGCCCATGAAAACACATGGCCTCGGACTTGTGCAGTGCCACCTCGAGACCCAATTGCCGGATCCTCTCCACGACTATCGCAACCCCGCGTGTCATGTTTTCGGCCGCCGCCTCGTGCGACCTCCCTTGTGCCAGTACCAGCGTGTCGTCAGCGTAGCAAACTACGCTGATGCCGGTAGGGAGGTCGGCGCGCAGCACCCAGTCGTAACCGATGTTCCACAGGGCCGGTCCCAGAACCGATCCCTGTGGAACACCGCACGACATTTCTCGCCGGTTCCATTCTCCGCTTCGACCAGGGTAGATGACGGCTCTATCCGTCAGGTAGTCCCCGACCACACGACGAAGGTAGGTCGGCACCCGGTGATACCGGAGTGCCTCCCTAATGCAGCTCCAGGGCATGGAGTTGAAGGCGTTGGCGATGTCAAGAGACACCGCCAAGACGACCCCGCCCCGGGACACCGCGTCCCCCGTCGTGAGGGCTCTCACGCGCATGATGGCGTCCACCGTCGAGCGCCCCTTGCGGAAACCAAACTGGTGTTCCGCAAGATCCGGCCCCATCCCCGCAAGGTGCCCGGCGAGGCGGTTGGCAATGACTCTTTCAAAGAGCTTGCCCACCTCGTCGAGCAGCACGATGGGCCGGTATGCGGACGGAGAGTCCGCAGGGCGCCCTGGTTTCCGGATGAGGACCAGCTTCCCCGTCTTCCAACGAAGCGGAAACTGGCCTCTCTCCAAGCATGCGCTTAGGAGCCCTTCCAGTCGGGGCCCGAGAGCCTCAGAGGCCAGGACCCAGGCTTTGCCAGGCAAGCCATCGGGTCCCGGGGCGGTGTTTCTGGTTTTCAGCCTGCGTACCGCCACTCTCAGGTCTACCCCAGTCACCTCCGGAACGTCGTCATCGTCATCGGTGTGGTCCGCTTCCGGCACCGCACGCGGCGGCGGAGCCATAGGCGGGGGAGGATGCTCCCCTCGCGAAGGGAACAAAACGCTCACCACGTCCTCCACGAGCTCAGGCCGGAGACTCTGCGTCAACGGGGGGGCCCGGGTGCGGAGTTTGTCCCGCACCATCTTTCACCGTCGAACCGGATGTACCGGTGGTCGGAATAGGTCTCCACCCTGTCCATGACGCGCCAGTCAACGACACGCGGCGACAGAGCGGGGCTGGCGAACGAGATGTCCACCACCGACTCGCCCCGCATCCGCACGCACGTGGGGACAGAACCCCGATTTAGGACGATCAGGCCTGTCTCCAGAGCCCAGTCCTCCACCATTCTACCCCGCACGTCCGTGTAACGAGAACCCCAAGCCAAGTTCTTGGCATTGAAGTCCCCGAGCACAAGCACGGGGAGGGAATGGCTTCCGATGACGACACTCAACTCCGTGAGGGAGTTGTGGAACTCGGCGAGAGTTCGGCTCGGGGAGAAGTAGACTCCCACTACAACGATCTCCCCGAACCGTGCTGCTACGCACCCCTGACCCTTCCTGACACTCTCAAGGGTCGGGGTACCAGCTGCGACCGACGCAATTATGGTCACTGAGCCGCTAAGGTCCTCCACCCAGTCATCCCTGGGCGGGACAAAGTACGGTTCAGCGACCACGGCGATGTTAATCGACCACTGCGCCACGCTCTGGAGCAACAGATCCTGAGCGCAGGCGCAGTGGTTGATGTTCGCCTGGAGAAGGCGTAATGGGGCCGTTACTGGCACTCCATTTCAGCCCCCTCCCGGGCCCCCTGCGAGGGCCCCGCTGCGGAAGTTGCAGCAGTAGCGGCAGCGGCGGCGACAGTGGCGGCAGCTGCGGTGGTGGCGACGGTGGGGGTTTTGGCGGTGGTGGCGGAGGGCCTTCCCTTGCCCCTGGCCTTGGCGGGAGTACCGCAGGACTTGCTCCCTGCCCGGTGATCGGCCGGCTTGCCAGCTGCCGCACATGCGGCGCAGCGCGGCGCGGCGGAGCAAGCCGCGGCCATGTGACCAGGCTGGCCGCAGCGGAAGCACAGGCCGCTGCGGTCCACCTCCGAAGTGCACCGGACCGACACGTGGTGCCCCACATGGCAGCGGAAGCACCTCAGAGGTCTGGGTTCCAGCAGCTTCACCTGCGCCGAAACCCAGCCCACCAAGAGCCTTCGGCCCTCCACAATGACTTTCGCCGCCGTCACAGGGCAGCTTACCGTAATGGTTCGCATGCCCGACAGGTCCGGACGTAAGGTGCCTGCCTTGACTTGCTCGGCAGGGCACCCACCGGTCCTGGTGACGGCGGCCACCACCTCCTTCTCGGTCACCGAGTCGTCCAGACCCAGTATGCGCAGGTCTGCGCATTTGACGGGCCTGGACACTCTGGCCTCGTCCGCATTTAGGGACGCTCTAAGCTTTTCAGCCAGAGCGTCAGCGGACGAGCCACGGGTTTCGCCAGGGATCTCCAGCACTAGAGCCCCTGTTGCGGTGACTCTAAGCCGGAGGCCCCCGGTGATCCCGAGCTCTCCGAGATCCACCGTCGCTTTCGCCTTAGCGAGCACGTCGCGGTAGGTCACGCCCCTCTTTTCCGCGTCCGGCTGTAGTGTAATCACTACAGCTGCGGTCTTCGGGGCGCTGAGCCTAACCGCGACGCCCCGCTCCTTTTGCCGGCGTTTCTGCTCCTGCCTCCTGGCCTTTTTGGCCGCCCTTCGCTGCCTCGCGTTTTCTCCAGCCACCTGCCACACGGTCTCGGCCACGGAAGGCTTAGGGGGCGGGGGGGGCGGCGATAGCGGCTGTCTCGCGGCTGGCGCTGGCATATTCGCCACCTTGCCCTTCTTTTGGGCCGCCGCCTTGCTCTGTTTCAGGGCCGCCGCCTTCTTAACCGGAGCCAGTTTCGTCGGGGCCGACATAACCCTGCCGGGGGGCTGGCTGGACGGCCCCGGTGCGGAGGCCGCAGCAGACGCATATGAGGCCGCCCTCAGGCCCGGGGGCGCCTTGTTTGCCGCCGGGGGGGGGCGTATGCCAATGCCCTGGATGACTTCCAGGACGGAGAACCGCGCCTGGAAGGCAGCCAGCTCCTGCCGAACCAGATTCAGGACCTGGTTCTCCACCGGCACGTGCTGGCTTGGACGCTTCTGGCCCCCATTTTGGGGCGCCTCGCGAGAGCCGGACTCGCGCAGACTGGCCAGGTCTGCTCGGAGCTTCCTATTCTCCTCTTTGAGAAGCTCCGTGGCGGCTGTCAGTCGAGCGACCTCTGCCCTCAGTTTGGCCACGCCGTCTGGCGGCGGCCCCGCAAATCTAGCCTCCGCTGCCGCCATAATGGAGGCGACCGCTGCAGGTATAGCCCTTTGCCTGGTGGAGGGCTTTTGTTTGAAGGAGACAGCCCTCAGCGCTGCCTCCACCTCCTTCGCGAGCCCGGCCTTACGCTCCGCAGCAGAGCCGCCATCTGCGCCCGCCTCGTCGCCAGAATAGCCCGAACGGGCCACCTCGTGACCGGCGGCCACCCCCGGGTGGCGCCCCTCCTCGGCAAGCCGCGCCGACCTCTCGGTGGCAGAGAGGCCTCTCCCCTTGCCGCGGATCCCGCCGCGCTTGCTGGTGGGGATCTTGCGAGCCGAAGCCAGCTCCCCATCTGACGACGACTCTCGGTCGCCTACCGGCCTGGACCGCTTGCGTAGGAACTCCCTGTTCCCCGCAGCAGCCCCGGGCCTCCCGCGCTGGGAGCACACTGTGCCAGCGCTCACCTCGCTGGATGCGGCGCCGGACTCCGACCCCGCATCCCTCTCCTCCCTTCCTTCGCCGTTATCGGCCGTTTTTTGGGTTTTGTAATCTTCCATACTGTTTCCACGAGTATGGGGGAAATAAATAGTCCATCTGGGCAGTGCCCCCTGTACCCAGATAAGCCATAGCCAGGCCCGGCAGTGGTCCGCACTAGAGACTGATTTTCCAAAGGAACCCGTCAGCCATACATCTCCTCGCGGTGCGCCGCCGCTTGAGATTCGGTGACAAATTCACTTTAGATTTGAAGTTTAATTGTCACAGTACCCAAAAAAATGTATAAGTGAATATATTGTTGGAGTGTCATAATTAAATAAATAAATTTGTCTGGATAAGTCAGCTGTTTTTCTTACTTATAAAAAACATAAAAATAATTAAACAAGGGTAAACCATCTATCTGCCTGGCCTTTCTCAACTATGTTGGGGTCGGCTTTCAATGAAATCGGAGGCAACTGAATCGCAGTATTTTACATGGAGCGACTGCCTATTTGACCTCCACAACCATGTAACCTTAGTTACCTTACCTTAAATATGACTGATTGCCAGACTTAAAAAACGGTTAATGTGTACTGCAATACTGAAAAGAGTGTCCATGGAGTTTCTTGCCCGTTTTTCTCCATAGTGATCTACGTTAGCGAATGGGCAACCACAGTACTTTCACAGTTTTTGTGCCTTGTGACTGGGACTGTAGCTATATATTACTGTTGTCTTTGTTTCGACAATTCAAAAGTGCCTGTAACTGGCCTACTTGAAATAAATGCTTTGATTTTGATTTTTGATTTTGCAATAAAGAAGAAAATGTCCAGTTTTTTTTCAGGACATTGCTCGGAATGGTAATCCTATTTGCAAGACGCCGCGCGCCGTGTTCTTAGTCACGATACGAAATACGTTCACCCATCTAGTTGGGTAACGTGGATCGTAACCCTTTGTCAGTGTTTATTGGGGTGCCGAAGTGAGGCAAAACCATAAGGAACCCTACACCGATACCGAATGGGTTTCGTTGAAACTCGCTTGCCGATTTGCTTTCTTTCGGTGTATTTGCTTTTTTTATTCGCGTTTCTCTCTGTATTGAGCTTGGATGTAGGTATAAAATGACACTGAAGCCACTTCACTTCTTCACTGACGAAGAATTATTATCAACTAGCTTTTACCCGCGACTTCGCTCGCGTAAATTTGGAATTTGACAATCAATTTGGGTTGTACTCTACTTATATAATAATATAATTCAATCATGATTCGAAAGACACGTGGCGCCATCTATTATAATAAGAACGGTATTTTTTTATATTTTTATACGCAAACCCTGGGTAGGGAACAACAGCTTTTTTTTTGTTTTTTTTTTTTCTTTCCATGTCAAAACAAGAACGGTATTGTTGTTTTCCTCGGGAACAGTATTTTTTTTTTAGATGAAAGGTACCCTATGTCTATTTCTGTACACCTGATAACGCATATGCAAAATTTCAGGATGATCGATTCAGTGGTTTGGGCGTGAAAGGTAACAAACAAACTTACTTTCGCATTTATAATATTAGTTAGGATAACCAATGGGATGTGATTTTCTAATCCAGTAATAACTGTATCGAGTGCTTGAAAGTTAGCTTTTTTGGCGCTTATTTTCTTAGATGGTTCCCAGCTATGGTCTAGAACAAAAAAATGATCGCAAAGACGAGGAGAATAAGTGCCTTGCGGCTATGTTAAGGGTCTATATGCACCCTTTATAGTTTTTCTTAGAAAAATAGTGACAAAAAATATGCTTTGGATTATAAAATACTTTGAAAGCAAAATGCCACACGGCAGACCAACTCATGAGTTATGCATTATTTTTATAACAGAAGAAAATAATAAAAAGGCTTTATCTAATCTGAAATTGCACAAACAATGGCTGCCTTAAGCCCAAAATTAATAAAACAATATCGTGTTGATACTCGTACATTTTTCATTTACAACTTACAGTGACTGCGCGAGCATCGTCCCGATGCTTTTACTGTGTAAGGCTCCACTCACAATGGAAACCAGGAAAATAACATAACATAACATCATGTCTGTAATCCCCGAAGGGTTAGGCAGAGGTGTACCTAATAGTACACCCAAATTTCGCCAATTATGTTTAAGTCCCATGTTATAGGGGGCCAGCCTATTGCCATCTATCGGGCGCAAATTCAGACTCCGTGGCTGCTACTCGCGCTAATCCCGCCGACAGACTGGTACGCAGTTTGGTGGGTGCATAAATTTACCTAATGTTTGGTCATGAATAAATGATTTATTTCTTATAATTTTATTTTTACTGAGAAATTCCTAATAAAAAAAACTGTAATACATTGCAAGACCCGGGAATCGAACCCTGACGCGACCACTAGACCAACGAGGCATTATAAGTTATAATTATTGAGTTATAAATGAAATAAGTAAATAAATAGCACATTTATAGCGTAGTAAATAAATAGCACATTTATAGCGTAGTATTGTTGTATGTAGGTACCACCAGTGTCCCACAATACATACTAATGTATATTTTACTAGCTTTTGCTTCGCCCGCGTAGATGTCGAAAAATATCCGATAACTTACCTTCATTCTTTATATTTTTGAATAAATTTATTATTATTATTTATTATTATTATTATTTGCCTTTTTAACCCTTCGGGGGTAGTATTATCAAAAACGCTGAGACACGTATAAATTAATTTTCAATCGTCAGCCTGAACACAACATTTGAAGATCCTAACTTCAAAACTGACGGACTTTCATATAATCTTCCATCCCCTATTTTACCCCTTTAGGGATGGAATTCCCAAAAATCCTTTCTTAGTGGATACTTACTCTTCACAAAGAACACACCCTCCAAGTTTCATGTCTCTAGGACCAGCGGTTTGACTGTGTGTTGATATATCACCCAGTCAGTCAGTCAGTTTACTATTTTATATGTATATAGATAAATGTGAAAATAACTCTGTCTATCATGCTGCCTGTGACTTTTTACACAATAAGAGCTGAATTAATTTTTATGAAATTTGGCAGAGTAAAAGACCATAATTTGGGTAAGTACATAGGCTAACTTTTTATCACAATAGAGCGTTAATGTTGGTATATTTTCGAACTCCACACGAGTGAAGTTGCAGATAAAAGCTAGTAGTTTACAAAAAAAGGTAGTTTTAAAGCTAATTGTGTAACCTTATTCAGTCAACATTGAAAAACAGCTACCTATCGTTTTGTTTTCCCTGTATTTTTCCAAAATTTTCTTCACACACGTCACCTCCAATACGAGCGCAGCCTAATCCGAGCAATTTCCAGATTGAATTTTTACGACATCAACAAACAGACGGATAAAGTGATAAACAAATGTGTAGCCGGGGAGTTGAATGACTAAACTGCGATATAAAACGGAACTGAACTTGGTTATACATAAAATTTATTAAATGAGCTGAAGATATCGCGTCGCGGGCGGAGGGTTAGATGTGATACCGAAGTTGCTCAATTCATGGTTGTGTTGTAGTGATGGAACCGTTTCTGTTTCTTGGAATTTGGTGTTACTCGGTTTTTATTTGAAGTTTAGTTGCCTTTTTTTATTTTTTTTCGGATGGGTAATCATCAAATGACCCCCCCACTCTGGACGGAGCGGAAGGGAGTGTCAGACTTGTACTGACTAAAACCCATCCATGTTCCTTCTTTACCCTTTGTGTTCCAGGGCCACGGTATCTCTTTCGAACAGTCCCGCAGCCCTAAGTTTAGTTGCCTCAATGGAACATCGCTAAATATTACCACGTCTATCTGATACATACACAGATATAGATAGACTACTATATGTCATCATCATCTGCCTAGCCTGTTCCCAACTAGTTAAGGTCGGCTTCCAGTGTAACCGGATGCAGCTGAATACCAGTATTTTACATGGAGCGACTGCCTATCTGACCTCCACAACCCAGTTAGTACTAAGTAATATGATACCCCTTGGCAAGACTGGTTGTCAGACTTTTTGGGTCACTGACTACCTGTAACGACTGTCAAAGATCTACAAATGACAGCAGGGACCAACGGCTTATGTGCTTATGTGCTTTCCGAGGCACGGAGGAAACTCGGTATGTAACGGGTGGTCACCCATCCACGGACCAACCTAGGTAAGAGCGGTTTTACCTGAAGATCAACCCGAGCGGCAATTTTTTTTTTTAATTGTTCAGTTCGTTCCAGTTCCAGTCAGTTCAGTATCTTACTATAGCATCGCGAGCAAAGGGAACAGAGCAGCACACCAGTGGCGAAGGTTCCATACAACTCGATTCTTACCGGATTCCTAACGTACCACACTTCCCATACACATCCACAGTAAACCCATACGGTTTTAACGCATTTTTTAATGCTTTGACGTACCCTCGTCTACCACTTCTGGTTTTACAGTTAGACACAAACCAAGCTGCTGCTTTAGTTTTATTCTGTATCCTATTTCTATCAGTCAACTGATCATCAATTGTTGCCACATAATCTTCTTTCCATCGCATTTTCCGTTTTGGACCAACGATATCACCTTTGTTATCCCAAATCAGTATGTAAGGGTACGGTATATGTTTCGGGAGGTTCCTGCACCGAATCGGGCGGGAGGAAACGCCCGGCTGTTTCCACTGCGAGGATCGTCTGGAGGACACGGTGGAGCACACCGTAGAGGTCTGCCCCGCTTGGGCGGAGCACCGCCGTGTCCTTGTAGCGGCGATTGGCGGCGGCGATCTCTCGCGTCCGGCCCTGGTTCAAGCCATGGTCCGGAGCGAGAGGGAATGGGAAGCCGTCACCACCTTCTGTGAAGCAGTCATGCTAGTGAAGGAGGTGGCGGGACGTGAGAGGGAAAGAACCTCACGTCCCAGCCGCCGCGGGAGACGCCCTGGGCGTCGGGGGTCACGTGGTGGCTCCCGGCCACCGTAGGCGCGGGCCTGTGGACAGCGAGTTATGGGCTAGCTCGCCGTCCGGCCGTCTTATGACGACAGGCCGTGTCGACGGCGCGTTCGTGTTCCACGCGCGCCTCAAAGAGATGTCAGCAACCGAGTAGGGGTCCGCATGGGCCGATGCCTGCCAGAGCTGCGGGACTGTTCGAAAGAGACACCGTGGCCCTGGAACACAAAGGGCAAAGAAGGAGCATGGATGGGTTTTAGTCAGTACAAGTCTGACACTTCCTTCCACTCCGCCCAGAGTGGGGGGGGTCATTTGATGATTTCCCATCCAAAAAAAAAAAAAAAAAAAGGGTACGGTATATTTGAATCAAGTCTGTAAGTCGACGTCCAATTGAAAAATCCATCAAATTGCGCCCCACAAACAGGAAAGTTATCGGCTGATTCCATATTGAAGAATATGTATTGTTGATTGCGAGACTGAGCGCTGGGCAAGTCAGATGTCTTCATGTTTCGTCCGTTAAATGCTATAGCATCGAACTTGATTAGGTCACCGCCAAAAAGGATTCGGTTTGTGGTGACGTAACACTTGCTCACCGAACAGTTCTGCTCGAGGAACGCTCTCTGTCCCTCGCTGAGGTAGCAGAAGGGGGCAAGTCACTCCGCGTCCAGAGTAGGATGTATTTGAAATCTTTCGGGAGCATAATAGTATTTTTATGGACCCGGGATTCCAGATATAAGGATCTGGAATCCCGTCCGACATTTTCGAGAGCTTCATGGATAAGGCTTTCAGTGACAGCAGGCTGGTCCGGCCTGGTAGCAAGTTGTACCCAGAAGAGAGCGAAAGCGAAACTCGTGCAGCTGATTAGAACGAAGAACTTGATAAATCGCATTTGTCTCAGGAACTGCAGGTGGCAGCCGAGGCAGGTGGCCTGGGTACGTGGACACATCTCAGTGGCTTCATCATCAGTCACCCGTACGTCACTGTAAGTGCGGCATCTGGTTGCATTTGTGAGTTTAATACGTGCCAATCTCCTAATCTTGGATACCTGTAACGAAAAGTTGTGCATTTTAATATCATTGTTTCCACCTTCTCATCATCTCCTGAAAGTATATTCGAAGGTTAACTACGACATCTTTTGATTCGCCTTTTTCCGTGATTCATATTATGATTCTGCTGAAGTAGCCATTTTAGGCCCCCTGGTCATACACGCATGCATCATATAAATTTATAACTGGAAGGTACTACAAATAGAAAGAAAAGAAAGAAAGAAAAAATATTTATTTGTCGCAGGGACATGACATGCATCATACAAAATTACAAATAAACAATAAACTATAAATTCAACAGGACGGAAAAAAAAAAAAGAAAAAAGTTAACAGCTGACGCGTCGTGACTGCGACAAGCAGGTTACCACTCAGCATGATTCTGTGCTATGGGGGGCCCACAACACAGCGCTGATTTTCAGTGGTCACCCGTGAAAAAAAACGCACGGAAGCCAAGACAGCATAATTATTTTTTACATCAATATGAGAATAAAATAAACAGTACTTGGGTTACAAATATCTAAGTATTCAGCTTGCGACCGGTTGAACAGAAACAACAACCCGAAAATAGTTAGGTAAAGGCTAGGCAGATGATGATGACTAAAAAACACACAAATTTCAGGCATAAATTCAGACTCAGGCCTGCATTTTAGACGGTTTGTGACAATTTAAACTCGCCACAATTACATGGAGTTTACTCATTGGCTAAATATGTGTGATACGCTTCTGTTTAACACTTTGGCAGGCCTGTGTTACTTACGTCAATATGTAACGATAATATCTTCAGCGAGATTAAAGCATCGCACGGTGTTCAGATATTAATCCCTGGCACATGAGACACCTCACGAACATGACTTTATGTAACACCTTACAGATTAACGATTAACTCCCAAGTAGTGTTACCATTTAAAATGTTGTGACTGTGTAACAAATTTTGGTGTATTAAATGAAAGAAAGAAAGAAAATACATTTATTTGGTACATGTCACAAGTACACACAGAAATTATAAAAAAAAAAAACAAAATAAAAAAAAATCTTATATCTAAACAAAAAATGGATCAAGGGCTTGATTCAGAAAGCGGTACTCCTGGACACGGCTCGTATTGTTAGGAGGTTCCTTTCTCTGGAGCCCTGACCGCCGGTTGCTTGGACCCTGTTCCCGATACCGGTGGGCTGAATTTTTTATACTTTTAAATGTTTTTATATTGTTTTTATTTTAAGGAATATTTAAGAATTTATTAGATTTGTATGGAAATAAATAAAGGAAATCATGGACCACAAGATGAAAGTCAAGCAATGTAGCTGCTCGTATAAGTGCACGTTTAGAAACTGTTATAGTAATCAATGAAAAGCCGGTAGTTTTGTTTGAAAAGCGAGGTGACCGGTGCCTTTTATGTGCTACCCCGATAAAGTACCCTTATTGGGGACTAGTGACATCACAATACCTGCTCGCTTTGTTTTATTGGAAAGGTAAAAATTATATTAAGTTTGGAAATGTTATATGGACTTTAGTATAGATACTCTTTTTATGTTGCTGGGTTCGTCAAGGACGGGTTACAGGTACATGAAGAATAATATGAGACAGCGAAACTGCGATATCTCTGGGTACCCATATTATACATATTACAGAATTAACATTGGTTGGATGAAATGGCGGCAGATCACGGGAACAATATGCGACTACAGAATTCCCCTTAAACTTAAGGGGAAGATTTATAAAACCATGGTTAGACCTGCGGTCTTGGCCACAACATGGATAAATGAAAGGCAACTGCATGTGGTGATGTGGCTGACAGTGTGTGAGAATGCTAAAGGGGAAGTGTGGTATAACGCGAATGGATAAAAAGGAATTAGTACATAAGAGGAAGTCTGAACATGACGCCGGTGACTGAAAAGTTTACTTGTGTTACCATTTCAAAATTTGTAAAGCCCAAACCAAAAGACAGAAAATTCACAATGCATGACAATAATCCGAACATTTAACTGTTATATCTCTCTCTATTTGGTTTTGATTTAATCTTTTTTAACCTCGTCACCAAGTGGTTGGTTCATTCGTCACTTGACCAGAGGGCGGGCTTATTTTTTGGTATTGAGAAATGTAGGACCTTCCCACCACAGACTAAATGTTGTTAGCTTGGTTGGTAGCAATCCTCTTGATGCACAGTCTGCAGGGTTATCTTGCGACTTCACATAACGCCATTGCTCGGCTGGTATGATTTGTCCTATTTTTGCAACTCGATTGGCGACGTATTTTTCTCTTTTAGATGTATCCCCCTGTATCCATGCCAGGACCACTTGGGAATCACACCAAACGCTCGTAGTTATGCCGAAACCATTCAGAGCTTCTCTGATTTTTTCGATGAGTTGCGATAGTAAGAGCGCACCACAAATTTCAAGTTTCAGTCTTTCACCAAAGAACCAGCATTGACATCCAAAGTGGCAATGCTGCCAGCCGTCTCGATACTTTTTCTGTTGACAGCGATGTGGACGAATGTTATGACGCCCTGTAACCTTTTTAATATTTGTACATATTTTTATTACTATTATAGATTTGTAGTTTGTAAATAATGTAAATATTCTTTGAAATAAAGTTATGAAACAGCAAAAAAAAACCTTTTTTTAGTTCCAAAAATCTCCTTAGACAAAATTGACATGTCCGAAAAAGTCGGGGCCGATGGTAACCCTACTCCCTAGCGTCTGCTGGTACTTACCAGAAAGATTAAGACATTTATGTAGGAACAATGTTTGAAGAATACTTGCCCATTTTTACCATCTTCTCAGCTTGTCGATGACAATTTAAATTGACTCAGCCAAAAATTTGGCGTCGAGTTTGGTACTATCGGTAGCGTCCATCAGCTCCTGTGATATGCAAGCAACAGGACAGGCAGGACACGATATCGAATGTTTTAAGTATTTTTTCAATTACCCTGATCTGAATTTCAGGAAAAAATTAATGAAATTAATGAATGAGACCGAAAAGAGAAAAACCCACTGTAGTACCTGCTTATTGAAAAAGAATTCGGGAAACCAATAAAATTTGAAAAGTAATTAGAAAAAAAATTTGAAAAGTAATTAGAAAAAAAATTAGAAAAGTAATAAGTTATTTTAATATTAAGTTATTAACACTCTGTATGACTCTATGGATCTTTTGTTTCCGGAATAAAATTCATTCGTCCTATCCAACTAATATTATAAATGCGAAAGTTTCTGAGGATGGATGGATGGATGTTTGTTACTCTTTCACGCAAAAACTACTAAACGGATTTGGTTGAAATTTTGCACACAAATACTTTATAACCTAGATTAATATACAGGATACTTTTTATCCCACGAATCGAACGACAGGCAGGCGATGCCGCGGGCATAAACTAGTTTATTCATAAAAATCGGTTTAAAAAAACCTCGACTTGAGACAACAAAGATAAGGCCAAGTCTTCACGGTGAAAGCGAGCAATATTTCGTGGTGGTCGAATAAGGGTGGACGGAGGCGCCGCGCGTTATTTATGCACACACCCTTACATCCCGCGATCACCTTGCCAGTGAAACTGATTGAATTCACCGGGTGAGGCCTGAGTGACGAGCGAAGCGGATTCCTGTGTCAATTCTTATTTTGTTAATGTACCAATGCTAACAAATTTCGTATAACGTGTTTTGTTCGTTCTTCTGTTGCAACAAATAAAACAATTGTCGATCTAACTATTTGTAAACACGTGGGTTTTTCAAGTCCCATGTAATAGAAGGCGAAGCAATTATTGAAAGCAGCGGTAGCCTAATGGTGGCGGCCCTGACTTACGATTAGTAAGTCGTGGGTTCGAACCCATAGGCGCATTACTTTGTGTAATTTATTTTCATCACCAATACTCTCAAAAATCGGTGAAGGAAAACATCGTGAGGAAACAGGCATGTCCTAGAACCAAAAAATCGAAGACACGTGACATCTTGCAACCCGCACTGGGCCCGCGTGGTGGATTATTCCCTATCATAGAGAGGAGGCCTGTGTCCCCGGATAGTGCTTAGGCAATTATTGCCATCTACCGAACTCAAATCCAGACTCTGGGCCGCTACTGAGATATTCCTGTTGGTAAAACCCAAAAACCCGTTGCCCGACATTGAAATCCAAGACCTCTCGCTTCTTTATCGTGTGGTTAGTTCTTAATTAGTCAATATTATAATTTAATAATATGATATATAGAATTTGCGGTGCCCTTACAGGGTGCATGTCTTAATACTGTGTCATGAAATTTTAATGCATGCCTACTAACCAGTGTTTTACATGTTTGCAAATAAAAAACCTGGTGTCTGAGTTTTTATGCCGCCCTTGGGCCTCTGACTTGGCGTAACATGCCGTCAAGAAATATCTCTCAGGCATGCTGGTTTCCTTCACGCTGAGCAGTTGCGTTTGCGACTACAAAACCAACGACGCCAACATTAAGTACCTATTCGTAAAGTCCTTATTTAACATGATAGACAATGCATTTGCATATGCAAATGCATAAAAAGTTATTTCTTTAAGGGTTCATCGTGAGCGTCAGTATGGCTGGTTGCCATTCTGACGCGAATCCATTCTCTGTAAACACATCAAATGATCACAACTTTTTACTCGTTAAAGCTACAAGGTGGAAATTGAAAGACGTGGATAATAACACGAATTTGAATAGTTCACACAAACGGAGAGTTGACCAGCCATCCTGGATATCAGAATGGCTGGTCATTTTGAAGTCCCTTTATTTTGTTTCCAAGTTAGGTAGCAATTAATTCACTATAGGTAGTAAAAGGTAGCAAAAAGGTAGCAATTTTTGGTCACCAGCCTGACGCGAGCCGATACAGGCAACCAGCCATACTGACGCACACGGTTCATCGATAGTGCTTATGTCAGTAGTCAAATGTGTCAGGCGTGTTGCATTAGGGCCGAATTCCAACGAAACAGAGACGAGACTAGAAGAGATGTGTTTTAAACCACCAATAGAATTTGGTTATTAACATTTCTCGTCTCCGCTTGGCTTTAATGATAACGGTTGAGCAGAGAGGAGAAGAGATGTCTCGTAGTTTAGGCCAGGATATAACAACTTTTTTTTTTATTATTATCCTGTACTGTCCCACTGCTGGGCAAAGGCCTCCCTCAATTCCTTCCATGTGCTCTTTTCCCGTGCCTCCCCGAACCAGCCTTCGCGGTACGCGTCCAGATCGTCTCGCCACCTCTTTCTGGGCCGGCCTCGGCGGCGCCGTCCATCTTCCGGCAACCATCGTGTAGAGACTTTCGCCCAGCGGTCATCGTGCATACGTACTGACGTGACCCGCCCAATCCCATTTTAGCCTAGCAGCCTTCTTGCCAACGTCCATTACAACTAGAAATGGAAAAATAAAAATAATATATTTTTGCAAAAAATACAACTGAACTAAAATGACTTTTGTTAGTTTCATTCCGTTTTTATGCTACCGAATTCTGAAGCTAAAGTTATTTTTCACATTTTTGTGTTTTTGAAGTCGGTTTAATTTTTTTGGCGAAATGTGTCATTGCACTAAGTACATGTTATTTTTATCATGTTTTGTACCACATTTAGGAAGGTGTCTGATGTAAAATAGAAGTATGGAAGAAGAAGACATGCTGCGCCGACCCCAAATGAATTGGGATAAGGGCAGGAGAATGGTGATGACATTTACCGCAAATAAATTACTAAAAAAAAGGAACTGCAAAACAGGCGTGCAGTGATGAAGACAATGGCACCCAAAACGGCACAAGCTTTAGCATAACCAGACTTTGATATTCCCAGTGCTGGGCCATAGGTCTATAGGTCTCCCCTCTATGACATGGAACGTAGATGTGCCATGTAGCGGACAAAATGTGTAATCCAGCCCGACTGCCCGCTCCGCTCGTCACCAAACCCTCAGCCCCTGTTCGTATGTTATTCGCATCGGACCCTCGCTATTGTACTTTAGTTTGTCCTCACCCTTACAGTGCAATTCGCCCTCAAGAATAAGCTTTCTTCTTTCTGTGTCTTTTTCTCTTCTTCAACCTTTGGTCAATGGGCCAATGCTGAGTGCAGGTCTCTTCCAAATCTCTCCAGTTTTGGCGGTTTTGTGGCATTGCTGAGAATAAACTAGCAGCGCACAATCAAATTAAGTTAATGTCGTCAAAAAAATTGCATTAAGTCCTCATCTATGTTTACGTAATTTTCTGTATTAAGTGTTTTGTTATACACTCACCTGTGAGGCTTAAGAGGTTAGCTAGAGGTGTACACACGGCGGCACATCAAGCTATGCATTTCCAGTATAATTTGGCCTCGCTTTGTATAGATTTTCCGTACAATGAGAGATCCGCATAAACAGGTTTTGTACAGCTTGATTGGCCATCGTGCGTACCTAATAGTGCACATCCACATTTAAAGTCCCATGTAATAGGTGCGCGACTAATGCCAATTGCCATCAACCGGGCACAAATCTACACTCCATGGCTGGTTCTGTGAAGTTATATATGGGAAAACCCAATAAAATGTCCCGATTTGGAAAACGAACCCAGTTAGCGCAAATGTTGATGAAATTAATTCTAGAACCTGCCTCGTTGGAGTTGTCGCGACTACTATGTTCAATCAGATCTGGATTGTGATAGTATGTTTGTTCCTTTACAAACTAACTCTGTACCAAAACATCCTTGCAGCACTCATCACCTGCCTAGCCTTTTCCCAACTATATTCGGATCGGCTTCCAGTCTAACCGGATGCACCTGAATACCAGTATTTTACATGGAGCGATTGCCTATCTGACCCAGTTAGTGCTGGGCAATACAATACCCCTTCCTTGGTAAGACAGTAAGACTGTTTGTCAGAGCTTCCGGGCACTGTCAAAGCTCTTCAAATGACAGCCGGGACCAACGGCTTAACGTGCTTTTCCGAGGCATGGAGGAAACTCGGTATGCAATAGATGGTCAAACATCCACAGACTAACGCAAGTGTGGCTTAACGTAGAAGATAGACCCGTGCAGCTGTAAGTATTTAAAGAATAGAAAATACATGTAGGTACAGCGCAGTATTACGTCAATTCATGAAAAGCTCAACTCCAACCTCTATGCTACCGATCTGGACCTGGTCTGTCTGTATTTGTGCGGTTTCGGCTTAAGCGGCCTGTGAAGCCTCGAGAACGTTAGAACGGGCGGAAAAGTGGGAATTTGAAGTTTGTAGTGCAAAAAGATAGATAGAAACAGAAGTTTGGCTCCGTACAACCTGCACGCCGAACCGATAAGCTCCATCCATTTCATATAAAATATTAAGGTGACTGTAATTAGTGACCGATACTTAAACACGTGATTGTACTGAAACTTTCGTAAAGAAACTTTTTTTTATACTCATTCACTTTTATCCCAATAACAAAACAGCTGTATGAAATTCGCGCGCGCGCGTCTTTGACCTATCAGCTGTTAGCCGCGTGACGCCGTTCTGTCTCATTACTATCGTACCGTGCATCAGTGGAGAGGCAGAGCACAGTGAGAGACAGAACTATACGTACAAGTGAACGAGTTGTTATAAAAAAAATGTTTCTTTGGGAAAGTTGTTTGTTATCTTGCGTATAATCACGTGTTGTATCGGTCATTAATTACCAGTCACCGTATAAATGGTTACAAAATTAAAATGTCTTAGGCTGCGTCCCAACCAAAGATCCAGCAGATCTGATCTCGCGAGGTAACGAACAGTCGGCGAGAGATTTCCTTAAAAAGGAGACGTGTACACACAAATTATTTCATCACCACTGCTCTCAAAATAGAGATGGAAATCTTTGAGTTTCCCCAGATCCAAATATTCGAAGATATAATTATGAAATCCGCCAACCCGTACTGGGCCCACTCTCATAATTGTATTTTATTTAGTTTATTGTCGCGAACAGACTGTTCATAAATAATTTTCTTCCTTTAAAAACTTACATGTATCTTACTAATAATATTATAAATGCGAAAGTTTGTGAAGATGGATAGATGGACGGATGTTTCTTACTCTTTCACGCAAAATCTACTGAACGATTTTGACAGGACTTTTACTGACATAATAATATAGCTGATGTCATAAAGAGTAGCTTAGCATAAGCATAATCAGCTCACTTTAATGTTCCCACTTCAGCCACATAGGCATCCTCTCTGTGAGAGGAAATGGGCTATAAACCACCACACGGGACCACTGCGGGTTGGTAGATGTCACATGTCTTCGGATTTTTTGGTTCTCGGACATGATGGTTTCCTCGCGATGTTTTCCTTCACCGTTTTGAGAGCAGTGGTGATGAAATATTTTACACAAAGTAATGCACCTGCCTGGGTTCGACCCCACGACTTACGAGCAGTACGTCGGGCCACCGCTGCTCTAGCTTAGGCTTACTTTTATTTTAGACTAGCTGACCTGCGCAACTTCGTCTGCGCCACATAAGAGAGAAAGAGAACATAATAAAAATGATGTTATATAGCCTTCCTCAATAAATGGGCCATTCAACACTAAAAGAATTTTCCAACTCGAACCAGTAGTTTCTGAGATTAGCGCGTACAACCAAACAAACAAATTCTTTAGCTTTATAATATTAGTATAGATAAAGGATAAGGGTTAATCTTTTCCGTAGGGTTGTTCACCTAACCGTATTATTTATTTATTTGCTCTCATGCACATCACACATTTTACAATATTACTGTCGGTTTTTGTACATGAACCCTGTCAGGGCACTGCAAAGCACAATGCTGGTCTGCTGTTGAGTGTGCGAACATTAAATTAACATAATAAATTGAGTCAAAACTTATCAAAACATAATACAATACATTTCAGAAAAAAAATATGTCTAGAAGTCGTTAAGATGTCCAGTTAACAGCATTAAACACTATACAATAACACACAGTCATTTTTAAGTCAGATTGTATTAGTTGGTAGGTAGCAAAAAGTAGAATAAATTAATAACAATAATAAGAAATAGGTAAATAAATGCCTGCGGAGGCTCTCGTTAGGCAGCTGGATCAAGGGCTTGATTCAGAAAGCGGTACTCCTGGACACGGCTCGTATTGTTAGGAGGTTCCTCTCTCTGGAGCTCTGACCGCCGGTAGCTTGGACCCTGTTCCCGATACCGGTGGGCTACAATTTTTTTATATTTTTAGATGTTTTTATATTGTTTTTATTTTAAGGAATATTTAAAAATGTACCTATTAGATTTCTATGGAAATAAATAAAGGAAGAAATAGGTAATAATTACAATCATATCATGTCAATATCGTTAGTGATTAAATTGAATTATGGTGTCATTTTACAATACAAAAACCCCTATACGGGTTCACCTTGTCCCTGGTACAGTCACTATGACAGTACATTTGTGTTTTATCTAGATGTGTCCTGATTTCGTTCATTATGTTCTGCTAGACTTCTGTATCTGATCTATTTGATGTCTATGCTATAGTATACTATAGAGCCGAATATATCCCGTCTAGAGTGGGTTGCTCTCCCCGCAATGTGAATTGAGAGACTTTAGAGCCATAATTGTTTCGTAGACGTATTATTGCTTTTAAATTTCTGGTAGGCGCTTTAGTATCGACCTCTCGCGTTGAATTGGATACTTTTACAGGAGTCCGTATGAAAGAATTTAAAAGTATTGGAGGTAGAAATAAAATTCGATGTTCGAACTTCGAACTGTGGAAAAAATTGCAAATAAAAGAAAAAAATACGACCGGGTAACAAGCCTGAACGAGCAAAGTGATATTTATTAGATTATTGATTTTGATATCAGAATGAAGTTTTGTAAAAAATAAAAGGCTTGTCCCCTATTACATGAGGCTTAGACAAAGATGGGTAGAGGTGAAGGTTACTGACTTGCTGCAATAAGCTACGAGTGAAACGTGAGTTGAGTTCTCTGTGCTGAATTGATGGTGCTGAAATCTAGCTAGAAAGATGTTGGTAATGTTATAACAACATACCAAGGTTATTCGAGGTTTATTCACAACTGTTTATGCCTAATAGGTACCTACATCCACCTTTCAGCAGTTAAATAAGTCCCAGGGAACGACCCCTTCGCCATAAATCGGGCCCTAATCAAGGATCCCGACTGCCACTGGGAAATTCCTGACGGAAAAATGCATTAACACTTTTCCCGACAAGGAGGAGCTCGTAGCTACATAATTACAGCCGCTCGGGTCGATCTTTAGGTTAAGCGGTGCTTGCCTAGGTTGGCCTGTGGATGGGTGACCACCCATTACACACCGAGTTTCCTCCGTGCCTCGGAAAGCATGTTAAGCCGTTGGTCCCGGGTGTCATTTGTAGATCTTTGACAGTCGTTAGGAAGTCACTGGCCCAAAAAGTCTGAAAACCAGTCTTACCAAGAGGTATCGTATTACCCAGTACTAACTGGGTTGTGGAGGTCAGATAGGCAGTCGCTCCATGAAAAATACTGGTATTCAGCTGCATCCGGTTAGACTGGAAGCCGACCCCAACATAGTTGGGAAAAGGCTAGGCAGATGATGATGATGACTTTGCCCGAGAAGGGAATCGAACCCAGGACCTCCAGCCCAGCATTAGCGCATGCGATCACTAGAGCAAGGAGGCAGATGATGTAGTTATGTTTAGAACCTCACGTCATTCTAAAAACAAATGTAAAATTAAAAAAAATCAATAATGTAAAGTAAAATAAAATAAAATCTATAAATAGGACCGTAAATAAATAAAAGGCGTTTGAAATTAACTTAAATTTATATAATTACGTACCTATTCTTAAACTCAATGAAACTCACTCAAAACATTGTGGGATGAATTGAATATTAAAAACAAGTATTAAAAAATATGTGAAAAATTTGGAAATTTGACCTCCAATATCTGCATAATTAAAAGGTTCCCAGGTATGGTCCAGACGAGGAGTACATGTGCCTTTCGGCTGCATTAAGGGTACACCCTTTATATCTTCCTATGGGTTTATTAATTATTTTGTCCTCATAATTTTTATGCTAGTAAGTCCATAAATGACCACGTAGACAACATCTCTACAATGCGTATCCAAATTCATATCCCAACATTTGTTAACACATGTTCGCTCGTAAAAGACGAAAGGGAACATTTTCGATACGTAGGGTGCCCCCACACTCCATGTGTTATGATATAAATTATTGAAAAGTCTCGCAATAACACGGATCGTTGTCCTACTGGCGACATATTGTAGAAATGTACGAAGTTGTGAATATACTGCTCGTAACAGTTTGTTCGGTGTAAGGATTCAGCTGACTTCTGAAGTTTGCGCGCGTGTGTGTGTGTGTGTTCAAGTACTCAATTGTTTTTAACCAGCTTCAGTAAAAGAGGAGGTTGTGTGTTTTTGTTGTCAGACAGATTTTGTCAACTGATTTATAGCGCACGGACATGCGCACGTCCACAGACGGTTTGTTAGTAAAACATCTGAGAAACGCCTGTAATTCCCGAAGCGTTAGGCAATGTGGCGAAATGTGGGTGTAACTAATGGTACACCCACATTTCGCCTGTTATGTTTTAAATCCCATGTAATATGAGGCGAGCCTATAGCCATTAACCAGGTACAAATCCAGACTCCATGGCTGCTGTTGAGAAATTCTTGATGGTAAAAATCAATGATACTTTGCCCGACCTAGGAATCGAACCCAGGAAATGCATTCCTCATGCTCAGCAGTCCTGCTAGCGACCACTGCACTAGACCAAGGCTGCTCGAGATGTGGCCCATCAACGTATTTAAAATGGGCTGCCAAAAGTCGTTATCTGACGATAGTCATTTGAAAACAGAATTCAGGATCGTAATAAAAACCAAAGCATATCGAAAGAAAAATAGCTGCTCGTTGACTGAGAATGGGTTCTCAGTAAGCCAATATTCAGCAGACAATGAGCAACTAACTGAAAGTTTTCTTAAGGGTGAGGCCAAACGAGCGTAATTTTTTGAGCTGTGAGTCGCGTAAAATGAGTCGTGGAATTTACGCTGCATTCGGTTTCATACTGAAGTCCCATTTGTACCACACGGCGGCGTAAAATGAGTACGTACTCATTTTACGCCGCCATGTAAATTCCGCGACTCATTACACAACGACATCCATTATCTAAAACTATTCTTCAATACCCTTCGCACCTTAATAATAATTGTCAATTATGAAATACATATAACATGTGATCTTGAAGTGTATACGTACTCAAAAATACCAATTTGTAAATACGAATTGGCATAAACATCAGAATGTTTATGCGAAAACATACCTTTACGTATTAGGTAAATCAGATAATTTTGGAATTTGGAATTTTGGAAAAAAGCCAAACTTTGAAGGTGCAGTGAAATATAGAAGACTGAATCACTGGACTCCAGTACATACTGCGTTCACCAGATTTGATGATGGACTGACATAATGGGTGTAAAAATATCCATAACGAAGCCGAAAGGCACTTGTTCTCCCCATCATTGCGATCCTTTTTTTGTTCTAGACCATACCTGGGAACCTTCTAGTTACGGAGATATTGGGGGTCAAAGTTCCAACTACTTCACTTTTTTTTTGAATACAAATGTTTAATGTTATAACCTTACTTTAAATACCTATATGACCCCGTTCTATTCAATGCATCCATCAAGCACAGTGTTTTGAGTGCGTTACATTGAGTTTTACCGTAAAACGTGATTTTTCAAACCCAAATAAAGTCGTATCCCAGCAATAATTTTTGCGTAGGGTTACATAGTTTGATGTGTAGAATGCTTGGTTGACGGCTTCGTGAAGGGTCCGCATACCAGTGTTCCCCCTATTGCTTTCCCTTACATTGACAATAAATAAAATTGACGTTCCTTCGTGACCTTCGGTTTGCCGACGATATAGTTGTCATGGCTGAGACCATGGAGGACGTCAGTACAATGCTCGATGACCTCAGTAGAGCTTCCGAAAGAGTGGGTCTTAAAATGAACATAGACAAAACCAAAGTCATGTTGAAAGCCCATAACACCCACTCCTATCAAGATCGGAGACTCTACACTCGAAGCTGTAGACGATTATGTCTACCTGGGACAAACAATCCAGTTAGGTAGGTCTAACTTCGTGAAAGACAATTTAAGAAAATTGACGTGTCTGTTTGTAATTTAAAAAAAACAGGAGGAAGGAAAATGGTATTGGGTTTTCCATCATGACCTTCGCAGATACAGTCGGGAGTTTACATTTGTGGCCAGTTGATGGCTCGCCCCCTGTAACATGGGACCCAGTGTGGATATACTAGTACATCTCTGGCGAACCCTTCGGGGTTTACATGCGTGCTGTTAAACAGAATACTTCAACTATACGCTGATTCGGTAATCTGTGCAGCTAAAAGGGGGACGAGTGGGGGGAAGGGAATGAGAGATAAATAAAAAGGGCTCATTACCGTACTCGAGATAGAGAGGAGCCTAGGGAGGCAATTATCCTTATCATATGGAGGACACAGGTTGTTCGACGGAGTAAATTATATTATGTAGGTACATATAGGTATGTAGGTACGTATAGGTAGTCACGTCTGACAACCAGTCTTACCAAGGGGTATCGTATTACCTAGTACTAACTGGGTTGTGGAAGTCAGATAGGCAGTCGCTCCATGTAAAATACTCAGTGGCGGATTTATAAATTTTCAAGGTATAGGCTGTACAGTTTTTGCCGCCCTTGCCTCTACAATTGTCATGTCCTACATTATTTTTACAATCCAACAATTTCGTTGAAATTGCACGTAAAATAATTTTTGGATATATTACCGATTACTGGTTGGGGGGCGACGAACTAGCTGTTTTACTCGAGAATTGGAAGATTGCTACTCGGAATGTGCAATGACAAGTGAGAGGGGAACGTCATCGGCAAAATTTGTTGCAGACTTCTGTAAAACATCAGAAAACCGTCACGCCAAAATCTTTTTGATTTCTACGAGGTAGCAAAAAAAAAAATTCGGTCTCCAAATTTGCCGCCCCAAAAAGCTGCCGCCCTAGGCTCAAGCCTACTCAGCCTGCTGGTAAATCCGCCACTGGAAATACTGGTATTCAGCTGCATCAGGTTAGGCAGGACGCCAACCCGAACATAGTTGGGAAAAGGCTAGGCAGATGATTTTCTTGTTGCTAGCCTATGTCGTGTCCCACTGAAGGGCTAAAGCCTCCCCTTTTTTCTTTAAACAACTCTGTCTTGATTTGAGCAGTTACTGGCCATGTTTACCGGCAACATAAGTGATTGATTGTACAGTCGACAGCCCATCAAGTTACTAAATACAAACTGTCAAATTTTCTCATTTGATTTTATACTTAACCGACAACCTTTTATGGTTTAAAATCATTTGGAGGAATTTGACAGTTTATGGTAAGTAGATGTGCGAATGTACTTAAAAAAATTAAATTTAAAATTTAAAAACCCTCATCGCAACAAAGAAAAGCGAACAAACATTTGAAAAGTCAATAAAATGGCTGAGCCAGTTTTGATAAAACATGTCTAAAGTATTATACGCATCATGCACTTTCAATTGATACCCCACTTGGTTATTTTTGAAAATATTCGATTTTTCATACCCTCTTTCCTCCCCCATAACTAGTAAATGGCTGCACCGACTTTGATAAACGTTTCTAAGAACCATCAAAAAGAAACTAGCTTTCAAATAAAAAAAACTGCATCCAAATCGGTTCACTCGTTTAAGAGCTACGGTGCCAGAGACAGACACACACACATTGCGGTCAAACTTATAACACCCCTCTTTTTGGGTCGGGGGTTAATAAAAATGTACAGTACTGAAAACGACTAACCAATGAAAAGAAATGAAGCGTCACTACAAATCCACGAACAACCAATTATTTGTTCCAAAAAATGCTGTCACATGCAAAAATACCAGTAACGACCCGTTAATATTACAATACGGGTAACCCCAATCGACTCTTAAGGATTACTCCTATTCGTAAAACGATGGGATGACCATAATCTTCACAAAAGTGGTCTGGATCGCTGACGTTGCGCGGACAACACAATAAATCTCGGCCGGGATAATCCCGATTCGGGCTGACTCGGGAAGGCTTTGTGTGCCAGGCTATGATATGATGTATCCATCGAGGTGCTTTGACTACTTACCGTAAGCTAGGCTTTGCGAAACCAATTTAAGAACATTTTAGACTTTGAGAACTTCTTTACGGGTTGCATCCAAAGATATTTAAGTATAGGTAGTAACGATAGACGGGACTACAACGCTATACGTTTCTGAATTTAACTGTGTTCGCGGGATCCAACACAGTTAAATTATTTCTCTGGGATTTCGTCGAGCTTCATAGTCTCGGCGCTTTTCTGGTGGTCGCCACTGTTGATTCTGGCTTTCAGGAATTGCAGTGGTTTGGGAATAGTGTCACGGGCTTGTCCCAATTAAAAGACGGGACTACACGAACAAAACCATAATCTCCTAGCAGGAGCGCTCGGTATAAAAGTAACGTGAATGCGTCGCTGCTGAGCATAATGTCCTAGGTTTGATTCTCGGGTCGGGCAGAGTGTTATTGGTTTTTCCATCAGGAATTTCTCAGTACCACGGAGTCTGGATTCGTGCCTGGTTGACGGCAATAGGCTTCGCCCCCTTACTGGGGTCTTAAAAAAACATCACTGGCGCAATGTGGGTGTACCTACTTGTACTATTAGGTACAGCTCTGCCTAACCCTTCGGGATTACAGGAGTGATGTTATATTACGATTCTACTCGTGACTCAAGTTTTACCAAGGGGTTAGCGCATCACTCTATACGTCCCAACCGCTGAATACTTCGCAAAAAAAGGAAAAACAAATAACTCAACCATAAGAAGGATGTCCATCCTTGAACAATTTCGCGCCAATTATGTGAAATCCCATGTAATAGGGGTCGAGCTGGTACACAACACCAGACTCCGGGATAATACAGAAAAATCCTGATGGTAAGACCCTAAAACACTTCGACCGCCCTAGGAATCGAATCCAAGGTTTCGTGCTGAGAAATACGACTTGCAACCACTACGCAAATCGCAGCCGTCAACAACGGCTTAACGTGCTTTCCGAGGCGCAAATTCCTCAGAGTTAATAAATAAAAAAGGCGGTCATTTTTCACAATTGCCAAAATACCGTCGATATATGCATTTCGTGAGTTCCGGTGTAGTGACAGGGTGTGCCGGAAGTGGACACGCAGCGGCGGCCACATCCGGCGGCCATAACTGTCGCCATTCGTCACATCCTGGCTCCGATATTAACGCAGGCTATTGATTGACGTAAAACCTTTATTCTGGACATTCAATATTACTATTTTTATGAGGGTTTTTATTGGAGCTGAGTATGTTACACTCACACCTTAGGTCGTGAAATATGGGGGGGTAGATTGGGTTGGAGTGAGCACAATATTATTTTGTGTTCCATACGTAGAATATTCGCTTGTCATAAAGGGTGTAACTAGACCCTTAACGAAGCCGAAAGGCACTTGTTCTCCCCGTCGCGTCATTGCGATCCTTGTTTTGTTCTAGACCGTACCTGGGAACCTTCTAGTTATGGAGATATTGGGGGTCATATTCCCAAATTTTTCAAGTTTTTTTTTTTAAATACAAGGTTTTAATGTTATAACTTTACTTTAAATACCTTCATGACCCCGTACTATTCAATGCATCCACCAGCACAATATTTTTAGTGCGTTACTTTGGCTTTTACCGTAAAACGTGATTTTTCACACCACAAAAAAAAGTCAATACTCAATACTTTTATTGCATTCCACATGTTATGCCATCATCATCATTATCTTGTCATGTTAGTCGTTTCCCAGCAATAATTTTTGCGAAGGGATACTTAGTTTGAGGTACAAAATACTTGGTTGACGGCTTCGTGTAGAGCCCGTTTACACATTATTATTTTTAATAGTTAGTTTAGTTTAGTTTATTTATTAATAATTATCAAAAATTACAGGTCATATTTTGAAAAAAGTAAAAACACAAATCATAATACATTAAAAAAAAAAAACAAGTCATTATACATTAAAAAGAGCATTTAACACAAATTATCATAAATTAAAAAAAAAAAATAATACACAATAAACAGAATAATAGAACCTTACAGTATACTAATCACATAAATTTTCTTAAAACCATTATTTTAGGTCATATAATGCCTGGTCGGTTAGCCAACCTTACCAAACTAACTTATAAGTACAGTTAGTTTATTCAAAGTAAATTAGTGAATCAATCTTGCTCCACTAAAGATACTTCCAAAATCACATTCAGATCCATACATAAAATAACATCACGCCTGTAATCCGCGAAGGGTTAGGTAGAGATGTACCTTATGATACACCGACAAATAATAACAATAGGGGGCGATCCGTCATTAAAACTTCAATCTATTTACGACCATACCTGAACACAATGTCTCCTTAAAATTCAACCACCGGAAAAATAATTCAAAGCAAAAAAAGTGGTCTGGTTTTGCCAAAGACAATTTTCGTGAGACCATTGTGAATCGAATTTAAATTTTCTACTTTCCTCCCTCTGTAAGGCCGTTAACAAAGGAGGCATTATTTTTTATTATTATTTCTTTTATTTTATTGTCCGTCACAATGGCGTGTTTTCAGACAGCCGTCGGCTAATTCAGCGGAACTTCCGGTGAGTAGGGATGGGACAACGCTGCTGTTTATTTTTTAACCAACTACGACAAAGCCAAATGAAAGGGTTTTGATTTTAGCAGTCAATGTATGTATGTTACAACAACTTCGAACATTATGTATGTTCCACCGTTTTTTGGTTTCTCGCAGCCCCGGCAGGCATCAGCCCTTGCGGACCCCTTCCGGTTTGCTGACATCTCTTTGAGGTGCGCGTGGAACACGAACGCGCCGTCGACACGGCCTATCGTCATAAGACGGCCGGACGGCGAGCTAGCCCATTACTCACCGTCCACAGACCCGCGCCTACGGTGGCGTCCGGGGCGTCTCCCGCGGTTGTTGGGACGTGAGGCTCTCTCCCTTTCACGTTCCGCCACCTCCTTTGCTAGCATGACTGCTTCGCAGAAGGAGATGACGGCTTCCCATTCCCTCTCGCTCCGGACCATGGATTGAACCAAGGCCGGACGCGAGAGGTTGCCGCAGAGTGTTGAGGCCCTTAGTTTGATTCTCAGTTCTTTCAACCTGTTATTCTGTAGCAGCTGGGAGTCATAACTTGTTTGTTACTCTTATACACAAAAACTTTTGACCGGATTTGGATGAAATTTGGCACACAGATAGTTTATAACATAGGATACTTTTTATCCCGTGGGACAATTACGGAACTACACGCAAGCAAAACAGCGGGCCTAAGCTAGTTATACAAATTATATAAGGGTGTAATAGAAATATCTGTGATCCTCTAAAAAAAATTGGTAACAGTAATTTGATTCATTTTCGATCATTCGCACATCCCTAGCGAAATATTTTGAGTTGAACCGCTAGTGGTTTTTACTTATATAAAATGTTGTTTCAAACGATGTTCGCAATGTTTGTAAACAACTGTGACCAACGGTGGTTAGTATATAAATGCAGCCAGTCTGTATCGACACCGTCGCTGTTTCAAGTGGTTTTGGTAAATTTTTAGTACTTTGAGGAACTTTTGCGGTATCGTATCGGTAAGCCTGAAGGGTGCAAGGAGACGTGCCAACTTTTACCACGATATTTCATCACATGATTCTAGTCTCTCCAGCATGAACTTTATGTATGTTTTTTTTTTAAATCAAACTGCCGCTCTAAATACAAGGTGCAAACAGCCCCTTCACGAAGCCGTCAATCAAGTATTCTATCAAACTAAGTAACCCCATGCAAAAATTATTGCTGGGATACGACTTTTTTTATTGAGGAGCTCGTGGCTAAATAATAACAGCCGCTCGGATCGATCTTTAGGTTAAGCCGTGCTTGCCTAGGTTGGTCTGTGGATGGGTGACCAACCATTACATACCGCGTTTACTCCGTGCCTCGGAAAGCACGTTAAGCCGTTGGTCCCGGGTGTCATTTGTAGATCTTTGACAGTCGTTAGGTAGTCAGTGGCCCAAAAAGTCTGACAACCAGTCTTACCAAGGGGTATCGTATTACCCAGTACTAACTGGTTGTAGAGGTCAGATAGGCAGTCGCTCCATGTAAAATACAGGTATTCAGCTGCATCCGGTTAGACTGGAAGCCGACCCCAACATAGTTGGGACAAGGCTAGGCAGATGATTATGATGATGACGACTTTTTTTTTGGGGGTGAATAATCACGTTTTACAGTAGAACTCAAAGTAACGGACTCGAAACATTGTGCTGATGGGCATTGTGGTATTGAATACACAGGGGTCGTGGGTTATTCAAAGTAAAGTTATAACATTAAAAACATGTATTTAAAAAAAAACTTGGAACTTTGACCTCCAATATCTCCGTAACTAGAAGGTTGCCAGGTATGGTCCAAAACAAAAAAAATAATCACAATGACGGGAAGAACAAATGCGTCTTAACTTTGCTAAGGGTGTATTTCCACCCCTTACCTATATGGAACTGCTGATTATTTTATAGGAGCTTAGCTTAGAGCATACACTCGTATTCGTGAAATGCTGTAGCGAACTGACACCTGGTTCTCCTATTGGAATGGCGACACTGACGGTAGGCGCTCTCCGCATGACTCGTTTATCACTAACTTGTTTAGTCTATCTGAGCTTTCCTGTTTTTCCATCAGGAATTTGTCAGCAGTAGCCCAGATTTATTATTTATTATTATTATAAAAAAAACTTTATGTACAAGTAAAAAAACTGTACAAAGGCGGACTTAATGCCTTAGGCATTTTCTACCAGTCTACCTTAGGGTGATGCAGAGACAATATACAGTAGGTGCAATAACAGAAAAAAATAGACTAGAAAATATTTATAACTATAACATATAAAAGATAACATAAATAACATAACAACAACACAATAACATATATTAGATTTAGTAGCTAGGTTTTGTTTTTTCTTTTCCCCTTACTAGGAATTTCTCCGGTATCGTAGGTGCGTTTACAAACATTAAAACTCATATACAACAACAGCCAGCCCCGGAACAACTACCTGTAGGCCATACAAATATTTATTACGTGCGGAAATCGAACCTGCGACACGCAGCGCAGCAGCTAGTCGCTCAGCCACTGCGCCAACAGTGCCGTCAAAGATTTATGGCAACAGGCTCGCCTCAAGTAAATGGGACAAAAATATAACTGGCGGAATGTGTGTGCTTTTTGAACGTCTGTGTCCAAATTTTCACGAATTACAGGCAGGCGTGATGTTATGTAAATCGGAAATTACAAGACCCTCGCCCTTACTTATACTAATGAATAGATATTAATGTCGCCATTACTAAATGAAGAAGGCCAGTTATTCGCGTGACTAAAAGAACAGTTTTATGTGATCATTCATTATAACTAAGCTACAGTATGTAACATATAATTTTGACGTTCAGAAGTGCCTCTTAACATTAAACACTTGTGACTTTGCTGGCAGTTAGCTGATGTTGTAAGTAACTTAAGCTAGGTCCTTTTTTTTAAGTCGAGTAATAAACAAACGTTTTTTATTAAATTCCTCGCGGACGAAGTCGCGGGTAACAGCCAGTTTGCAATAAATTACAAGCGCACAAAGAAAATTTAAAAAAACTTTTTTTTTTTCAAAAATAAAACCGACTTCTAAAACACAAGAGTGATAAATATTTATATTTCAAGGTTTTTTTTTTAAGCTGTAAGAGATTGATTTAGAAACTAGCTGTTCCCGGCATGCTTTTCCTACTACCTACCACTACCTACCTACTACCTACCTATTACCTACCTACTACCTACCTACTACCTACCTACTACCTACCTACTACCTACCTACTACCTACCTACTACCTACCTACTACCTACCTACTACCTACCTACTACCTACCTACTACCTACCTACTACCTACCTACTACCTACCTACTACCTACCTACTACCTACCTACTACCTACCTACTAACTACCTACTACCTACCTACTACTTACCTACTACCTACCTACTACCTACCTACTACCTAGCTACTACCTACCATCTAACTATCTAAGTACCTTCTCTTGACAGTAACAAAAAAACATTTGCGAAATCGGTTCAGCTGCTTTCGAGATTTACGCTTAGCAACAAATTCAGGGATTCATTTTTATATTATAGATAAACATCACCTTTTTTCTAGTCTTTGTAATACCGTTAAAATGTGTGTGGAGTAGTTGACTCATAGCGTAATGAAGGCTTGAACAAACATTCACCCTGTATTCAAACAGAACCTTGGATCCAACTCAAGGTTAGGCCGAAAGAATAATTTATTATTCGATGATTAGACCGTAGACCTAAATCACAGCCACTAGTGTTGTTTGAGTGGAAATTATGGGGGCGTATGTTCCAGGTTTTGCTTTATTACTGTTACTAAGCAGGCTTTTTATTTTCGTTTTCACAGCTTGGTAGTGTTAAAAAACGCAATTATTTCGATATTCAAGGTGTAAACGAACCCTTCACGAAGCCGTCAACCAAGCATTCTATACTTCAAATTAAGGAACTGTACACAAAAACTATTGCTTGGGAACGACTTCTTTTTGAGGTGAAAATCACGTTTTAACTCAATAGTAGGTAAACAAGTGCTTAAAATAATTAATTTTAAGCACTTGTTTACCTATTTCCAATTGTAACTCCAGTATCTTGACTTAAATTTTTGCTGTAAATAAAATAGTATATCTGAGCCGGAGAGGTGATCTGTACCTCAGGACGTACCTACTTCAGACACCTTTCTCTATTTAAGATTGTGCATATATCTGTTACTTCTGATGTTGAGACAAAAAAATTAAAGATTTTATGATTTATGATCAATGTAACGCACTCACAACATTGTGCTGATGGATGCATTGCGTAGTACGTACGGTGGTTATGGAGGTATTTAAATTAAGGTTATGCCATTAAACGCTTGTATTAAAACAAAAAAACTTGTGAAAAAGTTGCAACTTTAAGCCCCAATAACTCCGTAACTAGAACGTTCCCAGGTATGGTCCAGAACAAAAGTCAAAGTCAAAAAGCCAAAAGCATTTATTACAATTAGACCATCACAGGCACTTTTGAATGTCAAAAAAACAAAAAGAAGCTAAGCTACAGTCACAAGGCATAATAACTTGAGAAAGTACTGTAGTTGCACATACCAAAGCGTAGATCTCTATGGAGAAGAATGGGCAAGAAACTCCATGGACACTCTTTCACAAAAAAAAATATCGCAATGACGTGGAGAACAAGACGAGCCTTTACGCTTCGTTAAGGGTATTTTTACACCCATTACAGTTACCATTTTTTTTTTTTCAACTTGGACATATTTTCGAACAGTCTAAATGAATTCAGACGATACGTCCTCAGTTCTTGATCGATTTGTTTGTTTATTTCTTTTACAAAATGTTAATTTGTGTATTTGCGTGACTCCATTTAATGTATTTAATATTGTATAATTTAATTTAATTTAATTTTTTAACTCAAATTTTTAAAATTTTATTATAAATAATGTAATAATTACGTCCTAATTTATTTGTTATTTTTTATAGTTTTAATTATTTTTTATTATGACGGCACGGTTGGCGCAGTGGCTGAGCGATTGACTGCTGCGCTTCGTGTCGCGGGTTCGATTCCCGCACGGAACAAATATTTGTATGGCCTACAGGTAGTTGTTCCGGGTCTGGCTGTTTGTGTATGTGAGCTTAAATGTTTGTAAACGCACCCACGATACAGGAGAAATTCCTAGTGTGGGGCAACGTTTTATTAAAAAAAAAAAAAAAAAAAATAAAAAAAAAAAAAAAATTGTTTTTCTATTCCCATTTAAATGCTGTTTTTTAAAAATTTTGAATTATACTGTATTTAAATTTTTAATTTAAAAACTACTTGACGTTTTAAATCCAATGTAAACTTTATACTTTTAATTTTGTTATTTTTAATTTCAATTTTTATTTCTAATTTTATTATACAAGTGCTGTGCACACCTATAAGTGACGAATTCACCGCAAAGCTGTTGAATTAGAAAATATTTAATGTAATGAATTAGTGAATAAGTCGTTGGTGTGTCAATAAATAAATAAATAAATTACACTCTGTTCTAAGTAAAAACAGTCTTAGTTTTTTTTTGCACTCAATCATAATGCTGCCTTTTTAACCCAAAAATTTACTTTTAAAGAATGCCTGGCATTAAGTCCACCTATGTAAAATTTTTGTATATGAAGTTTAAAATAAATACTAAGTTAGTATTTATTTTTAAAAATTCATATATTTTATTTATGGTTTAGTAGGCAACTAAACCATAATTTACACCAAATTTAAAAGCTGGGTCTGATGGCGGCTTGAGGCTTCACATGAACGAAGAGTAACGCATCAAGTCAACACAACCCTTCCGAAGTATAACCCAGCTCGACCTTGCAGATCAATCGATTGATGGTAATTAAGATACGGAGAGCCGTAAAAAGTTTTTACTGCAAATAAAGCCTGTTCTCCATGAAGCTACAATTAACGGGAAAAGTTGCCCAACGTGGCGCGATTTATGTATACAGGGTGGAATCACATCGAAGCACAAACGGTTACCACGTGTTTAGTACATCATTTCGAAATAGAAATTTTTGATCAGTTATTAAAAAAAAAACACAGCTGATCCATTCATTTTGACCCCGTAAGTATTGTAATTGGTATAAAACAGCAGATTTTTTTTTTTTTTGACTGTATACAAGGTGTAAGCGGACCCTTCAAGAAGCCGTCAACCAGGCATTCTGTACATCAAACTAAGTAACCACACGCAAAAATTATTGCTGGGAAATGAAATTTTTTGGGGTGAAAAATCACTTTTTACGGTAGGACTCAATGAAACGCACTGAAACCATTGTTGCTGATGGATGCATTGAAAAATACGGGAGTCGAACTTGTATTTAAAAAAAAAAAACTTGCGAAAACGTTGGAAATTTGACCCCCTAAAATTCCCATAACTAGATGGTTCTCAATTATGGTATGGAACAAAAAAAATATCGCAATTACGGGGAGAACAATTGCTTCGTAAAGGGTACTTTTAGTCCCATTATAACACATTCTTCATAGTCATCGTCATCATATCAGCTAAAAGACGTCCACTGCTTGAGATAAACATCCTCCAGACGTCATGTCAACGATCAGTCCAAGGCTGCTCACATCCAGAAGGTATCTGCGACCTTCTTACCAAGGCCTTGTTTAATAAAACCGACAGAAGACACAGACAGGTGACCATCGGATATTCCACCAATTTCACAAGTTTTTTATCGGTCGATGGTCATATCATGCTCGCCCATCATCATCTGCCTAGCCTTTACCCAACTATGTTGGGGTCGGCTTCCAGTCGAACCGGATGCAGCTGAATACCAGTATTTTACATGGAGCGACTGCCTATCTGACCATATCATGCTCGCCCATATTATACCGGAATCCTACTTACTATAATATTAATAATTAACACATTATTTCTGGGTGTTCTCGTCTGGCTAACGGAGAGTACTTGCATAGACACAACCTCGTTGCCGGATTATCCACCAGCCACTTGCTTTAAAGTAGAATCTTGTGGAATCAGAAGTGCCATACTATGTACGCGCCCGACCCAGTTCTCGATGATGGTAATATCACGTTGTATTGGGATCGATCTATCGTCATTGACAGGACTATTGTTGCCAATAAGCCTGACATTGTGGTGACAGATCGATTGGAGCGTCGCGCAATGATTGTTGATTTAACGGTTCCGCATGACGAGAACCTCGTGAAAGCAGAGAAAGATAAACAATTCAAACATCTTGAACTGGCTCTCGAGGTTGTCGACATGTGGGACGTGAGTACAGCAGTCATTGTGCCGATAGTCGTGTCGGCTAATTGCTTAATAGCCAACAGCCTCGAGCAACATCTGAGAAGGCTCTCGCTTGGCAGCTGGATCAAGGGCTTAATTCAGAAAGCAGTACTTCTGGACACGGCGCGTATAGTTAGGAGGTTCCTCTCTCAAAACCACCAGTAAGTAGCTCGGACCCTGTTCCCGATACCGGTGGGCTACTTTTTTTAATGTTTTTTTTTTATTACTTTGTATAGAAATATTTATAAATGTAAATTATATGTAAAGAAAATAAATAATGGAATAATTAATAATAAAAATATAGTAATAATATTTAATATTATAAGACATGTGACATCTACCAACCCGCACTGGGCCCGCCTGGTGGATTATGGCCTGCGTCCCAGCAGTGGGAACATTAATAGGCTGATTATGCTTATGCTTATGCTTATGCTATTATAAATGCGAAAGTTTGTGAGGATGACTATGTTTGTTACTCTGTCACGCAAAAACTACTGCCCGGATTTGGTTTATAGCCTGGATTAACAAATAGGATACTTTTCATTCCGGTAGTAGGTACTATTCCGTGGGACATTACCGAACTCCACGCGGGCGAAGTCGCGGGATAAGCTAGTTAAATATAACTGGCACACTGGCAACAGCATTATACCTGTATTCCCCGAAGGGTTAGGCAGAGGAGTACCCAGTATACCCACATGTCGCCAATTATGTTTAAATCCCACGTAATGCCATCAAAAACAAATCCAGACTCCGTAGCTACTACTGAGAAATACCTGATGGAAAATCTCCAGAAACATTTAGCCAACTTTTTGGCAACATATGGGCAACAAAAGTTGCGTAGTTATTACCCAGCTTTAACTCTGGGTCCTTAACCATTCGTCAAAATGACGTCGTGTACGTTGTGAATTTAGTGTTTCAGTAAGATCCCGTTATTTGATTGAGAGGAAACTAAGACTGCTAATTAAGTACGTTTTGTGTCATAAATAAAGTTGATTAATTAAATATTGGTGTTTTCAATGTCGTAAAGTTTACGAATGGTTAGTGATAACGTTACTCGAAAGTTGGTGAGCTAGGGTTAAACACACTCGGCGTGTATTAGTAGGGACACTCACACGATAACGGAAAAATGTATGAATATTGAATGAAGCAGTGTTTTCATGGCTCGAATCGTTGATATCGTGACCGATATTGTTTGATACCATCGGGGTAATATGTCATGCGGTAGTGATTTCTAAACGTTGTACGAAGGCACCGTTTTTATTTGTAAAAAGGACAGAATTCAGTTGTATTTTATAAATTGTGTTTTAGGACTCACATTATGGTAAGTGAGTTGTGTTTTTTTGGTAACTAAACCTAATTAGCGTCCCGTCGCCAAATGGCAAAAAACGGGACCGTTAGAGTTTCGCCATATCTGTGTGTCTGACTGTTTGTTCCGGCTAATCTCCGGAACGGCTGGACCAATTTTGGTGGGAGTTTTACTGGCAGATAGCTGAAGTTATAAGGTCTAACTTAGACTTACTTTTATTTTAGAAAAATAAAAATTGTTAACAAAATCAGATTAAATAACGGAAGTAATATTATTTAGCGCGTGGGTTGTTGATAGGGTTTTAATTAGGCATAAACTGTTAAATAATATTTTTATGCAAATAATTGGTACTGTGCGCCCCCTTTTTTTACTTTTTTTTTTTTAAATAGCATCTCGCAGCTCGACCTAGGAGGTTGTCATCTGCTTAACCGGAGTATCCTGCCTTGAGTGTAAGGCCTCCATCTAGGGCAAAAAACTTCAAACTAAGCAACGACACGCTAAGGGCACCCCCTGAGGGATAAGAGCCTCGGCTTAGGGCGTCGCTGGGGGAGGACAGCAAAGGGACAGGCTGAATCTGAATGGTGTCCTTATTTGGGGGCTTCTTTTTGGACTACAGGCTCAGCCACGAGGGCTGGCTCGAGCAAGGGTCGGGGAGGACATGGAACGGGATGGCCTCGACGGCGAGGACTGAATGACGGCTGATTGCGTCTGTGCTTCTTGAGCGTGCTAGTTTCCCTACTTGCCCCCCCCCCCCCCTCAAACTCTAATTATGGTTTGCAGTTGGTTTATCATTAATATCTATATAGCCTGCAAAATTGAAATTTTCTTACGTTTTTTGCAATTTGCAGGTCAGTGTCAGTTTGTATGTTTATGAAAATATGATTCGCGCAAGTAAGTTGCGGAATTATAATCATTAAAAACACCAATACAACCCTCTAAGTTCATTTAATGCCATTCAATAGGTAACCATTTCATGAAGAAGTCATTCAAAGGGGTCACATGAACTTAGAGGGTGAATTTCGCGGACTTTACCTGACCCTTACACCAAGAAGTGAAGCCATTTACACAGGGCAAGTAACAAGTCAGTAGAGAATTGACCACACTGTTTACATGCAGTCAGTAGTTGTGGTAATTTACTTCCTGATACAATTTTCCTTCGGCACTTCCCTCTGCGCACGCGCCCAGTTCGGCTGTGATCTATTTCGCTGCTAATTATAATTACGACTATCATGTTCCGTCATCAATTCCCGGCTCGTGAGTTGTTCCTAGTTGTGTGCTATTGTGCTAAGTGTTATATCGTAAGTTTTTTAGCGTTTTTAACTTACGTTTTAGTGGTAATAAGTTAATTTATTTTCCTATCGGTAAGCACATTTGAAAATTAAAAATTTTAATTTTTCGAAAAAAAAAAGCAGCTTTTTCAAATATTTTGATACCTTACCTAGGTGCTCTCTTGTATGACACAGCAGTTTTTTTTTTGGTACCTACTTTCACTTTCTTACCAAACTGTAGTGACAAGCGTGCTGATGAATTTTCAACTCTCAGCTCAGTGCCGAAAGCTGTAAGTCACAGCACGCACATGTCATGCACTTATTGCATTAATTTAACTCCACCCAATGTTATAGAAAATGGGGTATATCTCGTTCTGCACCATTATCAGTAATAGGTTTTCGTACAATAACATTTATATCAAACACTGGTCATGCATTCGTATTATGCACGTTTGATGCATGCATTGTTTTCTGATAGCAATTCAAACAATGACATCAGCCTTTCACAGCCTTTGTTCATCCATGCAAAGTTTCTTCGTCTACGGGGCCCGCTGGTTTTGGTATTTCTTATCATTTTTTCGTAGCTCGAAAAACGGCCAAAAAAATTCCAAGGCCAACCAGTAACTCGTATTAATATCCATCTATATCATAATTTTCTATAGTAAGGTTACCTAACCACTTGTTTACCATATGATAGGACTCATCACAAAGCCGTCAACTTAGCTTTCACACTTGAACATCAAACTGAGTCATCATCAACATCATCATTCGTCTGGCCTTATCAGGCCTTATCCCAATTAATGTGGGGTCGGGACAGCATGCCTTCTTCTACCATACTCTTCTATTTTTCGTTTCATTTCAGCAGTTTTCTCCTTTTAACCATCAAACAAACTGTGCAAAAATTATTGCTGATCAACGATGTTTTTTGGTGTGAAAAGTTATGGTTTACGATAACGCTCAATGTAACGCATATTTTCGAGTCGCGAGTTAATAGGCTGCTTTTGGGTTAGCTCGTTTCACCGTCGACCTCATCTCTGTCCTCAGCACAAGATTGAGGTCAAGAGTAGGCCCATTTAATGTACATGTCAGATATTTCAGGATTTATTCCGTTAGGCTCGTATATAATGTGGGCAGACGATGGGTTTCGTGCTATGAAAACACACTGGGTGCGATACACTGTTTCTAACAAACTAACAAATTACCTACTTGAGAAAACAACTTAACACAAAACACGTAGCACAATTAATCGGGTACACAGTTCCAAGAGGTCTCAACTCCGCCGCGATCAGACATTGAATGTCTCGTCTGTCTCTGTAGAAGCACGCTGTGGTGTGGGTAGACTTGTAGGTAGGTCGCGGACGTCAACACCACCAAATCAAATCAAATCAAAGCATTTATTTCAAGTAGGCCAGTTACAGGCACTTTTGAATTGTCGAAACAAAGACAACAGTGAAATATAGCTACAGTCCCAGTCACAAGGCACAAAAACTGTGAAAGTACTGTAGTTGCCCATTCCCTAACGTAGATCTCTATGGAGAAGAACGGGCAAGAAACTCCATGGACACTCTTTTAAATCAGAATACTTTTACAAAACCTTGGTTACATCATTCATGTTGAGATGGTACATTATGTGAGAACGATGCAGCAAGATGTGTACGTTAAAAGTGTTCATAATAAAAACAATTCAAAAATAAAATAATTAATTCAAATAAGCCGTGGCAAATAAGAGATGACCAGTCACAACTGACAGCGCCCGTTCACGAACATGACGCATGTATCAGCACCATTCAACTCAACCATTTTGAAGGTAACTAAATGATCCGACACACGTGCCACCATTAGCGCACTTGCTATTCATTTTATGTCCGTACTACTGACCAGATCCGACGTACATATTAAAAAAAACGCACTCAAAACACTGTATTAAATAGTACAGGGGTTATACAAAATACAAGTTAAGAATAACATTAAAACTTGTATTCCTTAGCTGGCTTCAACTTAATGATTAAGTAACTGACCGACAAATCGACCGAAAATTTCTATATTAAAAATAAAATTAAAATTTCGAGTAAATCAAGCATTTCCTCGTCAAAACACATCGTATGAGCCCAAACACAAGGTAGATACCGTACCCCGTTGAGGATTTCTTCTGGCGGGTTGGGTATCCTTCATGATTCTGGTGATGAATGCGCACCAGGTCATGGTTATCATACTTTTTTACAGATCAGACCTGCAGTAGTTATTTGTATCTCTTCATCAATGACCCCCTCCTAAATCATACACGCCAAATTGATAACCCTTCTTAAAATAGCTTTTTTCAGAAAAAAAATATTACCTAACCAGCTTAATAGTTTAACAAGAGAAACTAACTTTTTTAGAGGCAGAATTCTAAAATATTCGAGTTCGCTTCGCTCGCTAAATGCATCTGAATTACTTTTATTTTATACTGTTTTATCTTATTCTCTAATACACGGGGCGGAGGCGGGCTGCTTCAATTTTGAGCTCTCTTTTCTCGAAAATTTATATAGAAAATATGTCGTAATATGCCTTGATTCATATTAATATATATTATAGCTAGGTCTGTGACGGGCTTTAGTATCAAGAGCGAATCCGGGAGGGGGGCTCATGGCCGGCCGTCATGACCACCCCGCCTGGGTTGCGCCTAGGTCGACCGTGATCATGTTTCTGAACTCATTGATTTAAATAAAATAAAAAGAGGTCATATAATAAAAGTAGACGAGCAGAGTTGCGGTGTCATACATACATAAGTAAATATATTATAATAATGATGAGGAAAACACTGCAACCTGACATGTATGTTGGGGTACCTATATAACTTATTTCTATTTATTTATTTATGTACACACAAAATGCTCAACAAGACATAACATTAAGATAGAAGAGCACAAAGATACTGCTTATTTCATGCGATATCTCTTCCAGCAGACCTGCGAGAGGAAAGTAGGATTAGAAATGTAGACACAGTGTGTAGAAAAGACAAAACAGGAAAATTGAAATTGGAACTTAAAACAAAGTTAGTTCTAATTATGGAGTTGCGGTAGATACCAATGTCATTTTATTTTATATTAACGTGCAATTCCTACTAATTGGATAATTTTAGGTTAAAATTGATGGTACGGTAGGTAACTGATCTGTGGTTTACCAACAATAATTTCGCGGAATCCAAGAATTATAAAATAAAAATACTAAAATTGGTACTTATATTCGTTTTAATTTACATAATTATACCGAAATAAAAGCATTAAAATCACAGCACTTGGAGTTTCAACGGTTAAATCAGGCAGTGTTCCATCAATCCAGTGCATGCAAGCAATGTACCATCTCAACATGAATGATGTAAGGTTTTCTAAAAGTATTCTGATTTAAAAGAGTGTAGGTACATGGAGTTTCTTGCCCGTTCTTCTCCATAGAGATCTGCGTAAGGGAATGGGCAACTACAGTACTGTCACAGTTTTTATGCCTTGTGACTGGGACTGTAGCTACATTTCATTGTTGTCTTTGTTTCGACAATTCATAAGCGCCTGTAACTGGCCTACTTGAAATAAATGCTTTGATTTTAATGATTTTTTGTTCAGAATTAGGAATACAACAGTGCAGGAATATTAAGGCACCACCCACCATTCATAAGTGTCGCTTAATTGTAAGTTAAATCGGGAATTCCACATTAGTAACACATAAAGACGTTACCCTACGTGTTCCAAGTTGGCCTAAATAGTAACATAGTAGGTACGTACAAGCCAAAGAGGGTGAATCGTCGGCGAATTGACTCAATGCGCGAGAAACAGGTCACCAGTTACAAACTAAGAGATACGTACCTACCTATAGCTTCGTAAAAACTTGTTTTTAAACAAAAACTTGAATAAATCGTACCGTGTGGGTAACACAAATGTCAGTTGCGCTCAGTACGCTACTCGAGCTCTCGCGTGACAGACCGTTTTATAGAAAAATCGAACTTATGTGTCTGTCTTGAAGTGTAAAAAAACATTTTTTGTTGTAAAAGGTGAGTCACCCCGTAACGTCCATATTCCGGTGACCTTGTCTGTGTCAGTCGCGGCTCGCGGAGCGTGCGCTAAGCTCGCTGCCCGCCCGGCCCCCGCGTTCCCTTCGTCTTACAAGGGAGTCGCGACACCCCACAACCGAATTACCCCAGTAACGAACAACAGTGACTTTCGACAGAAGAAATTATTAATAACATTCACGCGTGCAATACAGAACGATTCGATTAACAACGTACCGTGCCGTGCCATAAGTGATGCTCGGATAATCATAATGGCTTGTCTCAGTTGTCTCGTCATTGCGCATGTGCGCGCAACCCGACCAGTTTAAGATGCCAGTGAAGTTCATAGTGAAAGTGGAATCCCATCGTGTCGTTTACATTTAGTCGGAGTATAAAGTCGTGTGTGGCGACCCAACAACAGGTGTGTTCCGTACGGAATAAGAATCATTTTTGCGTAACACTGGTTTGACGTAAAATTTTGTAAAGCCGTGCATTGAATGGATACGTTTTATTCATACCGAGATATTGTGACGTTTCATTTCTGTCATTTCTGTGGAGATACGAGATTTTTGTTGACTTTTCGTATTAGGAAGTCTATTTCGAGGACAGTGTAAATGTTTAAGGCGTTTTCAGTTCTCATGACTAACAATTGAATTGCGTTTGATGGAACAATTTTGGTTTATTCTGAATACCTACATACCTACCTACTCAGTCATAAATCAACAGTAGGCACCGATTTCTTACGTGGTTGCGTAGGTACAATTTGAAACTTATATATCATGTATTGTAATCAAATTACATTATTAATTGCTTGCAATAATCTCAACTTAAATGCAGTAAATTATCTAAATGATCCTTATTTTATTATGTCACGCTAAGAGCAGGAGAGATTCTGATGGCATTGACACAATTTAGGTAGGTACCTATCTAGTTAATAACAACCATATTTCATTCATTGACTGTTACCACGCATTGCCTAAGGCCTAATTCAGGGTAAAGCCGGCGCCGGCGCAGACCCGGCCGCGTGCGCTGATGACCGGTAGTACCTAAGTCGTAACAAACTTCCGTGTGCACGCGCGCTCTTGTTGTTTACAATATTAGAAATAAAGCCGAGATTTATAAAGGTAACAACTTAGCACTTACTGTCGCTAAGCTATATTCCTGTCACTGTCGCACAGCTGTCAACTTACGAGTTCAAGATAGAGATAGGAATACATCTAAGTTAAAGCGAGAGCTAAGTATGGTTGATAGGTAGATGTTGGCCTGAGTATACGCACGGCCGGCACACGTCTCGCTCTGAACGCTTCCTCCTAAGCCTTTAGGCCGAGGACAAAAGAGCGTAATTTTTTGAGCTGTGAGTCGCGTAAAATGAGTCTCGGAATTAATGTTACATTCGGTTTCATACTAAAGTCCTGTTTGTACCACACACATATTCCGCGACTCACAATGACAGCTCAAAAAATTACGTTAGTTTGGCCGTCGCGTAAACTGGCCGGCGCACGCGACACGCGCCTCAACGACGGAAAAAATACTGCAGAAACGACTTGTTTTGGGGTGAAAAATTACGATTTACGGTGCTGATGCATGCCAGCTTGTGATCTCAAGGGTCTCTTTACACCCATTATAAGGATGATCAGTAAAAAAAAGGATTTCTGAAATTCATCTCCCTTAAGGGGTTAACTAGAGAAAGAGATGAAAGTTTATATGAAAGTTTTCTTTCTTCTTTATCGTGTGGTTAGTGCCTAACCTGGTGTCAGAGTTTTTATGCCATCCATGGAACTCTGACTTGGCTTTGCATGCCGTCGAGAAATATCTCCCAGGCATGCTGGTTTCCTCACGTTTTCCTTTACCGAAGCAAATGATAATTATACAACACACGCATGAATCCGAAAAATCAGAGGTGCGTGCCTTGGGTTCGAACTCGAGACCTAGAGACACCCTCGAGACTTAGGTACCTACTTGGCCGTCCGACAGTTACACCACTAGGCTATGACTGCTACAATGCTGCATGGAAGTAGACTTGCCGATGAAAAATACAATCAGGCGTGCGCATTTAGTGATTCCTGCATTATCTAAAACATAATAATAGGTATACAGCTCTAAGTACGTATAATATCATGACAACTATAGGTAAACAGTGGCGACACTCTGACAAATCTTTTATAGGGTCCCGAACCGAAAAGGTGGAATGCCAACGGGACCCATATTAGTCGCGGGACGTGAGAGGGAAAGAACCTCACGTCCCAGCCGCCGCGGGAGACGCCCTGGGCGTCGGGGATCACATGGTAGCTCCCGGCCACTGTAGGCGCGGGCCTGTGGACGGCGAGTTATGGGCTAGCTCGCCGTCCGGCCGTCTTATGATGATAGGCCGTGTCGACGGCGCGTTCGTGTTCCACGGGCGCCTCAAAGAGATGTCAGCAACCAAGTAGGGGTCCGCATGGGCCGATGCCTGCCAGGGCTGCGGGACTGTTCGAAAGAGATACCGTGGCCCTGGAACGCAAAGGGCAAGGAAGGAACATGGGTTTTAGTCAGTACAAGTCTGACACTCCCTTCCGCTCCGCCCAGAGTGGGGGGAGTCATTTGATGATTCCCATCCAAAAAAAAAAAACCCATATTAGTCCTTACGGTTCTGCATAATGCTAGTACAGACGCCAGCAAGCTACTCGAAACTGTCAAATTTCCCCAATCAACATTGAAAACCTAAAACCTTAGCGATAAAGTTGAAAATCTATTAAATAAAGACAGATTGTAGTAAGTCGATGTGCTGTATCTGCCTGCACCTTGGACAAACAATTCTGCCTCCAAAAGCATGTTAAATCGTTGATCCCAGATTCCCAGCTAGCTGTCATATTTTGTAGGTCTTTGAAAGGCGTTACAAAGTCTGAAGCCCTAAAGTCAACCAGTCTAACCAAGGGCTATGATGTTACCCAAGCGCTGGGTTTCTGATAGGCAGTCCCTCATGTGAAATGCTGGTATTGTGCTACATCCGGTTAGCCTGGAAGCATATTATAAAGTTCCCCTGTGTGTATAGTTCTTTATGGGTGACCCAGAGCTATTTGCTACACACATATTTTCTTCAGTCATGAAAACCTAAGGTAAGTACTCCAATTTACGACCATGAAAAATAATTACTTCAAATTTTACGGTCTTAATTGCCTTTTTCACAGCTGCAATAAAAATTCAGTCTTAACAATAATTTACATTTTCAGTTTTTCGAAAAAACGTTTTCGTATTTGTGATTATACTAATAAACGTAGCGTGACACGTGTAGACTAGTCCTCACTTATCCCGGGCGGCGAGTGCACGTATTCTTAAAGTTGTTCATATACCTACCTACTTACTGATAATTTGGTCGTTTTATTCTAAACCCTAACTAGTGTTTCTAGTAAACACCACAATGGCGACGAGTAAAAGCGCAGTAACTGAAATTATGTACGTGCTTACGGAAATTGGTCAGCAACAAAATTATGAATAAATTAAAAAAAAAAAATAAGTTCTGAAAATAGTGACAGTGATCTCTGTGAAAATTTGTAACGAGCCTTTTTATAACATCGCGCCTGTAATCCCGATGGTGATATAAGTGAAATTGAATGACAAACATCATCATAAAATCACGTGTCTAATCACAATAGGATTAGGCAGCCTATTGGTACTCCCATATTTCTCTCGTTATGTTTAAGTCTCAAGTACCTACTTAATAGGGGCGAACCAATTACTATGGCGAAATTTAGTATTAATCATGATTTTTTATCGTAATTATATTTACTTTGTAAATATTTAACTAAAAAATTACCTAAGTCTTGAAATGATCGCTTTTTGCGATAAGACCGCCCATTTTGTCACTATAAGTGAAATGTTTTCTTGTAAGAATGTTACTTTTATGGTGTACATAATTAAGAATATTATATTCTAGGATACATGAAACTATACTAAACTACTATTTTTATGGACTTACAATACAAAATAATATGTATAATACAAAATAATACAGTACCTATTTAATGAATAGGTACTGTTTATTTCCTCAATTGTGTTATTTCGATCAACAATTGTTATTAGGTATATTGTTACTTAATATCCTATGCGCGATCTGCGTCTGCAATAATCTGAGGGAAGTGCAGCATGGATCGATGAACTGAGTAATTACATCACTAAATGTCACTCGTAAACAGAACCGAATGTTGGAATGAAATTATGATATTTTTATAAGTCTCTGTATTTCGACATTAATTAAATGGCTTAAAATCATCAAAAATAGAGGTACAAAATTAAAATAAAAAAGATGAAATACCTAGTACCTACATATTGTTTACTAAATCCGTTTGCAGACAACATTATCGAAAGGCAATTTCTGACAAATTCGATAAAAATTAATTTAAAAATGCACCTGCGAGATCAATTTCATACCAGTTCAATACCTGTTTTATTCGGAATTTATTTTTGATCAAAACCTGATGTAGGTATCGAAAGAAATCTTCGATAAAATCAATGTGCCTACGAGAATATTCTCGTCAATTCCAGTTTTAACTAAGTGCCCCTTCGACAACCTCGAAGTAATGGAGATAAATGTTACTTTATCTATCATTAAAACTGCAAATAAAATATAATAATGGTAGAAAATGCCTGTGGCATTAAGTCCGCCTCTGTATTTTGTGCTTGATGTGTTAAATAAATAAATAAATAACACGTGCCTACTGAAATAAATTTCGATCAAAAAACTAATGTGCCTACGAGAACGTCTTTCATAAATGTTCCTATTGAAAAAAATTCAATAAAAAACTAATGTACCTACAAGAACATTTTCTCGTAAATTCCAGTTCGATAATTTCGAAGTAATAAAGGTAATAATTATTACCTCACCTATTGTTATGAACAAGTGTCATGAAATCTGTTAAGTCTAATGATTTTTGACTAAATCTAAAATGTGTTTTGTGCAGTCATCAAAAACAAAATAAGAAATAAATACGATGCAATTCCATTACTTTTATTGTGAATCGGATCGAAGTCATTCAATACGATCCTAGAAACGTATCGCGTGGTCACGATTCGGATAATCCAAAGTATTGATGCAAGTATTGGTACCTACAAGTATCGTACATCCCTAGAACCCGCGACACGCAGCACGTGGCGTCGACGATTAAAATGACTATTTATTAACTAAATGTTACATAAAACATTTACCAATTTACGTTTGTACGTTTTCAAGGCGACTCGCTGTGACATCATAGTATTTGTGGGCACCTATTGTTTCAGAGTTTTAGCCAAACTGCATTTTTACTAGTTTACTAGTCAAGCAAAAATCACCTTTAAAACTTGTGTGTGAAGAATTAATTTCAATTAGGCGGGGTATGGTAATGGTTAATAGTTGTTATTCGAATGTTTAAAATCAACTGGTAGTGTTGGGACTTGACTAGTGCACTAAAAGGTATTTTTAAAAACATTTCCTAGAAAACTGGCTCTTATCACACTACGATTAAGTTCAAAATGCAATGTATTTCACATTCGTATTCACATTTATTTTCAGTCATACTAGTGTTGTATTTCCACAGATAACAATAAACAATTCAATTCCTGTAGCCGAGAGTGATTGTTTTTTATAATCTCAGCAAAAAGGCGCATGCTTAAGGCATTAATAAATAAATATTTTATACATATTTAAATTGTTTTTATAAACAGGATATCATAAATAAACATTTTTATTTATAAAATTATTTGCTTATATCAATCAACATTTGTTTGCGTGTAAATTCAAAAATATTTGAATTGACTATTTTTAACCCCCGATCAAAAAAGATCAGTGTTTATCTATGTGTCTGTCTGTGGTATCATAGCTCCTGAACTGAGAAACAGATTTTGATAAAGTTTTTTTCGTTTGAAAGGTGTTTTAATCGAGAGTGCTCTTAGTTATGTTTCAAGAAAATCTGCTCAGCCGTTAGAATACAAAATAAATAGTTACCTTTTTACTAGTTGGGACAGGTCAAATTGATTCTAAATTTAAAATACTGTCACTTGTCAATGATATTACCAAAGTTTAGCTGAAGCTCCGAAACAATAGCTGCCCAAATTAAAAGAAAGAATAATGGGGACTAATATGTAGTTATTAACTATAAAGTAACATTGATATACTATACTCAACATCAACCCAATGGCTTGGCACGCGACGATGGCAAAAGACCGCACGGCATGTCTTTGTTTCCTTGGAAGATGGGTATACCTTTAGTGTGGGACGCAAAATCCGTCGATGCTCTTGCGCCATCACATATTCCAAGCGTTCGTGCTGTGCTGGTGCTGCCGCTGTGGCTGCAGAGAACCTTAAGCGGCGTAAATATAGCCTTTGTGGAACCTATATTTTTTCGTGCCGTTTGGGGTTGAAACTCTGGGGCCGTGGGGTCCGAGTGCTCATTGTACTGTTTAAGGAAATTTCGAAACGCCTAGTTGACGCTTACCGTGACCCAAGGGCTGGTTTTTACTTTGGCCAGAGGCTAAGTGTTGCCATACAACGGAGCAACGCCGCCAGTCTCTTGAGCATATTACCAGCTGACAGCGTTGAGGAGGAGCTTTTTGATGCCCTTTTATAGTTTGTTGTTAGTTTATTTATTTAAGTTAAATTAGTAGCTTTTAATTTATAATGTATAGGTATAGTTAGTTTATTCTTCTTAATAAAACAATAGTGTACCAAAAAAAAAGGTTTTCTATGACATTCTATTTATAAACACAAATAAACTTTGCTGATATTAAATAAAAAATACAGTCGACAATAGGAATTCAACCACGTTGGACTTGGTTAATAGTTATCTGTGGAAATAAAACACTAGAAAAAACTGAGATGAAATACACAGTATTCTGAACCTAACAATAGTGCGATAAGAGCCAGTTTTCGAGGAAGTGAACTGAAAAAATTATTAGTAATGAAAAAATTATCTCTTCGCGACTTGGGGTCGCAGTCAGGAACCCATGAAAAACAATCACGATGAGGTAAGGTATTAAAAAACGCGTCATAAAGCGATAGTAAATCTCAGCAGCGTCATTCAGCGGCACAGAATAAATATGGCAGCGGTATCAGTGTGTTTGGTACATCACTAGTCGCAGCACGATACGCTAACTGCGATGTCATGTCATACCAAATAATTAATTTAAAAAAAGAATTTGTTCGTTTATAAGTGTGTGAATTTAAAGACAATATCATTTGAACTTAGGCGCTCGTGCTGGCCGCTTCTAGGCCGAATATTTTTAATGGTCAGTGAAAAAAAGTGATTTTGTTTCTGTGTTTTATTTGTGGGTATGTTTTTACTCCATAGATTTTTTTTTCTGTGACGAAGGTAAATGAGTTTGTAAAAAAAGGTTTCTTACTCTATTTATGTAATGTGAATACAAAAGCGGATCTGCGTTTATTTACAATATCTAATAAGGTCATAAGTCACAACGCGTAGATAGATCAAAACTAATTTCATAACTCGTTTAGAATAATGTTTCATTTTACTAAAGTTACTAATGTAGGTACCTACCTACCTAGTTATTGTTTATTTTTTCGTAAAACTAAACTATTAAACAATTATTGATATTAACAATGTGAGTAACCAAGTCTAACGGTTCAGACAAAATAAGCTGTTTCTGGTGCCTTACCAAACAATGATGATGGACAAATGCATAATTTTTTTTCAAGGCTCCGCATAACTATTTACAATAAATTACTGAGTAGGTAGGTACCTACCTACATTAAGAAAAACCAACGATGGCCATAAATCCAAAAAACAATGTACGAGTATGTATGTCTCTAAAAGTAAAATGCTATTATATGCATATTGTTAAAACTCAGGTAGACGTGGAATTATTTAAAAACGGTATAAATGCAATTCACTTATATTTCCTTAATTGCAATTCATTAATTATTTGAATTTAGAAGAGGCAAAGACGAGACTCGTTTTTTTTTTAATGGCTGGCTTGGCAGCAACTGTGACACCCTTCCACTAAACCCTTCGTGGTAGGATGAGACGTCACGGCGATGGCGGTTGGCTACTTAGCCACTTGGCTGTCACTACAGTGGCGACATCTTTGGCAGACGTTACAATATATTTAGAAGATTAAAATGGGTGTAAGAAATTAAGAATACCTTAAACGAAGCCGAAAGGTACCTACTTGTTCTCCCCGTCATTGCGATCATTTTTTTGTTCTGGATGATACCTGGGAACTTTATATTTACGGAGATATTGGAGGTCAGAGTCCAGCTTTCTTTACACTCGTTTTTTTTTTTAAATAAGTACAAGTTTCTAATGTTGTAACCTTACTTTAAATTAATCATACATCAGGACTGTTTCCAACCAAACAAAGTGTGAAATATTTTGATTACGTTTCGGTGAGTTCTACCGTAAAACGTGATTTTTCACCCCAAACAAAAAGTCGTTTCCGAGCAATAATTTTTGCTTATAGTTACTTAGTCGCGGAATTAAATTTTTCTTACGTTTTTTTTTGCAATGTCTACTTCAGTCTCAGGTTGCATGTTGATGAAAATATGATTCGCGCAAGTACCACGTATGCAGTTACAGAATTATAATCATTAAAATCACCAATACAACACTCAAAGTTCAAATTTTAATCCCATTGAAAGACTTTTTCATCATTTTTTTTCGTCATCTTGATGCTGGCTAAGTGATGGTGCTTACCCATAAGGTCCAATCAAAAGTGCATTTACGCTACTTGCACCTACAGTTAGAGAAAATTATAGTTAAGTCCTACGTTAACTTGCCGTGGTTCAGCTATTTCAAACAACTGTCAAAGAATGACTAGGTTGTTACTAATAAGGTGGTAGTCAATTTACTTAATAGTATGACCACCTCATGGTACAATGATATACTTCGGCTGGTATTCTCTTCCCACGATGGCCTAAGACTACGTCACGATAAGTTTTACCATTGATTGTCCTTTTCAGTAAATTTAGGAATTTTCTCATTTAGTGAATGAAAATAAAATAAATTACTAACTAGCTTAACTATTTATTAACTCGTGTGATTCATCTATTTAGTTTTAAACTAATTCAAATATTCAATTATTAGTTCTCAATTGCTTTGTTAAGTTAAAAAATGCATTTTGCTCGGGTAATTCAATCACACACCGTGGCAACACACCGACCGCATCGCAACCGATGCCGTATTCTTTGGCCAATCACGTGACCCAGCTGTCACGGGAAGAGAATACCAGGCGAAGTATATTATGTATTATTATACCATAGGCTACCATAAGTGTGCAATTCAAGTCGGCGTTGCTTGTCAAGTAGGTACATCAAACTTGCTACATATATATTAGTTCTGTGTTTTCCCGCCAACACTACACTGATAAGTTATTTGAAGTGTAAGACGGATTTCCTTGACTTTCTTCTTCTTTATCGTGTGGTTATTGCCTAAACTGGTGTCAGAATTAATTATGCCGGCCATGGGCCTCTAACTTAACTTTACATGCCGTCGAGAAATATCACTCAGGCATGCTGGTCTCCTCACGATGTTTTTCCTTCACTGAAGCAAGTGATAAGTATACAATACGCACACGAACCTGAAAAATCAGAGGTGCGTGTCTTGGATTCGAACTGAGACCTATGACATGACAGTCCGACGGTCACACCACTAGGCTATTGCTGCTGACCTCCTATCTTATCCTATCCTTGACTTGGGCTACCACGTTGGTCCAGTGGTCTAACCGCTATTGTTGAGCACGAGATCACGAATTCCAGGGCAGTTTATTGGGTTATTCTATCATGAATTCCTCAGTAGCAACCAAGGAGTCAGAATGTCGTGCCCGGTTGATAGCAATAGGCTCGCCCCCTATTACATTAGACTTAAACGAAACTGGCGAAATTTTGTTGTACTATTAGGTACACCTCTGCCTTACCGTTCGGGGATTACAGGCGTGATGTTTTGTTAATGTTATGTTCTCTGATAACAACAATAATTACCACGGTTTCCGCCAATTATGGCTGCCGGATGTTTCTTCTCAATGAGTACAATCAAGCATTTAATTGACGTGCGCCTTGAGACTTACTCATGGTAAACAAAACACATGGTTATTCGACATTGTTGCACGAGAACATGATATTTGTTGCTGAAAACATATTTCTGGCAACACTCCTTGTAAACATATCATCACAACTGTATTTCCCCGAAGAGTTTAGCAAAAATACCCTGCTAAAACCCAAAGGTTTAAGGTGGAAGAGCCAGGGCAGCCCGCGAAATTTAAGGCGATTTGCAGGTCAGTGTCATGTATGTTGAACAAAATATGATTCGCGACCGTAACACATATGTATTTACAGAATTATTATCATTAAAATCACTAATAAAACCATCTAAGTTTATTTAATCTCGTTCAATGAATATTTCATGAAAAAGTCATTCAATTTTAGTTAGTTTAACTTCTAAGTTAAAAAAATAAAAGATTTTAATGATTATAATTCTGTTAATCATCTTTCAAATTTGTTACGGTCACGAATAATATTGAATCAACATACAACCCGACACAGTATTATATTATCTGTGCCAACACTGACCTGCAAATTGCAAAAACGTAAGAAAATTTAAATTTCGCTGGTTTTCTTAGCGCAAAATAGATCACGTTTCTGTTTCGTTCACAGTGACATTTGAATATTATTGTCTCGCTCACTCGTACTGAAAATCGTATCAATAGTTCTATCTCTTTTGCATGAATTAAGTACGATGGGGGCACATCTTAGATTTATAGTTTTAACACCGGAAAATACTAATTTAAATTGGCTCAATCGAGGGTTCCTATACATCCTGTATATACAGACAGACGACCTTATGTATTAAGGGCACTAGAGCCAAACCAAGGGTTTAAAGTAGTTATGAGCTTTTGTCCATAACTACGGTCCTTTGAAGCTAAACATTAGCCCAAGTGCGCTTCATCCGACCTAATAAACCTTATTCTCATTTAATTAATGTTCTTATTCGTACGATACGCTTGACCATAGACACTTGTAGGAATATACACACATACCGTTTAATTTCTGATAAGGCATCTCTGCTTTATACAACATTAGTTTTAGGAAAGCTCTGAATCGACTGCGTACCCAAGTAGCCCGCTGCAAACATTATCTGGCAAAATGGGGTATTATTGGTCTAACACCGAGTGCGAGTGCGGCGCTTTGGATCAAACTATGCCCCACCTGCTGGAGTGTCCCAGGAGTCCGTTTACCTGCACTCTTGACGACCTGAATAGCGCCTCTGCCACAGCAATAAATGTGGCCACCTACTGGGCCCAAACCGTCTAATATGGAAGGAACATCGATAAGATAAGAAGAAGAAGAAGTATATGCGAAACCTGAAACACGTGTCTAGTATATTTATGTAAAGAATCTATGTAAAAAATATCAAAACTGTATCATAAAAAATCACAAAGTTATAAGCTTGTTCTGTTACCTGGCTGTCCGCTCAAAAACGTAGTCAGCACGCGGCGCCGTCGCCGCGCGCGGGCCTCCAGCGTCGTCTTGAGCTCATTGATAATAATAATTTGGCAGTAGATACCTAAATGATTCCGATAGGTACTTTGTGTCGCTCGGTATCCAACTTGTAGCCTTTTTAACATGGTTTAAAAATGATTGGAATCGATTCAGTTACTTATTCTGAACAAACTATATTCAGGTTTCACTTATACTAAAAATAATGTTGTAGATCTCAGCCTCAAAGCTTGGCATTATTGCGCCACTGAGATGAAGACCGCGGCCAATGCTATCAAAATTCACAGGAAATTAACAAACTAACGTCATATCGACACATCCGGTCTCGAGAGGATACACACAATTTGTTATCTTTTTTTACGCATATATTTCATTTTAAAATATCTTTTGATTAGCTGTGCCCCGCGATTTCAACCGCCGCTTCTGATTTGTTTTATTTTTGCGTAGCGTGATGTTATATAGCCTATAGCCTTCCTCGATAAATGGGCTATCCAACACTAAAATAATTTTACAATTCGAGCCAGTAGTTCCTGAGATTAGCGCGTTCAACCAAACAAACAAACTCTTCAGCTTTATAATATTAGTATAGATTTGTTTCATTCACACACACTGAATACGTTAACAGATGGCCCGGTTTAATCTTTTTATGCATAAATATCTCGTGTCACGGAGTTTGTGGTCGCACTCTTCCGAAACGGCTCGATCGATTTTTATGTTTTTTTTTTATGTATTTTTGGTAGGTATGAGAATAGGTTGTAAAGTATATTTCACACCGTTAAGAACTCGCGGGGCACAGCTAGTATTATAAAGGGTGTAAATAGACCCTTATCGAAGCCGAAATGCACTTGTTCTCCCCGTCTTTGCGATCATTTATTTGTTCTAGTCCATGCCTTCCTTACGGAACCTTCTAGTTACGGAGATATTGGGAGTCAAAGATCCAACTTTTTCACAAGTTTTTTTTTTAAATACGCATTTTTAATGTAAGATTTTTAAACACCTCCACGGCCCCCGTACTATTCAATTCATCCATCAGCACAATGCTTTGAGTGCGTTCCATCGAGTCCTACCGTAAAACATGATTTTTCACCCCAAAAAAAAGTCGTAGGTATCCCAGCAATAATTTTTGCGTAAAGTTACTTAGTTTGATGTACAGAATGCTTGTTGACGGCTATGTGAAGGGTCTGTTTACACCCTGTATATTATAAAGTACCTATGCTTTATTTTCATTATGGTATGTTAAGAGATCAATAAACGAAAATAACAACAATAAATCGTACGTAATTGAAGTGATGACACACTCCGAAATATCTTAATGTTGGTGTTGGTTGTAAACATACTGCTTTCGACGAAAGAAAAAAGACCAAAGAAACGATGGATGGACTGTGTAAAGAATGATATGGCAAGAAAGGAGGTGTCTGGCGAGAAGACGAGTAATAGAGAAGTATGGAAGAAGAAGACATGCTGCGCCGACCCCAAATGAATTGGGATAAGGGCAAGAGAATGATGATGATGGTGTTGGTTGTAGCGGTGAGATGGGCACTTGACATTGTTGCCTTGGCGTAAAACTTAAAATCTGAATGAGGCTGGCACAAGAGCGTGCAGATTGGTGCACACAAGGAGAGGCCTATACCCAGAAGTGGGTCAAGTCGGCCTATGGATGATGATGATATGAACAAAAATATTCATATAAGTACTTGAATTGCTGCGTTGGCTGCGTTTCCACCAGAGAGGAGCGAAGATGCGTAGCGAGCGATGTGTGTGGAACTAACCAATCACATAGCTCAAATAGCTCAAGCTGTAAAAAGAAGCGATATTATTGGTTAGTTTCACACACATCCCTCGATACGCATCCTCGCTCATCTCTCGTGGAAACGCAGCCTAAGAGAGGGAACTCTGTGCGCATAACGAGTGACCTCAGTGATGACGGCGGCCGCGGCGGTGTCATGCTGCCGTGCACACTTGCACAGCGAAGCTCAAGGGAGACCTCACTATAGTGATAGTCTCCCCAGGGATGTGCCTTAGCAAAAGTCGAACAGAGGTGGCTCCGCAAAGGCATTTTAAGAGGACACAGTGCCTCCTCATGTGCGAATTGTAACCAACGGGGTGGTTTAAGTAAGGTAAAAATTCACACCTGGAGAATGTGTGATATTTCCCAAAGACCAGTCGACTTTTGAAGGACTAGGTACCGATAAAATAAAAGGCAGACAACACTCTCATTTCGCCAGCTATGATTCTGTATTCAACAACGCAACGCGAGAATATACTGGTAACAATTATCTCGTACAAAACGAGATAGTAGGTACATTAGTGCCGACTATTTTTAACGCACAATCGCGTCGTAACTCATTGAAAACCTACTCATTCGACCATCATCAATAATACGAGTATTACTGGTATCTGGAACCTAGGTGGCGGGGACCTACCACACAGCTGCAATATCGGGACATTTGTAAATCATTCATCTACCTCTGCTTTGGGTGTGATAAACTAGTGCGCTTATTTATGTACCTATCTTCCATGTAATGACTTTTTTCCACTTTTGGTTTATTTTACAAGTTTATTAGGCCAAGTACGAATGTCATCGAATTATCATTATGAGCGAATTTTAAATACCTATCATAGAAAACCATAAATTATGTGCCAAAGAGCAGCATTTTCTTTTCTCTTATGATTGTTAGTTGTTAGGTACTTGTATGCTTTACATAATAACGTATATTCTTTTCAAAATTATGCTGACTGAAAGCTGACCCCAATATAGTTGGGAAAAGGCTAGGCAGATGATAATGATTATGCTGACATCATCATCATTCTCTTGCTCCTATCTCAATTCGTTTAGGGTTGGCGCAGCATGTCTTCTTCTTCCATACTTCCTTTATGCTGACATGACTAAAGTAATTCAATTAAAGGCCAATTTATTTCTAACATTTTCAAAAAATGCGAATCAAAAGATGTCGTAGTTAACCTTCGAATATACTTTTAGGAGATTATTTTATCAAGGTGAAAACAAAGATATTAAAATGCATAACTTTTCGTTACAGGTATCCAAAATTTGGAGATTGGCACGTATTAAACTCACAAATGCAACCAGACGCCGCACTTACAGTGAGGTACGGGTGGCCGATGATGAAGCCACTGAGATGTCTCCACGTACCCAGGCCACCTGCCTCGGCTGCAACCTACTGTTCCTAAGACAAATGCGATCTATCAAGTTCTTCTTTCTAGTCAGCTGCACGAGTTTCGCCTTCTCTCTTTTCTGGGTACAACTTGCTACCAGGCCGAACCAGCCTGCAGTCACTGAAAGCCTTATCCAAGAAGCGCTGGAAAATGTCGGACGGGACTTCAGATACAAGGATGTCTATAGAAAGATTAGTATGCTCCCGAAAGACTTCAAATACATCTTACTCTGGACGCGGAGTGACTATGCCCCCTTCTACTACCTCGGCGAGGGACAGAGAGCGTTCCTCGAGCAGAACTGTTCGGTGATCAAGTGTTACGTCACCACGAACCGAAAGTTCTTCGGTGGTGACTTAACCAAGTTCGATGCTATAGCATTTAACGGACGAAATATGAAGACATCTGACTTGCCCAGCGCTCGGTCTCGCAATCAACAATACATATTCTTCAATATGGAATCAGCCGATAATTTTCCTGTTTGTGGGGCGCAATTTGATGGATTTTTCAATTGGACATCGACATACAGACTTGATTCAGACATACCGTATCCTTACATACTGATTCGGGATAACAAAGGTGATATCGTTGGTCCAAAACGGAAAATGCGATGGAAAGAAGATTATGTCGAAACAATTGATGATCAGTTGACTGATAGAAATAGGATACAGAATAAAACTAAAGCAGCAGCTTGGTTTGTGTCTAACTGTAAAACCAGAAGTGGTAGACGAGGGTACGTCAAAGCATTAAAAAATGCGTTAAAACCGTATGGGTTTACTGTGGATGTGTATGGGAAGTGTGGTACGTTACAATGTCCTAAGAACGTTGAGTCGAATTGCCAGTATCTGTTGAAGAACGACTACTATTTTTACATGTCGATGGAGAACTCTTTCGACGAAGACTATGTGACGGAGAAGTTGTTGACGGCGCTGCAGAATGATGTGGTACCTATTGTTTACGGAGGAGCTGATTATGCAAGGTGCGTATGAGTTGAGTTGTTAGTTTTACGTAGTTAGTATCGTCTCTTCTAAACATGTCGGTGCCAGTCTAAATTGAGTCGGTCCATAACTAGGCCCGTAGCACGTATTATAGCAGAATTAGTTTAATGTGACTTCACTGTGGGAAAGGGACAGAGCTATACAGGACGTCTAGCTCCATCTCTTTCTCATACTGGAGTAAGATTAGAGCAATACTGGTTTAAGGCTTCATGGTAGTCCACCTTGGCGACGAGTTTAGCGTATTTAGTAGCGTATATCAGTTCCTGTATGTAATGAACTATTAACAGGACATGTAAGACACTATAAGTGACTTTTTACTTTTGCAACTTTTGAATGTTCAAATGGGTGACACACTTTTTATGAATATTCCGTAACCATTACATGTTTTAAATATAGAGTGCTTTTGGTAGGTACTTGAATATCCTTGTCGGGCGCTGTTGGTAAATATATTTTGTGAATTTGTATTGAAAAAACAAGATGGCGTCATTAGTCACGTCTACAGCTACGCGCCACAATAAACATGACACACTATTGCTATTGTAAGGTGTTACGCAATTACCCCACAATATAAGAGTTATCATGGAGTTTTGAAAGATAGCTGCGACTTACCTTTGCATGTTTGCGTTTAATAAATAATCTTAAATGCTGTGTAAACATCTAGCTTGTCAAGTATTCGTAAACTTTTTAGGATTTCCACAGATTACAAAACGTTGATTACAAATGTCATGAGACCATGGTCACAAAAAGAATTTAGCATAAAAGAGACGAAACGATGCGAGATCCTGTCAAATTTCCTTTAAAATTGTAGAAATTCTGCGAATGATTAGGGGGATTATCACAAATTCTTTTACCAGTCTAGATAAACTGGCATTTTATCAAAGATAACGATGCTGGCAAGATAAATGTCTTAGTGACTGATGACCTACCATGAAGTCAAAGCAGGTGTAATTCCAGTGTGGGAAAGAGATGGCGCTAGACAAACTGTAAGACGTCATAGTAGCCCGCCAAGACTGATGTGAGCCACAGAAAAGTTTATGTGAATTCTGTACAAAGTCGTTGAAGAAAAAGGTACTAAACGTGTTGTAAGCGATTACCAGTATTGGCCACTTACTGTAGGCTTGCGATTTTGAGGTTTGGGCACACGAACTGTTATTTGTCACCTTGACCTGCCCCACAAATCATAGGATAATAATACGGATTCAACAAGGATAGTTTTTAGGGTTCTGCACCCAAAGACTAATAACAAAGGGAATCGTTCCGGGGTCTGTGCGTATGTCACAGGGTTGTATCTTTTGAACCGTTATACGGTCGTGTGCTAATCCGACTCGCTCTTGACCGGTTTCTTCTTCACTTTTTTTTGTTTTATCTGAAAATAAATAAAACGATGTTTTATAAATTGTAGATAGGTAGGTGCCCGACATTGACAAAGACGACATGAACACCGAACAGTCTGATTGTGTTCAAACTGTTCGAAATATCTTTTTTCAGCTAATAAATTGAATGCATCGTTCAATTAAAAGACCGGTTGCAACTAATGAGGGCTTCAATTATGCAATGTCAAACGAATTACGTATTCATAGTCCAGTTTGATGATCTGTATCACCACCTATTACACTTATTCTGTCACACCTTGTATAGGCCACCTAGCTTCGTTCTTGCATACCCTGATGAAAGACTAAAATAATACCTCTTTTTTTTCGGATGGGAAATCATCAAATGACACCCCTCCCGCTCTGGGCGGAATGAAACCAATCCATTTTCCTTCTTTGCCCTTTGTGTTCCAGGGCCGCGGTATCTCTTTCGAACAATCCCGCAGCCCCGGCAGGCATCGGCCTTTGCGGGCCCTTCATGGTTGCTGACATCTCTTAGAGGCGCGCGTGGAACACGAACGCGCCGTCGACACGGGTTGAAGTCATAAGACGGCCGAACGGCGAGCTAGCTCATTACTCACCGTCCACAGGCCCGGTGGATCCCGGCTACGGTGGCCGGGATCCACAACGTGGCCCCCGACGCCCGGGGCGTCTCCCACGGCGGCTGTGACGTGAGGTTCTTTCCCTCTCACATCCCACCACCTCCTTCGCTAGCCATAACACCCCTCAGGTGCCCAATTTGCTAATGAAATCTTGATAAAATGGTCGATCATTAACACCATGATCGTTGCTTTCGATAGTTGTGATAATTTATTATTGACAAGCGTCATTATGGTGTTCCGATAGCGTGTCACTGACAAATCATAGGTCTGGCTGTATACACTTCAACCTACTTACCTGTGCAGGTACTCAGAACTAAAATACAGGTATACTCAGAACTAAAATAAATGTACCAAGCTTAAAGTAGCCATCCTGTACTGTCCCTTCGCAGTTTGTGTACCGCTAGCTATTCAATTGGCTAATTTGAGGAATTATTCAAATAAATCTCCTATTATTTGGACATTTTCTTTTGTTCTTTGACTCGCCATTGTGTTGTACGATTCTAACACAACCAAAGCCATTCAAATATTAACACAACACTATTAGGCCGAGCCCAAACGAGCGTAATTTTTTGAGCTATGAGTCGCGTACAAACAGGACTTTAGTATGAAATCGAATGGAGCGTAAATTCCGCGACTCATTTTACGCGACACACAACTCAAAAAATTACGCTCCTTTAGCGAACAATATGAATTTAGGAGACTACGAACTTTTCGCACAATGGTATGTAATGGCGTTCTCTTGTCATGGTTGTCGTAATGGCCATCATCGACTACCTAGCCTTTTTCAAACTATGTTGGAGCTTCCTGTCTACCTAGGTACAGCTTAGACATTCGAAATAGCAATTTAAATATTGCATTACTATGCTCTTGATAAATAAGTCGTCGGCCGTAACCGCTTGTAGACCGACAACATCCATAAGTTTGGCGAGGCGTTGCCATGGAGACTTGCTTGTTGGCCAATTTAATGGCAAGCGTATTTTTCAAAGTTCGACAGGTGGGGTGTCAAGAATATTTGTGAGTGTTATCGTACAATGCCTTGTTGGCCTGACGAAGTGTGGGGTCTTGGGTTGGATTCTCGCGTTGGGCAGGGTTATCTGATTTTTTCATCCAGAATTTCACCGTAGTAGACCGGAGAATGTCTCAGAGTCTGGATTGGTACATGAGACTTGACATAACTGGTGAAATGTGGGTGTGCTATAAGCGCCGGTATACCCCTATCTACTCTTCGGAAATTACAAACCAAAAGTTACGTTATGTTCTTATGGTAGTACTTCCCCTGGCAAGCTATTTCACCACGAGAAATTGTGCGAGTTTCTCGGATAAAAAATATTGTAAAACTTATCCCAATTTAAAGTCATAATTTTCTTTGCAGATTTCTTCCTCCCGGATCCTACATCGACGGCAGAAAGCAACATGTAAGAGAGCTAGCGTCGATGATGAACAAATTGATACAGTCTCCACACGAATACAATAAATACTTTCGATGGAAACACCACTACACGTACCATAACCCCGCCGCCGCTGAGAACGTCTGCGCCGTATGTGAGGCTCTCCACGACAAGAAACTGCTGCTGAAAACCACAATCTACGACGAATTCAGATACTGGTGGAATCCTAACTACGAGACGCGATGTCCTCGTAAAAAACTTCATTAAAATGTATGTTTGAATTCAAGGCTGCCTCGCTGAAAGCGAAGGTTGCTTCCAAAGTACGCCTTGTGCCACGATTTGAGCAAATTCGATAAGGACTACTCGTCATCATCGTCTAGCCTTTACGCAACTATGTTGGGGTCGGGATGCAAGGAAATACCAGTTTTTATATGGAACTAATACATTAGAAATGTGGCAAAGAAGGGGTTTTAAAGGACACTGTCCATTATAAAAGATGCTCTCATCGAGGTTTGTAGATATTAGACACTAGAACGCCGATAAACTTACAATAATAAGTAACCTAGTCTCATTTACTTAATAACTTACTTTGGTAGTAAAAAGTGATTTTGTTATAACGTTTTCGGTAGTAAGTTAAAAAAATCGACTAGGTATAATTATCAGAAAAAAAAGCCAATTGAAAGAGATCCTAATACGAAAATGGCGAAGTGTCAATCTGTTAAGGTGGATGCACCAGGGTAGCCCGCGAAATTTAAATGAATTAATTAACTTTTTTTTCTTTTTTTCTTACGTCGTTTGCAATTTAGAGGTCAGTGTCAGGTTGTATGTTGATTAAAATATGATTCGCGGCCGTAACAAATATGGCTTTACAGAGTTATAGTCATTAAACTCTCTCATTAGACTTTTTCATGAAATAGTCATTAAACGGGATTAAACGAACTTAGAAGGTTGTATTGAGGATTTAATAATACGATTCGTGTGCATGTGTCATGGCACTTTAAATGTGGTGCGTCACAGTCTTGACGTTTTTTATGTAAACAAAAAATATCTTGCATTGGGATTTTTGAAATTTCTTAAAATGCATGAATTTTACTATGTTCCTCATTCATCATCAGAGGTAAAATTGATGCATTTGTCTAGTACAGTGTTGGTCTCTTAACCAGTTACTATACTGGGGGGTTAATATGAAGTCTTAAGTAATTCCAGTGTGGGAAAGAGACAGCTATACAGGTCTTCTACCGCCATCTCTTTCCCACACTGGAATTACTCCTGCTTTAAGACGTCAAGGTAGGCCACCTGATGGAATCGGTCTCATCAATAAACCTAATCCACAGAGCATCAATATAATACTGGTCATGGTATAAAAATTTACTTCACCTGGTATTCTCTTCCCGTGACAGCTGGGTCACGTGATTGGCCAAAAAATACGTCACCAGTTGCGATGCGGTCGATGTGCTGCCACGGTGTGTGATTGAATTACCCGAGCAAAATGCATTTTTAACTTTACAAAGCAATTGTGAACTAATAATTCGATATGTAAATTAATTTAAAACGAAATAGATGAATCACACGAGTTACTAAATAGTTAAGCTAGTTAGTAATTTATTTTATTTTCATTCGCTAAATGAGAAAGTCCCTTAATTTACTGAAAAGGACAATCAATGGTAACACTTATCGTGACGTAGTCTTGGGCCATCGTGGGAAGAGAATACCAGGCGAAGTATATTATTATAACATGATACTGGTAATCTTATCTTATGAATAATGTCAGAAAATTGTTTCGCTTGTCGTTTTTTTTTCTGATAATAAAAAATGTCAAATGGTATTAAATAGTTTGTATTGATCGGGAGACGGCATGTTATTTAATATTGTTACTCAAATTAATTCTTCCGGAGGACGTATATGATAAGTATAAGTAAATAAGTATAAGTAAAGAGATGTACTATATCGCGTTCACTGACTGTAGACCCCTTTTCAACCTTATGACCTTAGTAATAAGGTGTGAAGTGGTCGACTTGAGATGTTTGATTTTCCTAAAATAAAATGCAAGACCCCTGATCAACTAAAATACAATACGTTGTTAAGGTGCGTTCGTTCAAACCAACGTACCTCTTATTGAAATTCAAATAAAGTTCAAATTGGAACAATCAAAGAAACGATGGATAGAATTTGTAAAGGACGATATGGCAAGAAAGGAGGCGTCTGGTGAGATAACGAGTAATAGAGAAGTATGGAAGAAGAAGACATGCTGCGCCGACCCCAAATGAATTGGGATAAGGGCACGATAATGTTGATTTCATGGCTGTCAAGTAATAGTGATCTTTATTGTGATAGTATTAAGATTGGTGTGGGCTAGCTGCCACTGACAAGTCTGTCAAAACTATAGCGATCATTACACACGTTACAATAAGGTTGCAATTCGGTTGCTACTGATAGAAGTAAAATTAGTGTTATAGGACTGTACCAATGATCTTGCATCCCTAAAATAAACTCAGTGCTGTTTCTTGCAGTGCATGAACGAAAATGTATAATGCTCATAGCTGTACTTATGTACAGACGACAGAACATCAGCCACCAGAAACTGTCAAATTTTCCCAATCAACCTTGAACCTAATGCTTTAGCGATACAGTCGAAAATCTATTAAAGAAATTTGACAGATTGAAGTACCTTGATATGCTGGCGTCTGTACTTAGTTCTTAAGAAATGAATGATTATAAATAATGATAGTAATAACTGTTTTCACGAACACTACGCAAACACGTTTGGAATGGCTAAATATAAGCGCTCTGTTGAATCACCAACGCTTTGCTTGAACGTAGAGTTGTAATTACAACAGAGAGATAATATTTAGGTACTTCTTTACGTGCCAGTTAGTGTTGGTGAAAACGGGCACAAATCTTCTAGACAAGGCTTCCGATACTTAAGTAGATAAACACGTGTATTATTAGATAAATTTTGTTCAAAACTGTGTGTCATATACAATTATACAACGAATATGGATTCGCTCAAACCGGATCGAACTAAGTAACTGTACGCAAAAATGATTGCTGTGAAACGACTTTATTTTTGTAGTCAAAATTCACGTTTTACGGTAGGACTCAATGTAACGCACTTAAAACATTGTGCTGATGGATGGATTGAATAGTACAGGAGTCATGGTGGTATTTAAAGTAAAGTTATAACATTGAAAACTTGTATTTACAAACTTGTGAATAAGTTGAAACCTTTGACCCCCAATATCTCCGAAACTATAGTCTGTTTTTTAATCCCTGAGACTAAATTGACACAGTCATGCATATGTCTAACTTACAAATAATGTTGTCAACTCTTTTATGTAGTGTTGTACCTACGATATCGGTTTGTTTAAACGTAACTTTTAATATTTATTAGACGATTAGAAAAAAAATTACATGCTATCAGTGTTGTTACACGATAAAACGGATATAATATATAAACCCTTTTCTCTTACAAAACGGCAGAACTTTTAAAAAATACGGCAATTATTGGAACTTGACACCATACAAACAATTATAATTTTAAAAATAATTATGATAATACGGCTGTTAGTGTGTGATTTTGAATACAAATTGATTTGAAAAATAAATAACTACCTACACCTTTTATTCAGGATAACTTATTATAAGAAAAACGATACCTAATACTTGATTTTATTTACGGTAATTTACGGTAGAGGCACATCCCTATTTAAGAATTGCAAAAAACTGGTAACCCACGTAATGTCAGTTTAGTCTCCGAGATTAAAAAACAGACTATAGAAGGTTCCCAGGTATGGTCTAGAACAAAAAAATGATCGCAATGATGGGGAGGACAAGTGCCATTCGGCTTCGTTAAGTGTACTTTTACACTCATTATTTTGTAGTATTTAACAGAATTCTCAGTTACAATTCGCCCGATTAGGTGCATTGTAATAATCATAGTAAAAATAAATAACACAGATCGTAACAATGTAAGGATAAATACTTTACTATAATAAATATGGATAAAAACTGTAAAATAATGGTTAATGTTTTAATTACTGAAACATCAAGAATACGATTTAAAAGGAGTGTGTGGCGGTCTGTGGTTTTTGTGAATAGGTATGTATGTGTGTTCTACTGAGTTCATTGATGGTCTGCCACTTTACACCCTTATGCCCCAAGTAATAAGGTTGAAAAGTGGTCGACCGTCAGTGTAGTACGCACGACGGCCGTTCAAGCTATACAAAACCAGTTTATGCGGATCTCTCATTGTATAGGAAATCTATACAAAGCGAGGCCAGGTTATACTGGAAATGTACAGCTTCAGCCGTGTGTTAAAATTAATGAAAAATAAAGTTTTGTGTGCAGCAAACTTTTCTAATATTTTATAAATTATTTTTGTTTTTTTTTTGTAAAATCAAGTCATCACAACAAATACTTTAACAGAAATAATTATTTAAAGTTTGTATTTTGGGTTTTTTTTTTGTTTATATTTGACTTTTTGAAAGCTTTTTCTGTGTCAATATTAAGTAAATCGTTTCAGTATTGACTATGATAATAACCATTTTATATTTAACCTTATATATTTTATAATAATGAAAGGCAGGTACTTATCAATTAATGTGTTTTACGCTTACTATTACTAATTAAATGTAAACACAAATTTAAAAAAAAAAAACTAAGTAAAATTAAGCTAAAATACGACGATTCAGAAGGTTATACTAATCAAAAAAAAAAAACTAATTCCATATCTGGAAAGACTGTAAAGACAAAATTATAGAAAAAGACGCATTAGTGTGCTTCATAAAACTTATTAAAAATGTATGCCTACATATCAAAATATGTACATAATTTAAAATAAAAACGATTTTTTTTTACTTAAAAATCTTTTCTTAAAAAAAAAAAAATTTTAACATCAATTTGTAATTTATACAGGTAGGCACTGAGGTATAAATATAGGTAATAAATATTAGCTAAAATAATTATAGGTAGGTACTAAAATAATTTTAAAATGATCGTTACTTCCATTTGGTACCTACAAACTGTTGAACTTAGTTTTAGTAGTTATTTAATTAAAATTAAGTAATAACGCTTATGTTTCAGCGAATCTCCACTAGTAATTAATGATTAGAAATTTAAATGGCGAATTTTCAACATGACTTTACAAGTTTCTTTCGTGTAAATGTTGAAAATTCAACCGTAAGGAGCACGTCATGGAGCTCACATTTCAATCCATTATTTGAGTTGAGTTGGAGTGGAGTCGAGTTTTAACACTGACGGTTTGCTAGCGTGTTTCCAGCAATTAGTAGACGTACTCTCCGCGAGGTAGAAGCGAGTTAGCCACGATTACGCAAACTCGAACTGAAAGCATTTATGACAAACTAGCTGTGCTCCGCGACTTTTGTCGCCGTGAAATGGTAATAAAAATTATTACTATTACTATTTGAATCGGATTTTTTTAACAATTTGGTTTAAATTTTTTTGCTCGGAACCATAATTCTTTAAATAAAAAGTAGCCGAAGTTACTCCTTTAACATCAGCTATATGTCAGTAAAAGTCCCGTCAAAATCGGTCCAGCCGTTTCGAAGATTAACGGGAACGAAGCGACAGACAAAATTAAAAAAAAAAGTTTTGTTGTTATAAGTACCGTAAGTATGTATATACTTTCATAATAATATGTATTTCAGTAATAAAAAGCTGTTATTTTAAAATTACAAACGGGCTCTTCAATTTTCTTTATTTGTATAGATATCATAGGATCATTTACAGGCACTTTTTAATTGAAAAAAAAATGTGAGCCGTCACGGGACGCCTGGCAGATGTGAAACATCGACATAATTTTGTAAAAGTAATATGCAGAAAAGAACAGATTGTGATAGGAACTAAATATGTCATAATGATAAAATACAATATTACGATTTTTTTTCCAGATAACGATGACTATTTATTGAATAAACATTTATTTTCATTAAATACAAAAATTTACGAATTTATTTCAAATCCAGGAGGCTGATCACTTTCAATCTCTAAATTATCACGGTCAGACATTTTATTATCAGAAAAATAATTTGTTTTCAAGTAAAACACAGGTTATGTGTACTGTAGTAAACAACACTGTATACTGTAATGCCTCTAGATACATCCAGCAGGTGACGCACCGTACACACTACTGCATATAGACTGTATATATATACCATCATATAGCGTGGCGACGCGTCGCCACGGCATGCGTCGCCATGCCAGAAATCGGTTTTACGTGCGGCTATAGATGTTTCACATCAAAAATGAAAGAAATAATCTAGCGAGTAGAGTCCAAAACATAATAACATTAAAGGATTGTCGTTACTCGTTCCAAAGCGTAGATGTCTTTGGAGAGAATGGACAAGACACTCCATAGACACTCTTAAACGAAGTTCTCTCGCCATTTCACCATTATTGTACATTTGCATGTCTCGCTCGTTCTTGTACGCTCACGTCAATTGCTCTAGCGCGCAAACGCAGCGAAATCGTGGCATGCGCGCTATGCACACGCAACGAGCCTCCCTGGAAACACGCTTGCAAATCGCCACTGTGTAAAGGCCCTTTCACATGTATCAGAAATATGTAATCACTAGGGTTTCTCATATATCTCGACTTATTTTTTCTCGAGTCCCGGGAATGCCTGACAATATTTTTTTGAGAATGCTCGAGTTGTCGAGAAATATAAAATTTTTGAAAGAAGGCGAAGATAATCTAGTTTTTTTTTTTGTGTAACTAAGTAAAATAGATTGTAATGAAAGGCCCACCGACGTTACAATAAGATATGTTATTATTTAATTTAGATACACAGACTATGTTACACCACCTTATTTGACGTCAGAAAATAACCGGTGTGTAATTTTTGACGTGATACAGTCAGGAAACGAATTGTTAAGCAAATTAATTAACAACTTAAATTGTTCGTTTAATCAAATCTGTTCTCATTTTATATCAATCGTAATACAAAATTATGTCAAGTGTATTTAGCAATGTATTTCTTTGACTGTATTAAACCCCTTTCGAAACCCTGAATTAAGGACACACAATGTTCGGCTTCGTAAAGCCAGGCGGCTAAATCGCATATATATTATTTTTATTATTAATTTATAAATAAAGGTTAAAATCAAAATGTAAACGTATACGTGTATTTATACGTTCGGGAAGCAGCTCGGCTGAACCCGAATTGTACCGCCCGACACGAACGTGTTTCAGCAATGATATATGCCGAACGGAATTTGCCGATCGGCACGAGCTGAATGAAAACTGAATATAAGTAGTGATTGCTTCGGGTAGCCCTTATTGTTTAACAAATACTGTCCAATCGAACAGATATGTAGCATCTCAATGAGAACTGTAAAAAACATAGAAATAATGTAAACTAACTAACTACGCTAAAGTAAAGCCTTATTTAAATAATTGTTGAATCAATGTAAAAATATGCCATACGAAAGATAATTAATAAATCATGTTGTTGTATTCATTATTTTTGTTGTGTGAATTAGCTCCAGTCCCGTAGTCTTCGAATAACTCCTATTTTGGTTTCCCAAGTCTGTCAAATGAATATTATATCATCTTTTTGTGAAGTGCCTAGTAACTGGCAGAAGTCCTCACATACCTGCACCACGACACCTTAACCTTTACCTTCCATTATCAGTCTATCACAGCCACCTTTTTAAGCGCAGGCCACACCGCCAGCAAGGGAGCGAGCATCGTTTCACCTCTTTTCGCACTTCGGTTCACACCGCGAACTACCGAAAGTGCCGAACCGAAGTAAGAAAAGAGGAGAAACTATTGTGTTGCATAGTCATCAACGTTTTGTATGTAGATCAAATATTATAATAGCGAAATAAATAATTATCCATTTCAGTTATGTACAAGCGCTCGCCGAAAATAGTTGTTTTATTTACATAACTCACAACACCCAATAATCACGTACGCAGGGTACACTTACATCTGGTGACCCCGACGAGATCCTCGCCCGGCTCGCTCGCTAGCTAACAGTGTGGCCTGCGCTTTAAGCTCGTCAGTCCATCTGCATCAGCTGAGGAGAAACCCACACAACCTTCAATCCAGTGTAACCCCTTTTTAAATAACTATTGAAATTAGCTGACCCTCCAGAGAACTAAGTACTCCTCGATACGGCTCACATTGTGAAGAAGTTCCTGTCTCTGGAGCCCTAACCACCGGTAGCTTGTACCCTGCTTCCGACACCGGCTGAACCGGTATACGTAGTATCTTAGAACTTCCACAAAGTGGGTGGAGTTGTCATAGCTAGCTACTATCATCGCAGGGTGACTGGTAGCAGCAGAAAGAGAGTAACCGAGGATTGAGTTAAACGAATCATGTCCTTGATAAAAGTTTATGCCACTAAGCCCCATAGTAGTACCTACATCGTCATGTCTACATAACTGCCTTATTCTCGAAGAGAAGCCGACAAGAATCGGCTTCTTAGGTGTCTTCGGGGCTGACATACATTGATACGGCACAAAATGAACATCAATTTCAACAGGTTTATTTATCCAGCTAATTTTATAAGGAAAACTATAACAACTTATGTATTTAGGTATTATTGTTTAGTCGGGATCATATGCGGTAGCCTCGAGGGGTATAGTAATCAAATATTTGCCGGGACGACCGCCGGAGGCACACATTCCTCGAGACGTTTACCAGCATTATGAGATATTTTATTAGAGAAATAAATGTAATTTTTCATTGAGAATGATGTCGGATAGAGTCGCGTATTTTGTGTTAGTTTTTGTTTAGAGTTTTAGAGTCAATAACGGAAAAAGCGTAAGAGATCAGTAAATTAGGAAGTTGTGTTTAAAGGGGAAATGCCACCACCACCACTACCTGGTGGAAAGCGAGTATTTATTTTTAATTGGGTCGCTGTCCACCACTGGCGGACATGCCAGTGGTGAACACCGGTAATCATTGACTTGTATACACTTAGCATACAAGATTTTTTTCTTAGCAAGACAAGTCTTTGTCGCATGTAATCCGTTGTACTCGATAGCGTGAGACAAGATCTCGCGGTTGCAAAAGAGAACATCGCTCAATGGTATAGAATTACAAACGCGACAACTTTAGTACCAGACGTCTAAGATAGATCGTAATGAAAAAACAGCCACGGTACCTGCTTGCATAAAGTGTAGATATATACAGGATGCAAGTGCAATACCTAACCCATTTATGAAACCCCAGATTTTTTTTTTTACTATCGACGAAATTTTCTTTGTAATAAGTACTGAATACGTGGTAACCGTTTGTGCGTCGATGGTGGAAGGTGGAAGGGCCACCTTGTATAACGCCTGTACATCTCGGTAGGTTAGGCAGAAGTGTAGGTACTTAAAGTACACCCACATTTCCCCAGTTATTTCCACTGGCAAGGTTATCACTGGATGTAAGTGCGTTTGCATAAATAACACGCGGCGCCTCCGTCGACCACCACGTCATTCGAACGCCAAAAGATTCTTGCAGCTCGGTAACCTACTGACGTGCACTTTCAATTCGTCTGAAAACCGTAAAAGAAATCCACTTAGGGTAAGTAGTCCCCTAACAGTGTCGAAGTGTGCCGATTGATAAATATTCGATTTGCTTGCACCTTCGCTAGTGCATTCAGTTGCCATTTTGTTATTTCGAGCACGTATCAGTTCACTGGGAGATATAGGAGGGCGTGGTAGCACTGGAGAATTTTCTAGGTTTTCGAGCTCGAAAATGGATCTAAAAATATTCCAGCTAAGAGTTTCTATATGGAATGCCACAGAGTCTGGATTAGAGCCTTCATATCATCATTCTCTTGCCCTTATCCCAATTCATTTGGGGTCGGCGCAGCATGTCTTCTTCTTTCATACTTCTCTATTACTCGTCATCTCATCAGACACCTTCGATTAGATTAGAGACTTGTTAGTGGTGCAAAAAAAACACTTGGAAATATTTTAAATGCTTTAATATAATCTTTTTTTAAAATGTTACAGCACCATGTGCAGATACTTTTGGCCTCATACAGGGCCAATTTCGTTTCGTCTTGTTCTTATTTTTTTCTTATGTTTACTTTTTTATGTATTATAATTTTGTTTTATTGTTAATTTAACCATTTTGTTTCGTTCTATGCGAGACAAGTAAATACTTTTTTCTATATATCTAAAACTGTTACAACACCTTATTCAGTGATATGATTCCATTGTTTTAGTGCAACACAGAGAATAATTTAATTCAGTATCTAATATTAATTAAATAAATCAAACCAGAGAACTCTTGCCGGAACGCCCATACCGATCTGCTCAGACTTCCGGTACCTCTAGTCGCTTATCCAAGGGGATGGCGAAATAGGCTGGGACGTAACGCACCGGATCAACTCAGGATGGATGAAATGGCGACAGGTCACTGCAACAACTTGCGACCCACAGATGCCCCTCAAGTTATAGGGGAAAATATACAAGTCCGTGATTACACCTGTCGTACTGTATGGATCAGAATGCTGCGCTGTGAAAAAGATGGATGAAAAACGATTGCATGTAGTGGAGATGAGAATGCTGAGATGGATGTGTGGAGTGACAAAAATGGATATAGTAAGGAATGAGTATATTAGAGGAAGTTTGAAAGTGGCGCCTGCTACAGAAAAATTTAAAGGAAGTCGTTTGTCTTGGTATGGACATGTAATGAGGAGGGATGGAGCGCATGTGACTAAAAGAGTGATGAACATGAATTTTGCTGGATGGAGACGGAGAGGAAGGCCAAAGAAAAAATGGATGGATTGTGAGAGGAATTATATGAAAGAAAAAGGAGTAAATGATGCCGTGACGTCTGACGGGGAGAATGGAAGAAGAAAACGTTTTGCGCCGATCCCAAATAGAATGATGATAGATAATGATGAAATCAAAACAGAGATTTAATTGACCGCTATTTGTGATATTATTTTTAACAACGCACCTTCTTAGGAATTGTTTCTGCGACTAAAATAATGTTCATATTTTTTATTTATGCTTGAATATTTTTATTTAATTTATAATATCAAGGAGAATCAAAGTAGACTTTGTATAACGTTTGCTGACTCATTTAAATGATGTTACTAAGTATTGAGCCAGGTCAGGGTCACTCAAATTCTGATATTGATCGCATGGTAATCTGTTTAGGCGCGCCCCGAGGACATGGATGTACGTCTATCTAGTAGGTACCCATCATTTTATGTTATTGACCCTTTTTTTTTTTTTAAGTCAGACAACAACTTGTATCAATAGGTATCCATCCATACTGAGTTTGTTATCACAGTACCTGGGCGACCGAGCTCTGCTCGCGGTGAAAATAGATAAACTAATTTTCCCAGATATAAGCCGCAGACTCCCATATTGCAATTTTCATCGAAATCGCCGTTTTCGAGGACGTGATTACAAATATAAAAATACAAATATTGCTTACTCAGCGATCATTGCGCCGATAGTTGTATCAGCCCATGGCTTAATTGCCAAGAGCCTCGACCCATACCTGAGGAGGCTCTCGTTACAGCTGGATCAAGGGCTTGATTCAGAAAGCGGTACTCCTGGACACGGCTCGTATTGTTAGGAGGTTCCTCTCTCTGGAGCTCTGACCGCTGGTAGCTTGGAACCTGTTCCCGATACCGGTGGGCTACATTTTTTATATTTTTAAATGTTTATTGTATATCGTTTTCTGCAAGGAATATTTAAAAATATAATTGATTTATATAGAAATAAATAAATAAAGGATCAGTGCGAAATTTACCCTGAATGTCTGTAGACCGTTACCTTTTCTCGTTTTAAGACTTAACGGATTTAGATGTTTGGCACACGGATAGACCATGATCTTAGACACAGTCTGATGACATATAGATAATTTTTATCGCGGTTGTAGGTACGTTTCAGTAGGATTATTTCCGACCTTCACTCACGCCGCGGGCTTAAGCTAGTTTACCCATAAAATCATCCACATAATACCCACTGATAAATTAAATTCTTCGTTCCCTATTTTCATCCGATATTCGACTTAAAATGTTTCCACCTGGCTATCATGCAAAGCTCTTTATTTCTCCTAAATGGGATGGGCTTAGCCCGATCTCATTTATTTAAGCTCGTCAGTCTGAAATTATTCAATTTAATGTATAAATCCTACGTTTCCTCTCATTATTGCCAGTGTTAAGAATGCTGTATTACATAATTATGCTTTTATAAAAATAATGGCTTTGAAACCCACGGGATTATTTGAAGGGTTTTTGTTTTGATAACGTTACTGTGGAGTGTGGATGTGGTGGTGTTAAATCGTGTGCTTTATATTGTGTGGTAACACCAATCGATCGATGGTAGAATGAATTTGGATAAGTCGACCTCGATCCATAGTTTCTACTACACCAATTGATCGATTGTCGTCATTTCTACCATCGATCGATTGGTGATCGGCTATCGAGCAATTGGTGTGGTAACACCCTTAAGCACCTTTCAGTACTCGAATGACGTTGACAGGAGCCGGTTGACAAGTTTTTATACTTTTACATACATATTCGCTCGTATCTTTTATGTATATTTCTTTGTTTTCTTTACTACCTTGTATCTTCCAAAAGTCTGGATGAATTTCGACACTTAAGGTATTGTTATATTTGTCTTAAAAACCCAAATGTCTTAGATATGTGTGTGAAAAAAAACCAAATGGCTTTTTTTTGGCGCAAAATAGTAACACATTAATAAAAAAAAGCAGGCAGGACTCAATTTCAAATTATAAACCGAAAGAAAATTAATAGGTTTCGCTTACTACAAAATTTAAAGCGGGTTTTTAACGTAGACTTTCAGCTCATAAACTGTCTGTTAAACCGAAGCAAAGTTTACTTTATATTTTAATTTTGTTTTCTACTCTCAATCCTGTTTCGACCTTTTTAGTGCATTTCTTGTAAAAAGTCTTTTTTACAGTCGGGTTTTTATCACGTATTTTTACTAATATTCACGATTGTGATTTGTGGTCAAGATTAAGTCATTTCTAATTAATTATGACTTGATAATTTTAAGTAGCAAGTTAGCATCAAATTTTTTAGTAATTGCAGGAAGAATGATTTTGAAAAGTTTCATGTTTGCTAATTTTAGGGACAATATTGTAAATATATATCTGAAGTCTACATTATGTTTTACTACATATTAAATAAACGTTTTATGAAGTTATTGGTACTTTTTTGAAGTATATACAACATGTAACGTAATTAACGCACACCCTCAGACACCCCAATTAGTATATTATGTTATAATCATAATACATACACTGAATTTTTAGTTAAACATATATGAGCATTGATTATTAATTGATTTAGTTCTAATTCCGGAAGAATGTTGTGGTCACAGTACAAATCCACGAACGCAGACAGTCACACACGTAGGTATGGGGGTCTTGTTAGCCTAGTAGGTATTCGCTCGCGTTCGTAACGAGTTAACGAGTTTTTACTGTAATTTACGTAGTTTTAATTATTTTTGGGAAAAAAAAATACCTATAACAAAAATTATAGAAATCGATTCAGTAAACGATTCTGAACAAACTAATTTCAGGATGTGCGTTAATTATGTTACATGTTGTATAAGACCATACTCGCTAGTGGCGCCATCTTGTGAGCTCAAAAACAATAGCCCTCAATTCTAATTACACTATGCCCAATCAATGTTGATTACCCAACGCAGTTGCATCGTTTGGTTGGTTACCACAACCTTACCTGACCTGATTGACTGTATTCAGTCTAGTTAATACATAAACGGCAATTACATTAGAGGTGGACATCCTAATGATGGATTATCTGTTTACTATTCAATAGTTTGTGGTTTTGTGGTAGTACTGCTTTAGTTTAAAGGTATGGTCAAAACGGTACGGACAAATAGGAACGCGGCGCCGATAGGTATTGTATTGTATTGTATAACGGGCCGGTGTCCGCAACTCCACGTCAAAGAGCGTATTTTGCGTGCGGGTGGGAAATTTATTCGATTCACCCTAACTCCCCGAGAAAGGCCAGCAGCGCTTCGATGTTGCTGACAATCTCGCGGAGAGTACCTGGGGTACTGAAGTACTTTGCCCTGTATGTTGGAACCATTGGGCAGTGTAGAAGCACGTGGGCTGCTGTTTCTTCTTCCTCCATGCAGGCTCGGCACAGGGGGGTCGATAGGTAATGTACTCATCATCTGTCTAGCCCTTGCCCAACTATGTTGGGGTCGGCTTCCAGTCTAACGGGATGCAGCTGAATACCAGTATTTTACATGGAGTGACTGGCCGTCACAACTTAGTTAGTACTGGGTAATACGATACCCCTTGCTAGGACAGCTTGTCAAACTTTCGGGCCACTGACTGCCTCTAGCGACTGTCAAAGATCTACTAATGACAGCCGGGATCATCGGCTTAATGTGCTTTCCGAGAGGAGGAAACCCGGTATATAATGATGGTCACCCATCTACACACCAACCTAGGGAAGCTCGGCTTAATCTTGAAGATCGACCTATGCGGTTGTTACTATTAGCCACGAGCTCCTCTCCTTATTTTACCACCTAAAACATCGATGTTTTTGCACATCGATATTATTGTTTCGATAATAATTGTACATCGATGCATTTGAATTGATATACATAATTATATTAACATCGATGTTTTTGTAATATCGATCATCCCTATTGTCACAGTGACGACGACGGCGGATTTATAAAATAAGTCGTTTTAGAGCATGCCACAAGTCATCGCAACACGAGTCGACGGTACCTATACACATGACGAAGGACGCCAGTGACACGCGCGGGTCGCTTGACGCAAGTTGCTTCCCCTGAGGTTTTGAACGGAGCTAAAGTTGCATTTTCTGAAATCCAAGAAAAATATAATTTGACAAAGAATCAAATATCATGCTTAAAATATCTAGTATCGACGTACACTTGTGCAGTCGACACAAGAAACTCGTTACCTCAAGAGGTAAGAGTTCTGCCTACCCCAAGGAAGTGATACCGAAGGGGTCGGCCATCAAACGCGCGCTGTAGCCGGCACATTAAGCACAGTTCAACATAAACTCGAAAGCATCATTACCCCCGTTTGTGGCGCAACCATTGTTCAGAATAACTCGATCGGTATTCACCCGAGACATTTATCGAAAAGTTCAATTTTATAAATATCCTGATAAGAAGTTGGAACTTTGACCTCCAATATCTCCGTAACCAGAAGGAAGCCGAAAAGTACTTTTTCTCCACGTCATTGCGATATTTTTTTTTGTTCTGGAACATATTCCCAGCTGTGGTCCTGCTGTGGCTTCGGCTGTGGCTTCGTTAAGGGTCTTTTTACACCCTTTAGATAAAATAAAGTTATAATATGTTATCAAAGTATCTTTTCTTTATAGGTATTAGGTTCAGCTTTATTTTTAACAGCATGCATGTGAATGAGATGAGTAACTCCGAAACCCCGTAGTACGGCATCCGGGCTCAGATAATCATGTCCTAACAGCACTCGACGAGACTTTGTCATGTAAACGAGCGATTTTACGACTATGTTGATTTCACGACTGCGGCCCGAGATGTTCCCGACATTTGGGGGTTAACTAGTGCTACGAGGTTAAACTACTCCTTTGCTGTCCAAGTGACAGTGGAATAAGAACGAAATCAACGTCTTGCGCCGACCTCAAGTATTATAGGACAATGGCAGGAAGATAACGAAGATTGTCCGATTGCTGGGCAAAGGTCGCTCCCATAACTGTCCCCTTTTTCCAGTGTGTGGCTCCAGCCCATCTCCCACAAACACCTGAAGGTCATCACCGCAGTGTTTGCGAGGCTTTCCTCATTGACAACGTCGGTGTTCTGGCACCCACTGCGCCATCAGTCTCAACATCCTGCCGACAAGTCCCTCCAGTTTCACTTCAGCCTAGCAGACTTATTGCCAATAATCGCATTTCGTTTATTTTGTACTAGTGACCCGCCCCATCTCGCACGGGTGCACTCTTAATATATAAGGTCTATCTATTCATACACAAAATATTTTCAGGGAATCATCTAACGGCTATAACAAAGCCATTTCAAGGGATTTTTTTTTATCTGAGCATATTTTTTATAAAAAATAAATAATTTAAAATTACTTGACCCACAAAATAAATACTGGCTCCTTATTTTTAAGCATCCATTACGGTAGTTTACTACGTCGTATTTACCTACTGTCATTGTTAATATATGAGTAAAGGATTTATGCAAAAAGTCTCAAAAAATTTTAGAATTATAATAATTTTGTAATAAAAAAACACTCAATTAACTTTTTTTTTCGTTGCTATGGCGACTTTACGACTTATAGAAGTTACTCTTAAAATTTTTCGTGTATGAAAAGATAGACCTTATATAAAACAAAGTCGGGTTTGTTCGAACACTTATAACTCAAGAACGACTGGACCGATTTTAATGATCTCTGTTTTTTGGATAGGGTAGGTAAGGTAGGGGAGGTAGCTAGGGGAAAAAGTTCCCGTTTGTTTCCAGTGAGGCATATAATATGACACAAGTTCCCAAAAAAGTACCAGGCTGGCATGAGCTCAAGATGGTGTGCATTTTAATAATTCTGTGTAGGTACGGTCTTTGTACATTCATTGACAGTAAGGTGGTACGAAGTTCTCTGGGTCAGCTAGTACACATATACATGTTCCTCTTAAATTACTCTATCTATTGCTGAAAACTGCATTAAAATCCGTTGCGTAGTTTAAAAGATCTAAGCGTACAGACAGCGGGAGCGACTTTGTTTTATACTATGTAAAGAAGATACCCAGTTGTATAGTAGGGCCCATCCCTACTCGCACTCATTCGGGTTCATCAGTGTTATCGGCTTTTTCAGGACTTTCGGAAGTTGCCGGTTAGTGGCAATAGATTCGCCGTCTGAGGGTAGGTATACAAGTAGGGGTCTGCATGGGCCGATGCCTGCCAGGGCTGCGGGACTGTTTGAAAGAGATACCGTGGCCCTGAAACACAAAGGGCAAAGAAGGAACATGGATGGGTTTTAGTCAGTTCAAGTCTGACACTCCCTTCCGCTCCGCCCAGAATCGGAAGGGGGGGGGGTCATTTGATGATTTCCCATACGAAAAAAAAAAAAAAGGGTAGGTTACCCACTGTTTAATTCTTCAAGAATTACTTATAATCAGCATCTGCCCTTCGTCGAAGAAAATGTCACCTCGTGGCACTCGGTCTTTCTTCTTTATCGTGTGGTTAGTGCCCAACCTAGTGTCTGAGTTTTTATGCCGCCCGTGGGCCTCTGATTTGGCTTTAAATGCCGTCGAGAAATATCTGTCAGGCATGCTGGTAATTATGATTGCACTCGGTAACAGTGCAGTATATAGCTTCCCATCATTGAATTTTTTTTTTAATGATTTTGCAGTTTCGGCGATTACCTCCTACATGTGAACTTACTAACTACCTCTATATGACACTAAGTATAGATTTTTTTTATAAAGTAGGGTAGCTCATTCCTCCCTTGAATTATGGACACGACGCTACCAGAAAAAAAAATGGAAAATTACAATAAAACTATCGATAATAGCTTTATACTTCAACCGAAAGACAAAAGTTATTGATTTCAGACACAGACAGTATTGTAATTACTCGGACTTGGGAGCTCATTAACATTACAGTGGGGCTGGCCCTTAGCCACCCACCACCCTGGCAGCGTGATTATCATCACAAAGCCAGACTAATGGTAATCCCAAGCAGAGCCATCGATACACTCGTTATTTTATTTTAATGACTTTCACGTTTTTGTGACCGTTTCTAACTTTCTCAAAGTTTGTAGGCACAGGTTGTGCCCTATTTAACTTCATATTTTCTACTTTGTTAGGTTCCTACCTTTTTCTATTGCAATACCTCCATTAATTGTGTCACACACTTGTTAATCCCAAAACTTGGAGCAAAGAGGCTGCGACAGACAACCGAGTGATACTATAAGGATTCCGGTATTTCATTCGGACGTACGGAACTTCAACATCAAATCATCAGAGCTACGGAACTCTGGGTGTGTTAATTCAGTAAAAACAAATGTAATCAATCGTAATCGCAACGCAATGTTTGTTGAAACATTCGTAATTTATTAGGTCATGAAGCAACATGGATGCAATTTGGTATCTGCTTGTAAACTAGGCCGTAATCGACAAGGCATTCAGCCACACCGATATCAGCTAAAATCTGCGCAGACATCTAAAGTAAGGCACTTTATAAGATGTCTGTCCCGATTTTAGCCGATGCAGCAGACGTTTCAAAACCGTGTCATATAGGTACTGTGAGCATTGAGGCTTCACAACACTAATTACTCGATTGATAAATCATCCATAATTAGTAAGTGACTCGGTACCTACACCTAGTTGAAATTTCACCGAGAGCGTGGCTCGAAAATCTGACAACCAGTCTTACCACGGGGTATCGTATTACCCAGTACTAACTCGGTTGTGGAGTTCCGATAGGCAGTCGCTCCACGTAAAATACTGGTATTCAGCTGCATCATGTTAGACTGGAAGCCGACCCCAACAAAGTTGGGAAAAGGCTAGGCAGATGATGATGTTGGTGGTGATGATGATTATTATCCCCACGCGTGTCACCAGAGCGATTAGTTCGTCACCCAGTATTTAATCGTTGACCCCGTGCGAGTTCTAATTACCCACGAGCCCCAATCTACTAAATGAAGCAATCGATTACAATTTATTCAGTTATGCAATTAGGCAACCTAATTACAGCCCGTATCTTCTGTCACTCATTTATAAATAAAGATAATCAGACACACATAGATACACACCATAAATAAAATAAAACTTAGTACAACAAAACATTTTAATGGCACTTATGCAATTTTGATTCACAAAAATCCTAGATTTGGTCCATACGTGGTAAAATTTCTTTGGCAATAATTAAATAACATCTGAAGTGAAACAATTTGTGATAGAAATAGTACGAGAAAGAGATACAAATAGTAAATAATTACAACATAAGTTTAAACAAAAGTACAATTTTCTACGTGGATACAAATTCACAAAACTATCTAGAAGAATATTTTTTATTAAATTGTGGAGCATAGTAAAACCATTTTAAATACAAAGTATATAAAAGTTGATCTAATGATTCATGGTCAATTATTAAAAACATTATGTCACTATTCATGGGTATGAACATGTCAATAGAAAGCGTAAAAACTCCTTTCAGAATATTCTCTACTAACTTGAAGGTGATCGGCTTTTATCATATCAGCAGCTTTTTCCCCAACCATAATGACTGGCGCATTAGTATTCCCGCTAGGAATCAAAGGAATGATTGAGGCATCGACTACTCTCAGTCCTGCAACATTATGGACCCTCAACCTTTCATCTACAACACCATGATGTCCCATACTGCAAGTCCCCACACCATGAAGCAATGACGCTACAGTATTTTTGGAAAAACATTCCCAGTAGCCATCCGATCCCCACTCTATGTCCTCGCATCCAGTCACAGTCAATCTCGCAATACTACCCTGAACCTTTCTGTAATATGTGGTGTTTATCAAATTATTCATATACTTCACTCCCGCTACAGTCACCTTTAAATCATGAGAATCTCTGAAATACCCCAAATGAATGATGGGATCATCAATAGGATCTGCACTTCTTAAACACACTTGACCTCTTGACAAAGGATGTAAAAGAACGAGCAGTACATTGTCAACTTCGTTAAATGCATTTGCTGCCCCTTGTGAGAAACAAAGCTCATTATCTGAGTTAAGCATGGTTTTACATGCAATCGCTATGGCAGCAGAACCTCCAGCCCCAAAGTATGTATTGAAAAATTGAAAGTGCGGTTGTAATTCAGAAAGGTCTGAAAAATTTGAGTGAACTCTAAAATGCCCACTCTGCACTGGAACAGGCAAAGTATCTAGTTGTGGAGCAGCTAATATATTCTGTACAGCCGAAAGGATTCCACTTTTACCTTTATAAATCAGCTGTATGCTTTGGTGATCATGAAAATTTTTGCCAACTGGTAGATCTACTAATGTTTCTATACCAAATTTTGATAATTCTTCTACGGGGCCTATACCTGACTGCATCAGAATTTTAGGGCTGTTTATTGTACCAGCGGAAATGATGACCTCCTTGTCAGCGTAAACATGGATTGTTTTCATATCGGACGTAGAAACACGAACACCATGTGCACGCAATGTATTAGGATCAATTAAAACTTTAGTAACAGTACAGTATTTTGCTATTTTAAGATTTGGCCTATCTTTAGCTGGTCTCAAGTAGGCCTCGGCTGTGCTGGATCTTCTACCATCAAACATAGTAAAATGAGGTCGAGCAGCGCCAATAATTTCGGGACCGTTGATTTCCAGAACTCGCGGTATACCCATTTCCTCGTAAGAATCTAATCTAATATTATCTATGGCAGCAGTTGACTCCAATGTTACTGGCCTGGATATTTTTACTGGACCATCTGCTGAATGAAGATAAGCATTTCGTGGATTCTCAAACAGCGTTGTATCCATCATACCTTCCGACTTCCTAAAATAGGGAAGCACAGTATCCCAGTCCCACCCAGGTGCTATTCGGTTCCACTTTTCGTAATCCTCGGGTACTCCTCGAGAGTATATAAGATAGTTGGTGGAAGAACAGCCCCCGAGCACTTTGCCTCGAGGGTAGGGAATATATCCGCCGGGATGTGCCTTGCCTATGCCTGCATCTAACAGACCTTTGTAAGTCCAATCATATTTCGTGCCTTGTAATGTTGGAAATAGTCCTGGAACCTGAAATATCATAGTTTAGTCAATAATAGTATCCGGTTCGATATTTTATCATGCCGATTTTATTGTTTATTTTTTATTCAATATCTATATGTAAACCACACGTAAGGCAATCCGTACGAAGGTTGTGGTTTTAAATACGTTTCATGGCTTTTCGCTCGCAAGTGTTTGTATTATTATACAGGCTGGCCTATATTATTTGATTATGTGAAAATCTTCATGGAGGAATCGCATGTTACTAAAAGAGTGATGAATATAAATGTTGATAGATGGAAAGGGAGAGGAAGACCAAGGAAACGATGGATGGATTGTGTGAGGAATGATATGAAAGAAAAATTAATAACTGACGGTTGACAGAGGAGAATGCAAGAAAGACACGTGTTGCGACGACCTCAAGTAACTTGGGACAACGGCAGATTATAATGATGTGGAAGTCTTCATGGAAACCTTTTCCCCCACACGGAAGGCCGAGAATTTTGTTACAAATCGCGGGTTGTTGGATTTCGTGAAAATAGGTTCTATGTCATGACGGCTATTTTGTTATCTTTTATTTTATCGTTGCACGCTGTACCAGGTGTAATGATCTGCACAATACACCAAAGTTTGTAAAAACACATGACCTCTGCTCTCAAAACGGTGAAGAAAAACTTCGTGAGGACTGGCATGTCCTAGAACCAAAAATTTGAAGCTATGTGACGTACCAGCCCGCACTGGATCTGCGTGGTGGATACCGGCCCACTCCGTCTTACTGTTCAAGTTATACTCACCATGCTGTTGACTGGTGGGTCTCCTCCAGTCTCAATTAGGAGTACTTTGAAGTGCGCTATCTCTGACAGGCGTGTAGCTACGACAGAGCCGGCAGATCCACTGCCCACGACTATAAAGTCAAACTTTTCACCATCTGTGACAAATTAACGAAACTGTTAATAATAGCGTTTACTTCAGCTCAAATGGTCCGTCAGTATTCTGTGTAAGCAGTTGGTTTGGCTGAACCTTTCTATTGCAGGTCAATATTAGGCCAAAAGTAAAGTGTCATGTGAAATTTCGGCGCTTTTGCATATAATACTCTCACTGACTTGCCCAATATATCTATCACCGGTCTTATACATGATTACGGTAGGAGAACGGAACTCATTTCGGCTTAGACAGATATTTCAGTACATTAAGTCCGGTGTCCACAGTTCAGTCCAGAGTCCAGTCCACTCGATTTAACGGCACCTTAACTTTGGCGGACCAAATAGCAGCTTGGTCAACTCTGGGCTCAAACCCAGGACATGCTTAGCACCAGCAGTCACGCTTGCGACTACTAGACCAGCGAGACTGGATTACCATTTTCAATAATGCATAGCTAGTAATATTATAATTAATGACCATGGTCATATGACCCCAATCTATTTAAATGGCGAGTTAATAGGCTTCTTCTGGGTTAGCTCGTTCCATCGTCAACCAGATCTGTGTTCTCAGGACTAGATTGAGGTCAAGAGTAAGCCCATTTAATATAATAAAATATTTAAAAAAATGCCAAGGTAAATCGTTCGGTCAGCCTTTCTGTTACATTTTCACGGTTGCATTACTTTTTATTCTGGTAGTGTAGCAGAAGTCGGTACAGTCGACCAAAGCTACGTCTGCATATGTTTAGTTTCGTCCTGTGCACACAATGCCCGTTTTTGTGCGGGCCAATAGGAATAAAACAAAACAAATGTGAGTCGGACTCGCGCTGGAAGGGTTCCGTACCATCGTAGTAGGCGAGCCCCCTTTAATTTTTAATTTATTTTTATTATTTGTTTTTCTAGCTTTCTTATAGGTTTTCCTGTAATCTATAGGTAAAAACCTATTTTTTGTATTTTTTTCAAAATGTACGGTCCTGTAGTTTCAGAGTTAAGGGGCGGGGGGGAGGGGCGTTCGCCTATTTCTTAAATAACTTCAAAACTATTTGTCTTAACATTATTAAAAAAATTGAGATTCTCACAATGAGCCCTTTCATTTGAGATGTAACACGATACTGTTTGAAAAACTTTTTTTTTTAATTTTCTAGTTTACCCCGCAAAAGAGGCTATGTTTAAAATTCATTAATTTACGTTACACGTCTGTTTTTGAGGTACCGGTACCCTAAAAAGGACTAAGGAAAAGAAGTATTTATAGAAGCCAGGCGCTGCAAGCAGGAATAGTCCTTACGGTGGTCAAATGCAAGTTTGGTCGACTGTGCGTTCCCGTGGGATTAAGTACCTTAATCCGGGTGAAGCCGCGTTCAAAAGCTAGTTCACAATAACTGGATGTAAAATTATTTACCTGTAAGTTGGTAGTTGTCAGGCCATGCCGTTGGAAGAAGTGCCTGTGACAACGTGAGGGCGCGAAGGAACCATTGAACCACTGATGTATACCGAAAGGACTGTACGACGTCATAGAATTCATTGACAACTTCATTCATCTTTGGAAGATAATTTTGTCATTCCTTCCTAACTGATACTGTCTTTAAATCTTCAGGACTACAGAATTACCAGTCAGGGCAGAAATTTACGTTAACTTTTCACTTAGGTCAGTTTATTGCACATATTTTTGACAATGATTGGATCACACACAACATATAGCTCTTTAATGAAAAGACTATATAGCTCACTGCCCGCTTAATATAAAATACGAACGATTCTACATTTTATGCTAACTAAATAGTCTTGCAGTAACGTACACTCTGGTGACCAGCTTTTCAAAGGACTATAGGATATCGGAACTTTTCTGTTGCAACACGTCGCTCCCTATTTCACGAAAATCAAACATAACTGCCTCGTTGATCTAGTAGTCCAAGCGCTACTGCTGAAAATGAGAACTGGGTTCGATTCCCAGGTTGGGCAAGTGTTGCCAACCGCGACTTTTATTTTCAGCGTTTTTTAACGTAACCACGATATTTATCGATACCATTACGATACTGTCGCGTTTTAGTCGCTAACGATACCCCGTGGTAAGACTGTTCCTCAGACTTTGAGGTTTCTGACCATCCGCAAAGACAGTCGAAAATCTCAAAAGTACAGCCAGGACCCTTTCCTGGGCACGGCGAGGTCTCGGTATGAGTATGTATGTATTAGCTAGCCCACCACACCATTCCCAACCACTGCAACTCCTGAAAGCAGACAAAAGACAACAGCTGGCAGCGGCTGATTCAACAGTGGCAACCACCAGAAAAGCGCCAAGACATTGAAACTCAACGAAGTCCCAGAGAAACAGTTTAACTGTCTTGGATCCTGAAACTAAATTAATCAGAAAAGAATAGCGGAGGAGTAGGAAAAACATAATTTCCACTTCCCTCCATATCAGCATCAGACAGAACAAAACAAGGCCAATAGGCACAAGGGGACGTTGACAACTGGGATAAGTCCGGTTGCCTAGCACCATGGATAAAATATAGTATCACTAGCTATTGCCCGTGGCTTCGCCCGCGTGGATGTCGTCTTCGGGGGTAGAATTATCAAAAACGCTGAGATACGTATAAATTAATTTTCAATCGTCAGCCTAAACACAAAATTTTAAGATCCTAACTTCAAAACTGACGGACTATCATAAAACCTTCCATCCCCTATTTTACCCTTTTAAAGGTGGAATTCCCAAAAATCCTTTCTTAGTGAATACTTACTCTTTACAAAGAACACACCCTCCAAGTTTCACGTCTCTAGGGCCAGCGGTTTGGGCTGTGCGTTGATATATCACCCAGTCAGTTAGTCAGTCAGCCAGTTTACCATTTTATAAATATAGATTGAAGATTAATATTGATGGGTCCTAAGTTGTAAGCTGTTAAATTTGATTCCAAGAATAGGTATGGCAAAAACGTATTAGCTGGTCACCAACAATGCACTGGAAGACCTCGGTAAAAGTTATTTCGATCCGTGTGGCTATTAACTACCGAAAGTCTGAAAACCAGTCTTACCAAGGTGAATTGTATTACCCAGTACTAACTGGGTTGTGTAGGTCAGATGGGTAGTAGCTCCATGTAAAATACTGGTACTCAGCTGTATCCGGTTAGACTGGAAGTCGACCCCAACATGTTGGGAAAAGGCAGCAGATGAGGCAGATGATGGCGGCTATTAATTATCTTATCTCAGACAAACAAATATGAGAATCTGAATTCACATATTTTGTGGTTCACCTACGATCCTCAAATGCAGTTCAAGGTAGCACTGGTGTTAACGATACAATGTACGTTTATGTAACCTAGATAGTGAATTTTTATTATCTTAATTAGCCCAAATTTATAATTGTTACACAACTTTTTCGACGTTAGCTTTCGAATTTCCCCGATGAGACAGAATGTATAGGTATTGTGTGTTGCATGAAAAAAATGTATTGTGTGATCTATATTTCTTCCTTTGAAATATTGGGTATTTAGAGTAGAACGAAAGGCCCAAAACTAGGAACTTGCACACTCTCTGGTACACTCTGTAGCAGAGAGGGACTGTTGACCCGAAGGATGTTGAAGATAAATTAATTTATATCCATGTTAACGGAAAAGTATGTAATCCGTCATTGTATACAATTCTTAGGAAATGTGTACAATTCCTAAAATAGAAAAGAAATCTATGATACTTTTTTGTGATATGCACTTTTCCTAGGAAATCTATACATTTCTTAAATAGCGATCGGAAATGTATTACATTCTTGATGATCTTAAGACCAGCGGCGATACGGTGCGAGGGGCGACTAGACCCAGTCGAGACCGTCTATCGTACTCCTATTATTATGTAATCCTAATATACGAGTAAATACTACACACCACACTAATATAAACAAGGCATTGTGGCAAGGAAAACTTAGGATGCAAGAGCGAGCGAAGCATTTTGATATTTACCGTTACGTTGATTACATTCGTGTTTTATTTATTTTTTTCACAGAGAGTATTCGTTTTTATATATTTCCTAGTGTCATCTCGGAATTGCATACAATTCCTAGGAAACAATTCATTTCACAGAAAAAGGACAGGAAACAATTCAGCATCTTACTAAACAAACTATATGGCATAGGGATGCTAGGGATCCGTGGTAAAATATCATGAATGGTTTACGTCGTATCTACAACATAGAGAGCAATTAGAGGAATTGGAATATTTTAACCAAAAAAACTAACGAAATAGAATTGTTCCGATCTGAAAACATACTAATAAACTCTTCAGTCCCACAAGGCAGTGTACAGCCTATCCTTCCTTTTCTTAGTCTACATCAATGACCTCCCGAAGTGTATCAGTGAACCTTGTGTTTTGTTTGCGGAAGATTTATCTATTCTTGCCTTATGTGAGACTAATCTCGACCTTAATGATAAATTAAATTCCTTGACGCTACAACTCATTGGATGATGGAACATAACCTAGAAATATATAATAAGACTAAAATAATGACATTCCACCCACGACAAAAAAAACCTAAATATAAACTTCAGTTTTAATCATTACAAATTAGGAACAGTTAATTACTTCACCCTATTAGGAATAGACACACACATAAATTGGAAGTCGCATATTCAAAAATTACAAGGAAAATTATCAAAATTTTCATACGCCCTTTGGGAAAGTTAAAGAAAACTACAGACATAAATCCTGCGTTGGTAACATATTACGCATATTATGCCTCTTGGCTTAAATACGGCGTCATATTATGGGAAAATAGTACAGACTCGCCCACACTATTCAAGTTATAAAAAAACTTATTAGGATTCGAATAATATATTGAACAAACGGATAGCTATAAGCCCCACTTCCAAGAACAAAAAAATTTAACCCTACCTCTTTGAGATCTGTCATCATCTGCCTAGCCTTTTCCCAACTATATTGGGGTCGGCTTCCGGTCTAACCGTATGCAGTTGAATACCAGTATTTTACATGGAGCGTCTGCCTATCTGACCTCCACAACCCAGTTAGTACTGAGTAATACGATACCCCTTGGTAAGACTGGTTGTCAGACTTTTTGGGCCACTGACTGCCTAACGACTGTCAAAGATCTACAAATGACACCCGGGACCAACAGCTTAACGTGCTTTCCGAGGCACGGAGGAAACTCGGTATGTAATGGGCGGTCACCCATCCACAGACCAACCTAGGCAAGCACGGCTTAACCTAAAGATCAACCCGAGCGGCTGTTATTATTTAGCCACGAGGTCCTCCTCTTTGAGACCTGTTTTGTTCGTAAATATCCGAATTTCTACACAAAAAGAGAATTCATACAAACTTAAATTGCTTTAAGACAAAAGAATAGATTAATCATATCTACATCCCGATTAAAAATGCATTCTTCAAGTAGGTACCTACCTATGTTATTTTAATAAAAATATATTATAACCGGAAAAAATAAGAAATATAAATAAATACAACGTCTTTATTGATAAATTAAAATTATTACTATTAAACAAAAGCAAATAATGTGAGCGAATACTTGAATGAAAGTTTATAATTAAATATAAACATATTCATCAAGAAGATTATTATTATTAGTTTTTCATGTATTATTTTAATTTTAATTTTAGCTCTGTACGACTGACATTTTAAGTTTTATAAATATTCCTATTTTTGATTGATTTTTAAGAATTATTATATTATTAGTATTTTTTTTGCGTATGTAATTATTTGGTTTTCCTGTACATTTTATTTTAATTTTTAGATTGATTTTTTATGTACCTATCTTACTTTTTTAAATTTGATTGTATATATTTCCTAGGATTTGTTTACAATTCCTCAGTTTCACACATTTCCGATAACATCTATACAAAATAAAAGTAAAAGTATCCGCTAGATATGGCTTCTGAGTTCTTTAAGTTGATTTAATTTTTTTAAATTTTTATTTCATTAAAAGAGTCTATTAGTATTATTTTTATTAACTAGACATATAAAAATATAAATATTTACACTAATTGTTGTTGTAATAAAATTCTATGTTTAAGATGTTCTAATATTTGTATGCCATTTTATGGCAAAACATGTAAGTTCACAAACCTATTTATAAGACCTTAATGTACCATGTTTTTACACACATAAATTATTCTTATTCTATTCTATTCTAATAAATAAAAAAGTGTCTGTTTGTAATTACAATTTTTAACTAAAAGAACATGAAAGTATATTATAAGGTACTTATAACAAAAAAAAATCATTTTTTTTTATTGTCTGTTTGTCCGTCTGTCTGTTTGCTCCGGTTAATCTCTGAAACGGCTGAACCGACACATGCGGAAATAAAAAATCCACAGATAAATACTTATACTAAGTCCAAATAGGTTCAATGACTATGGTCGGCGGTGATTTTTGTTTTTAAATCTCGGCAACGAGATATGCGTCTTTACGGCGTTAATATTTTTGGAGTATTTAAATTGTGTATATAAATAGAATATCGTAGATAACATGATTATTTAAAACAAATGTTTACTTTTATGAAAAAAATTAACATTTGTGTTCTTAATTCAAAAATATTTGAATTTTCTATTCTTCATATTAGGTTGTTTAGCGGCATCATACCTTTGCTTCTTCTTCAAACTGGCGAAAGCAACGCGCGGAAAAAAAATAAATTAAATCATAGTTTCCTAATAATTCCTGGCAAAAATACTTTCCGTTCTAATATTTTATTTCTTCGAAAGTGATATTGTAAAACGTCGTTTGATACGCGTGGCGATTTGTTACTGCACTTCTCGGCTCCATAACACCCTTGCCTGCACCTCGGGTGTTAATTCCGCCTCGAATGCAATAACAAAGTTTCCCCACCTAAATCAAAATGTACTATTTCAATACGTCAAAAAATGTCTCTTTTCACACTACGATTAGGTTTTTTACATGCAATGTATGACGTGGATTTTTTTCATTTATCTCAACTAGTGTTTTATTTTTACACAACAATAAACAATTGTTCAATTCCTGATTCCTATAGTGCTGATTGTTTTCTTTTAACCTCAGCAAAGAGACGCATTTTTTTAAGGCCTTAATATTTAATGAAAAGTTAAATTGTGTTTATGTACAGAATATACACACACACATTAAACATTACTATTTATGAAAAAAATTGGTTTTTATTTGGCATACAGGACAAAAATAATGTTTTTTTGTGTCCTAAAGTCAAAACCCTTTGTTTTTTTTTTAATATTTGGCTGTTTTGCGGCATCATACTGTTACGTCGGCTGTTTTACGAGAACATTCTAGGTTACGGTCGAGAATAATCCTAGAATATTCTACTATGAAGCTGTGAAGAAACTTGTGGAACTTACTCATAGGATCAGTCGACATATAAATAGCCGTCGTGTTTGCGGGAGAAGTGAGTCTGATTTTGGCTCCCCGTCCCACCCCAGGATTAAATACAATAATTTAATAATGACTGACCTAGGGCATAATCATTTTATTTTAAGAGATGGATGGATGGATTTGCGCCTGGTTGATGGCAATAGGCTCGCCCCCTATTACATGGAACTTAAACATAACTGGCGAAATTTAGGCGTACTATTATGTAGGTACACCTCTGCCATATTTGAGATTTTTTTTCTATAAATACACTTAAGTACGTGATAGTCTGACCACGTTCCAATGATGAGCACTCGCGGTTGGTTTTCAGGATACACTTATCAGAGATAATTTTATGGCTGTTACTGAGAGTTGAATGATTTTGAACGCTGAAAGATATATACTACGTTTTTTCCACATTTCAAGTCAGAATGTGCGCCTGAAGTTAGCTCCTAGTATCATTATAGCCTTGCTGAGCAGCGTCAAATGCCTCAAGTGTTGGCGGCTAAAACTAAGGCAGGGTCGTCTACGAACGAGATGATTTCGCCTTGGGTGAGTTTAAGACACGTGAGTTCGTTAAACCAGAAATAGGGTGGGATCGAAGATGCTTCCCTGTGGTACTCCATGTGTAACTGGAAGGTTACTTAGGGTTAGGGTCCTTTACTATATATTCATACGGGCATTGCTTTAGTCCAGACAGGTAACTTTGAAAGAGTTCTAACTGGGTTCCTCTGATTCCTATTATCTCGAGTTGACCCAATAAGAGGGAAACAGAAATTGTATTAAATGCCTTAGCAAGATCGAGAAATATTGATACACATTTTTTTCCTTCATCCGTACTAACAAAGTTGGTGAGTTTGTTCACTAACTAGAATGATAGCAAAATGCTTCTCAACTAATACATGATACTCACATACCGGGTGTAAACAGACCACACATATCCGTCAACCAAGCATTCTGTACATCAAACTAAGTAACTTTACGCAAAAATTATTGCTGGGAATCGACTTTTTTTTTTGGGGTGAAAATCACGTTTTACGGTAGGTCTCGATGGAAAGCACTCATAGCATTGTGCTGATGAATGGATTGAATAGTACGAGGGTCGTGGAGGTATGTAAAGTAAAAATCTTACATTAAAAAACATGTATTTAAAACAAACTTTGACCCCCAATATTTCTGTAACTAGAAGGTTCCCAGGTATGGTCTAGAACAAAAAAATGATCGCAGTGACGGGGAGAACAAGTGCCTTTCGTTTATGTTAAGGGTCCTATCCTTTATAAGTGGATCTAGGTACTATAGGTTCATCTGTCACCAACCCCTCGGGAATTACAGTAGTGATGATATTATTAATCGGAGTTACAAAATCATTACGTGATATGTAACTTAATAACTTTATTATTGTAAGACCACGTAGCAAACTAGGTAGCAGTCACGGTCAGTTCAAAAGTAGGTAAATAATATTTAGTTACGAGATACCAGCAGGTACAGTCACGACTTCACGAGCACTAATATGTGTGCAGTTTGCAAAATTCAAAAGCGATTTTCTTGTGGAATATCGAATGCAACTTTATGATAAGATAACAATTAATACATAATTATTTGGGTTCCAAAATAAGACCTTCGTAGCAACATAAAATTACTATCAATACAATGAGAGACAACTGTTAGGTACAAGTCTTAGGTATCTTTATTTTAAAAGTTGCTACGTGTTTAGGTAGGTACCTACGTACCTATTTTTGTTGGTGACCGTACCTACTCAACTTGATCTTGATTATTATTCGAGTGGTGCAACATACAGTGGCCTCCAAAAGTTAATTGAATTGTTTCACTTCAGATGTAATTAATAATTAGTGTACCTATTTGTCTCATTTTCATCTAAAATCACAGTTTTGGTTGTTATCAAAGGGTCATGAATACAAACCTCTGAGCTCATTTAACCCCATTCCATAACTTATTTACTGAAAAAGACATTCAATGGGGTTAAAAGAACTTACATAGTTGTATTGATTATTTTAATGATTATAATTCTGTACCTCCATATGTGTTACTTGCGCGACTCATTTTCCATCAACATACAACCTGACACTGACCTGCAAATTGCAAAAAACGTAAGAAAAATTTAATTTCGCTGGCTACCCTGGCGCTTCCGCTTCAGTCTTTTTCCGCTTAAGTCTTTTAACAAAAATCTTAAATAAAAAAATATGCTGCGCCTACGCCGAGTGACATTTTTTATTAAACCGTTACACTAGGATTTTTTTCTGAATCGTGGGTCCGTCTACAAACATTTAAATTCGCACACAAACAGCCAGACCCGGAACAACTATCTGTAGGCCATACAAATATTTGTTTCGTGCGGGAATCGAACCCGTGACACGCAGTGCAGTAGGCAATCTTTAGCCACTGCGCCAACTGCGCCATGGGCAAAAATATAATAGCATAAATTCCCTGAGAGAAAACGCAAAGACTGCCCCTGCTTCAAGTTTTAAATCTAGAAAATATGAAATTTTACACAACAGTATGTACAACGCAAATGTGCGCAAAGGATTCTATAAAACGAGGTGGTGAAACTGTGAAACTAATGGCGCTGGCGTAGCTAGTTCTAAACATCCTTATTAGTTGAAAATATATTTCCACAAAATAGCTTGACCTCATTGATTAGTACCTAGCTCAATGAATTTTGACCGAGCTTCCTATCCGTCCGTAATTGGGCCAAAATAGGGGTCGCGAATTTGTATGAGAGTTCGTCACTTTTACGAATAGGTATTCCCATACGGCTTGTTTTACATTTTTATAATGCCCACCCTTTTGAATTTCTTTTCTCGTTGATTTAGTGGTCACAACTGTGACTTCTGAGCGTGAGATTCTGCGTTTGATTCTCATAAGAAATACTAACAATTCGTTTATTACATTGAATTTCTAGACCACTTGTATGGAACAGCAAAATACTGTGATGGCCTAAATGCTTTACAAAATTAAAAAAAAAACACAGCACTTACTTAAAAATAAGGTTCAACAAATGGTTTTATAAGAATGTAAGTTATCGGTGAATAAACGAAATCTTGTTAACAATAAATAATACAAAATAAGCGAAATCATTATTTAAAAAGAAATGACATCATTTAAAAAAAAATACCGAAAATAGTGTCACTGTCAAGTGTCAAATGTCGAATCGAAACGTCAGAATCGTCAGAGGTACCTATCTATCTGTTGCTAAAATAATCTGCCAAACGTACAAAAAAGACCACGGATTTGTTTTGTTGTTGTTTTCAATGATAAAACTAGTGATAAGAAGAAATGGACATTACAGAAATGACCGCAAACATGTCATTACAAGAGTAAGTTTGATGCATATTACCTTAACAGATAGCCATAATGCGTAGTTCTAAAATGCACAACTATTATTAACCTATAATTACAGTATGTTAGCATAATATGTAAGTATTACCGATTTATATTTCAATACAAGAAATATGAACATAGAAAATTAATTATTGTAATAAATTACTTACATTTTTACTTTTTCTGTGATTTAAACTGTAATCTATTAGAGATTAATCAAAACATCTTCGTCCTTAGCATAAAATATTACATTTTCATTGTGATTTCAGTGAGACGAAACTTAAAAAACGAGAAGATTACATAGATTGGCAAGAATATTTTATGGCAACTGCATTTTTGGCGGCAAAACGGAGCAAAGATCCTAGTTACCAAGTAGGGGCATGTATTGTCAATAAGGATAACAAAATAGTTGGAGTTGGGTAAGAACACTTGTATTGATTGAGAAACTAGCTTTTCCTAGCAGCTTCACTATACTTAGGTCGGAAATTATCCCACAGGAACATAACTGAACTATATTCTATTAGGTAGGATATTTTCTAGTATATTTGAGTGCTACATCCAGTCAGATAAAAGCTGATAATAATATTAATTAAAACACTATACAAGTGTTTTGTTTGTATAGTGCATCATTGTCCTTGATGCCTGCTGCCGACACAATGACACTAACTACTTAGTGTTCAAGCACTGATAACATATTTATTATAATTATTATCAGCTTTTCCGGACATCAAGCTAATATTTTTTAAGTTAACTTGAACAATTCACACAAGTTATCTTTTCACAACTCATAGGTTAAATAGGTTTCTATGAAATTCTGCACCTGAGTTTGGCCATAGTATTTGTGTTAGATCATTTTCAACCTCCATGCAGATGAAGCCGCAGCCAAGAGGAAGAGCTACAAGAAGGAATAATTATTCTGGCAAACCACCCCACAGAAATGGAAGTCGATAGACTGAAATATTATTTAATAAATAAAAAAATTACTTATATTCTTAAGATTTTATCAGACAACCTTGGCATAATTGACTCCTTGAATAATTTTATTAAATAGCAATGTCATAGGACACATACCCAGCTATAAACCAACTGCTTTTATGAGTCCTGGCGAAGGTATCAATTTAAATAGAATATTCTGAAAGTTGATCATGTATTGGTTCAATTAGTATCGTAATATCTATGTGGATTATGGTTATTTTAAAGCAAATAAACTGTGGGTTGTTGTTAGGATTTTGTGGATGCTTAATGTGCCTTTGTTGGGCAATGCGGAGGACTCATTAAAGCGGTTGGTTTATAGACAACTTGCACAATATAAAAATCCATAATATCCTATCGTCTGAACAAAGGACAAGGCCTGATCTTTCTGTGCCTTCTATTTTTGCCATACAACATATTTGACTTGTAACTTTTTTTTATTACAGTTATAATGGAATGCCAATTGGATGTAGTGACGATGAATTTCCATGGGCAAAGAAAACTGCTTCACCTTTAGATAGCAAATTTCTCTATGGTGAGCAACTGGACCTATGCTATAAGTTTCTTAAATCATTCTTAACTCTATCCCACACAATACACTAATAAATATGAAACCTCAGAAAGTGGTCAAATTGTCTAAATATCCACTTATTTTGAGCAATGCATGTCCTTTCACAATTTTACTCTAAAAGTAGCGAGCTAACATTATTATAACATGCATAAAGATCTCAGTGATTTTGAATGTGATGCAAAATCAAAGGTACATCAACTGTGAACAGACTGAATGAACAGTCACGAGCGCTAATACAAGGTGTAACGCAAAAAATATTGCCAGGAAACGACACTTTACGGTGAGACTCAATGCAACGCACACACAAAACACTGTGCCGATGGACGCATTTAATAGTACGGGGGTCGTTGGAAGTATTTAAATTAAAAAGTTACAGCATTAAAAAGAGGAATTTAAATTAAAAAAACTTGTGAAAAAGTTGGAACTTTGACACGCAATATCTCCGTAACTAGAAGTTTCCCAGGTATGCTCTAGAACAAAAAAAAAATCGCAATGCATGTGTCTTTCGGGTTCGTTAAGGGTACTTTTACACCCATTATGCCAAAACACTGTCAATTAAAAATTGTCACTTAGACAAATTCCAGAGTGAGTTTCTTGTGGAATAACGATTGCAACTATGAGATTCAAAATACTAAACACCGTGACTTTTTAGTCGTCTTACAACGGCAGCCCACTTCACGCATCCAATAAATACTAAACATTCATAAAAAGAAATAGGTATTTATAAGATTTTAATAATTTAAAAATAAAAATTATATTCAGTATTATAACGCAAGACGTAGTTAAAACACCCTGTTGCGAGCGACGATCTACTGGAGTCGAGTGCTGGGTAGGTATTGTTCTCCCGTTTGACACGTAAACATCATTAACAGGATGTTTCATAATTTTATTCTAATTTTTATTATTATTTTTCTTTGTACCTATTATGGAAGAAAAAAAAAACCGCGCCTGGAGCTATTTTATGTCAGGTACATTGAGTGGACGACCTTTGTAAGACGACTAAAAAGTCACGGTGTATTCATGAGAACATCAAAATTAAATTACAATTAACAAAGTAGAAGAACACAACTCATCGTCATCACCCACAGCTTGAACTCAACCACTGCAGAGTATAGGCCTCTCAAAGACAACTGATAAAATGTAAGACTTATAAATACCTTCTTCTTATTATTTCAGTGTGCCATGCAGAAATGAATGCAATTATGAACAAGAACTCAGCCGATGTGAAGGACTGCACCATCTATGTTGGGTTGTTTCCGTGCAATGAGTGTGCTAAGATGATCATACAATCAGGGATTACCAAAATTTTTTATTTATCTGACGAGAAAGGAGACCGTCCGATGTATATAGCCTCGAAGAGGATGTTGGATGCGGCTGGAGTCGAATATAAGTAAGTATTCTATGGCTATAAGATTTTAAACTTTCATGGTCACTAAAATTATTATAACTAGAAGACGGGATATTTACCTTGTTTATTTTTTCTTGTTTTATAAACATGGTAAATATCCCGTCTTCTAGTTATAATAATTCTATGGCTAAATAATAAGCCGTACGGGTCGCGCTGCTGGCCTTTCTCGGGGAGCTGGGGTGGATCGAATAAATTTATAAATTAAGAATAGGAAAATTCTGAAAAAATTTAGGATTGTAGACTGTAAAAAAAACTTTCAACGAAAATTGGTTAGAATCCGATTTGATGTTTAGTTTTTGAGATATGGGACTTTTTCATCAAACTGCAGCACTAACTTTAAATAAACAAATTTAGTTTTGCTGTTGAATGTAATACAATACAACATATAGAAATGAGCCTTCAAAATATTTTTATGAAATTGTTTGGTGCTACGGAACCCTGTGTGCGTGTGAGTATGACTCGCACTTACCGATTTTTTTTTTTTTATAGGTACGCACTTGGCCTAATGTATACATTAAAGATAAAAACTTTGTTTTTGAATAACGTTTGCAATTTTTCTGTTAAAATAATATTTTTTTTTTCCTTTTTCAGGCAATACATACCAAAGCGTAGTAAAATAGAGATCAATTTTACAGTTGACTGGGATGATATGAGCCCTTCAAAATGAAGAAAAATACCTAGCATAATTGTATTTTGTATTGTAAGATAAATTTTTATGAATTATTTTATTGCATGTGATATTATAACTTAATACGTATATTATTAAGCTTGACGAGTTTACCACGAGCTTGTAAATGAATCAGAAATATAAATAAATTTGTAAAATATTATTTTATTTCCCTTTTTAATCGTATTTTCTTACCAATTCCAGGGTTTTTATTTTTTGCACGGAAACCTAATTCTTATTCTAAAATAAAAGTAGCTAAGTTACTCCTTATAACGTCAGCTTTCTGCCAGTAAAAGTCCCGTAAAAAACGATCTAGCCGTTTCGGAGACTAGCTGGAACAAACAGACAGACAGCTAGATAAAAATTAAAACATATTTTCCAATGCTTTCAGTAAAAAGCTGTTATAAATAAAATTAAAGTGTCTGTTTGTAGTATCAAAATATTACAAACAGACACTTCAATTTTATTTATTTGTATTAGATTGACATTTCAGATGAGCTCGTGAGAGATGATGGGCTCGTCATCTCATCAGCATCATCACCATTTCAGCCGAAAGACATCCACTGCTGGACATAGGCCTCCCCCAAGTGTCGCCACATGACCGGTCCCGTGCGTCTCGCATCCAGCAGATCCCCGCAACCTTCACCAGGCCATCGGTCCACCTAGTAGGAGCCCTTCCAACGCAACGTCTTCTGGTTCGCGGTCGCCACTCCAGAACTTTTCGGCCCCATCGGCCATCCGTTGTGCTAGCAATGGGCCCTGCCTACTGCCACTTAAGTTTATCAGTTCTTCGGGCTACGTTGGTAACCTTGGTTCTCTTCCGAATGGATCGTCATTTATTTGAGCTTGTTTTTTTATACTTATGGGCTCAGTTCAATGGTTTATTTGGACCCGGTAGGTGGCGCTGTTGTTTAACACTATAATTCTCTATGAATATAAAGTTAGTAACATTTCGATACGCAGCACGAGGCCTTGGGTTCGATTCCCAGGTCGGGCAAAGTGTCATTTGGTTTTTTCATCAAGATTTTCTTAGTAGAAGGAGTCTTGAGTTGTGCCCGGTTGATGGCCATAGGCTCGCCCCCCTATTACATGGGACCTACACCTTTACCTAACCCTTAAGAGATTACAGGCGTGATGTTATGAACTTTCTTATTTGCGATACCGGTCTTGAGTTCGATTCTCAGGTCGGGCAAAATGTTTTCGGGTTGTTCCATCAACAAATAGGGATGTTTCCTGATTTAAAAAAATATCATTCTAATTAGTCCGCCAGTTCGAATATCGAAAAATATTGGATACGTATTTTTTGTTTTATCAAATCAATAAAAATTGACGAAGATAAAACACATCAAAGATTATGAGTAGTGACGTCTCTTTCCGGTAAAAAGTGTACAGAAATCTGACATCACACGAGTTTTCGACGCACTGTATCGTCTTCATTTATTATAAACGTGAAAAAAAGAAAAATTAAGTGTCCAATATTTTTTGAAAATCTATCTGACGGACTAATTAGATTTTTTTGGTCATCCTATTCTAAGTAGCTGTATAACTTGTAAAAATGTGAGTGTTTAGGTGCCTACTATAGGCATAGAGTACCCTCTGTATGACCCTTTGGGGATCAATGATGCAGTGGATATTTAAAATTCAAGAAAAATAGAAAGACCCTCATTGGAACGGGGGGCGACCTGAACAAGATCTAAGACAGTTTCCCCGTCATCATCTGCCTAGCCTTTTCCCAACTATGTTAGGGTTGGCTTCCAGTCTAACCGGATGCAGCTGAATACCAGTATTTTGCATAGAGCGACTGCCTATCTGACCTCCACAACCGAGTTAGTACTAGGTAATGATACCCTTTGGTAAGACTGGTTGTCAGACTTTTTGGGCCACTGACTACCTAACGACTGTCAAAGATCTACAAATGAAGACAGTTTCCCCGTATCACTTACTAATTATAATTTCCTCATAATAACCCACATAAAGAATAAAAGAAACGAATAATATAGAGGTATTTACACACAGAAAAACACTGTCCCAGGTATACAATTAAATTATTTTCGAATTATTACATTCAATTTATAGGCATTTACAAACTGGTTTTCAGTTCATGTTATTTTTAATTTTTTACATAAACGAATATCAACTGTATGCAAGTATAAATTAAGTTGATTTAAGAATGGCTAGAACGATTTGAAGTCATAAATACAGGGTGTAAACAGACCCTTCACATAGCCGTCAACCAAGCATTCTATACATCAAACTAAGTAACTTTACGCAAAAATTATTGCTGGGAATCGCCTTTTTTTTGGGGTGAAAAATCAATTTTTACGGTAGGACTCGATGGAAAGCACTCAAAGCATTGTGCTGATGGATGGATTGAATAGTACGGGGGTCGTGGAGGTGTGTAAAGTAAAAATCTTACATTAAAAACATGTATTTAAAAAAAAAACTTGTGAAAAAGTTGTAACTTTGACCCCTAATATCTCCGTAACTAGAAGGTTCCCAGGTATGGTCTAGAACAAAAAAAATGATCGCAAAGACGAGGAGAACAAGTGCTTTTCGGATATGTCAAGGGTCTATTTACACCCTTTATGTTTGAAATTGTAGCTCATGACCTCATGCTGAACTTTAAGTGTGTATTTTAAAGTTGTTCTTCCAGCAACACATGTTTCACATTAGCTAAGTTCTCGGTCGAAAACTCGATGACTACATGACGAAGCTTAGGTATGAATTGCCTGAAAAAAAAAGAATTTATTACTTCATAAAACTGAAAGGCTGTACAAAATTTCCGCAGAAAGCGGTAATGAATTTGAAGAGACGGTAGGTTAGTATTTTAATTGTAAAAAAGGGTTCCTCTTTAGATTTCTTTTGGGGTCTGTTCTGAATTAATGAACATATCCAAGGTTCGCAACTTTTGTGATAATCGATTGGGTTAGTATGGGCATGTGATGCGAAGGAATGAGGAAAATGTCGTGAGGAAAGTTTTGAGTATGAATGTAGATTGATATAAGAGCAGAGGAAGACCAAAGGAACGATAGATGGTCTGTGTGAAGGATGATATGGCAAGAAAGGAGGTGTCTTAAGAGATGACGAGAAATAGAGAAGTATGGAAGAAGAAGACATGCTGCGCCGACCCCAAATGAACTGGGATGAGAGCAGGAACGATTATTCAAGGGTTCTTAAATAGGTACCGTAAGGTACACACATCACAATGTAATGTCAATTCCATCAAAGAAAAAAAAGTGAGGTCCGTTCTTTAAAATAAATACTTAAAAGTTTCTGCAAGACTTTTCTTTAAATAGTGGTAACGTGCCTGAGATTTGTGCCTGAGATTTGAACCTCATCTATAAGCAGTTCAGCACAACAAAACTGCGTGCTTACAGATGAGGCGCAACCCTAAGAGTCATCCGGCACGTTACAGTACCAACACACTGTGTCCATAATTTAATAGATGATATCCTATCCATGATATCCATCCTCCAGAGTTTTTTTCAGGTGGATGGATTCATCCACCCCGTTGCTCAGGGGCTCGTGGAGTCGAGCCGCACGGGACGATCTTCTTGGTTACGCACTCCTACTCGTACTCCTATTTTTTAAGTTACCCTAATTCACTAGATACCACACCAACATAAACAAGGCATTGTGGCAAGGAAAACTTAGGATGCCTTGTACGAGTGAGCGAGCGAAGCGAGCTCGGGACTTGGGGCCACCCGACTCCGGACAGATTAGGTTACTTTAAATCCTGCAGACAGAAATATGAGCCCCGCGCAGCGGCGCTATGTGGACTACGCCTTATTACAACATTTTGATATTTAACACTACGTTGATTTTATTCGTGTTTCATTTATTTTATTCACAGAGAGCATTCGATTTTATTATTTCCTAGTAGATATCATCTCGGAATTGCATACGATTCCTAGGAAATACATACAATTCATAGGAAATGTGTGTATTAAAGAATGTAAGTACATTCCTAGTTTCAACGATAGTTGAGGAAAATTCTACAATACTTACTCATACGTGATATCAGCCGCCTTAAACATTGGCTTGGAAGCCTTAAACCTGTCATCGTCTTTTTTTTCATCGGAAAAAAATAAAACTTTTTTGATCCCTGACTGTATGATGATCTTAGCACACTCATTGCATGGAAACAGAGTGACGTACATGGTGCAGCCCCTCACGTCGGAAGTATTCCTGAAGAGAATTGCATTCGTTTCTGCATAAATGATAATTACATACATTAACAAAGGAGCTCGTGGCTAAATAATAACAGCAGCACGGTTCGTTTGAAGGTTAACCTACGCTTGCCGAAGACGATCCGTGGATGGGTGACCTCATGACTGAATTTATTACCTACATATCGAGGTTCTGCCGCCGTGCCTCGGAAAGCACGTTGAGCCGTTAGTCCCGGCTGTCATTTGTAAATCTTTGACATTCGTCACGGGTAGTCAGTGGCCCGAAAGTGACAAGCAGTCTTACCAAGGGATATATATACCCTTTGGAATGACATAAGTACCTTCCCAGTAACTGGGTTATGGACAGATCAGACAGGCAGTCGCTCTATGTAAAATAGATAAAATAGACTGGTAGCTGACTCCAACATAGTTGGGAGACGGCTAGGCAGATGATGAGATGGTGACATAAATGCTTGTAGTCTCCGGAGGTTAGGCAGAGGTACATAGAGTGTGAGCGGTTTCAGAGTAGCGTATTTTTCTCCGCGTATTTAAGCCCGTATCGACTTACGTTGCGCTTCAAAAAACCAAACGCCGTACACGCGCTGATTCTAGCGTGTTCGCTCAAACCGGTGAGTTCACTCAGTAGTAATACATCAGTGTCTCTCGCCGCTCGCACTTATAAGCGTGTCAACGTTTACGAGTTGCGCGTGTAGCAAAAAGCGTGCGTATACACGCCAACACCCATTTCCAAAAACGAGCTTATAATCGCCGAAAACACGCTAATCTTTAACCACCCTTGTACCCTATAGTTTCCCCACATTTCGGCTGTTATCTTTAAATTTAATGGTTTACCAGTATCTAGCCACTGAAGAATTCTACTGTTTTTATCTCCTGGCTTCATCATCAGACTCTAAACAAAAGTGCAATTCATTTGACTCATTCTTATCTCGAAGGGGTTTACTAGTAACCACTGAAGAGTTCCACTATCCACCTGGCTTCATAGCTATATTACTATAAGGGTATCTTGTAGCTGATCTAATGATGGCATTACATCAGCTACAAGATACCAAATTGTAGACTGGTCATTCGAACTACGCATACATACAGAGTTTCATTTCGATACGACAATTAGTAATAGGTAGGTTAAAATTTACTTCAATGATGTGATTACCGTGTTAAAAAAGGATCGAGGCTGTCCATCCATCAAGAGGCTGAGTTTTTGATGAAAAATTCAATTTCACTATTAACACTACCCGCCCCGGGAATCGAACCGTTGTGACCATATGAGACCATAATTTATAGAACAGCATGGTTAAAAATACAATTGGTTAACAGTACTTAAACGACCGTTTTTAATCTTAAAAGACTTATAAATTTCTCACCATAGGAATGTTTATTACTTAACGGATCAGAACCCGTTAACCACGGGAATTTATCATCAGCACATCCAGTTGGAAATCCATTATATCTGTAATGATAAAAAAATATACACACCTATATTATCTATATTTATTTATCTAACACTGAAAAACCCTCCGGCCGTCTTATGATGACAGGCGTGTCGACGGCGCGTTCGTGTTCCACGCGCGCCTCAAAGAGATGTCAGCAACCAAGTAGTGGTACGCATGGGCCGATGCCTGCCAGGGCTGCGGGACTGTTCGAAAGAGATACCGTGGCCCTGAAACACAAAGGGCAAAGAAGGAACATGGATGGGTTTTAGTCAGTACAAGTCTGACACTCCCTTCCGCTCCGCCCAGAGTGGGGAGGTCATTTAATGATTTCCCAGGCGAAAAAAAAAACACTGAAAAACCCGACAACAACTGTCGGGCAGTAGCCTACGAGACACAACACCCGTCTGGACGGGGGACCATCACTCTTCTATGGGGGATGAAGAACTTTACGCCCTGTTGTTTTCCTAAATGTGTCTGTGGATGGCCTAGTAACAGATGGTGCATTCTGTGTACAGAGTTCACCCTCTGTGTAACTTACCTTACCTACCATTATTATGGTCAGAGTGGGGCAAAAACTGATTGTGAAAACAATTAACAACTAACAATTAAATTGCCAAATTTAGTTGCAACTAACAACTAAAATAATTAATTGTAATTGTAACGTATCGCAATTAACAATTAATTAATTGTGCTTGTAAAACTTTGCAATTACAATTAAATTAATTGTGCTTGTAAAAAATTTCCATTACAATTGATTAATTGTTTGATACACATTTACAATTACAGTTAACAATTAATAAATGTCAGTAACTGAAAAACAAAATGCAAACAATACAAGAGCATTCTCATTAATATTCTCAAAGGTATGTAAAATTTTAAACTTTCATGGTCACTAAAATTATACAAACAACAACAACAACACAACAATAAACACAAACAACAACAATAAACATGGTAAATATCCCGTCTTCTAGTTATAATAAGGTATGTAAAGCCTGGATTTAAGCCAGAACATTAAGTAAAAGTGTAGCACAGGTACCTAACTAGAACAATTCAGGATTGGATGGTTAAAGGAAACAAGGACTCCTGCCATATTTACATTCATCAAATATGTAGTTAAATTAAATATTAATTGTTTAAAACAATTAATTTAATTGCAAATATTAATTTAATTGCAAATAACATTTTAATTGCAATTGAATTAATTGTAAACCACAATTAACAGATTTAATTGCAATTGATTTTAATTGCATTTCACAATTAAAAAATAATTTAATTGCAATTAATTTAGTTGAAATAAAAATTGTAATGGGCAAACCATTACAATTTTTCTACAATTAAAAAAATAAATCAATTGTGCCCAACACTGATTATGGTACATTTCTAAATAAATACAAGGATATACCAACCCAACTCCAATTATTTTTTTGTCTTCGTTGACAATACAAGCCCCTACTTGGTATACCGGATCCTTGCTCCGATGCCTCGCCAAAAACGCAATTCCCATAAAATAAGTATCCCAATCTATAGCATTTTTACGTTGTTCATCTCGAGTCTCTCTGGAATCACAATGAATAATTATATAAGTCCGTAATATAATCAGCACACAAGAGCGTAACGCATTTTTCAATACACTTTCTCGATAACTCGTTCTAATCGCACTACGATTAGGTTCAACATGCAATGTATTTCACATGATTGTGTGGATTTTTAATATTTATCCGCACAAGTGCGGAAAAAACTATTTCCACAGATAATTAAACTAATACCAAGTCCAAATGGGTTCAATGACTATAGTCGGCGGTGATAGCTTTTTTTTAAATCTCGGCAAAGAGAAATTAAATGCGTCTTTACGGCGTTAATATTTTTTGAGTATTACAATTGTGTTTATAAATAGAACATCATAGATAGACATGATTATACATTTATTTGTGGTCTAAATTCACAAATATTTGAATTTTCTATTTTTCACATTAGGCTGTTTAGCGGGATCATACATTTGCTTCTTCTTCAACCTGGCGAAACCAAAGCACGGAAAAAAAGCAAATTAAATCATAGTTTAATTCCTGACAAAAATACTTTCCGTTCTAATATTTTATTTTTCAAACGTCGTCAAAATGTACTATTCTGTCACAATCCGAAGGGTTTTGAGGAAAATTCCTAATCCTTCGTATTATACAGGGTGTAAACAGACCCTTTACGAAGCCGTCGACCAAGCACTATGAACATCAAACAAAGTAACTTAACCCAAAAACTATTGCTGGGAAACGACTTTTTTTGGGGTGAAAAATCACGTTTTACGGTAAACTCAATTTAACGCACTTATTGTGGATGGATTAAATAGTACGGGGGTCGCGGAGGTGTTTTAAGTAAAGAGCTTACATTAAAAACAAGTATTTAAAAAAAAATAGAAAAAGTTGTAATTGACCCCCAATATCTCCGTAACTAGAAGATTCCCAGGTATGATCTTTAGCAAAAAAAATATCACAATGACTGGGAGAACAAATGCTCTTCGGCTAGTTACACCCTTTATGTTTGAGAATTTCCTCGACTCGGCGCCGTACGCTATGAATGTTGTTGAATTGTCATTACAGCTAAGGTAAAAAGTACATAACGTCACGCCTGTACTGCCCGATGGGTTAGGTAAAGGTGTACCTATTTTATGAGGACCGTTACGGGCAAAATGTGGGTAGGTACTCTATTTTACCCACACCCACATTTCGCCCGTGATGGTTTAATGTCCTATGTAATATGTAATAGGGGGCGAGCCTATTGCCATCAACCGGGCACAAATCCAGACTCCGTGGCTGCTACTGAGACATTCCTGATGGCAAAATCTAATAACACTTTGCCCAACCCGGGAATCGAACCCAGAAGCTCATGCTCAGCCGTCGCGCTTGCGACTTGTTCTTCAACTGGCGAGTGAAACTCGCGCGTGCGCGCGGTTTGACACCTACCGATTTTACTTTTTTTTTCTTCGTCGTTACTAAAAACGGGAAATATAAAAACTTATAAAAAAAAATAAGTCGGTTTTATTTTTTGCAAAAAAGTTTATTTATTTTTCCATTTTAGTTACATTCCATTTTATTTCGAACTGTAATAGAAAAGTTTGATACACCAGGTTTTCCGTTACTTAGTTTTTCATTACTTCCCAGAATTTGATCCTCATTAGCGACACTATCGAATTGTGTAATACAGTCTGTGTTTTTTCCATAATCAATGGGTTCGATTCCCGGCTAAGAAAAATAATTTTTCAAAAATCTGATAATAATAATAGTTTTGATCAAAATCGGGTTCGAGACTCCTTTGAGTATTTTATGCCATTCCCTATAGTTACGGATTTGGCCATCCAAGCCCACTTCAAAAATTCACTCTGTGTACGGTATTCAGAGTGAATTGTGATTGTGTTTGTGATTGTGTTTGTGATTGTGTTTGTGATTGTTTTTGTGTTTGTGTTTGTGATTGTGTTTGTGATTGTGTTTGTGATTGTGTTTGTGATTGTGTTTGTGATTGTTTTTGTGTTTCTGTTTGTGATTGTGTTTGTGATTGTTTTTGTGTTTGTGATTGTGTTTGTGCTTGTGTTGGTGATTGTGTTTGTGATTGTTTTTGTGATTGTGTTTGTGATGGTGTTTGTGATTGTGATTGTGTTTGTGATTGTGTTTGTTATTGTGTTTGTGCTTGTGTTTGTGATTGTGTTTGTGATTGTGATTTGTGATTTGTGTTTTAGTATAATGTATACCTAAAATTTTGGTTTACGTAAGTCATAATCTTGAACTTCACATAACTTGGCACCCATGTAGTCTTCATTGTTTTATCTGCAAAGATGCCTAGGCTAACTTGGCCAGTGTAGTGTATAAATACCGACGCCTTACTGGTGGGGCGAGGCGGTGGGGGTGCGGTCAGTTAGTCGCTTCACTGACCCAGGCGGGGTACACTTAGCACTGTCATCAATTTACATAGACGACAGCGACATCTGGAGTTGGGTGTGATAAAAAACTTGGCAGCCATCTTGTCTTGTTTGTCAAATTGTCAAACAAATGGCATAGTCGCTATTCGGCTATCCCGACGTTGATGCGCTTTCCGAGTTTAACTCAGCTAATTACGAGTATGTTAAAATTGTAACTTGTTACTGTTATTTCTTTTGTTAAGTTTTGTTTTTATTTCATAATATTGTTATCACTGTGTTACGTTGGTAATTTTTATTGTTTGTTTGTTATCATGAGTGAACTCCGAAGAAATAGTAGCTCAAATGAATTGTAATAAACATAAGCATAAAACGAATAAATATTAATTTCATTTGAGGACAGTATTTTGAACTACTTTTAGTTGAGATGTGAGAGTGAGGTGTCTGTAAATTGAACAGGATTATTAAATTAAATCCTCATAGTATCTAAGTATGCATACCTATAGGTAGGTGTGTACCTATATGTAGGTGGGTAGCATTAGTTCACTTACCAAACTCAAGGTGGCAGCACTTTCCATACATGCAAATTTTACCACAGAGTTGTTACTCTTTCCCTCTATACTTACTTTACTCTCTGCTGTCCCGCCCTGCGAGTAAGACATGCGCGTTGAAACCAAACTGTTTTATTTTATTTACCACGTACCTAACACCCTAATAGTGCCTGTACAGCCACTATCACGCATTTTATTGTAGTGGATTGGGTACCTACTTAGCTATTAAACTGGTATCCAGCTGCATCCGGTTTGACTGGAGGCCGACTCACCACAGTTGGAAAAATACTATGATGTAAGTATTAAGTGTAGTCGTGTACTGAACTGAGTAAAAACCAAACTTACCTATGGGACGCGGACGACTCTGCCATGGTGCTGGTTGGTTTCGATAACCCGTTTCTATCTGCCATCACTGTATTTATAGCATATTTGTTATCAGTCGATATCTTGTTCTATACTAACAGTGCTCACGGCTTCGCTCATGCCTATAGGCACTTAGTTACTATAAATTAAAGTATGTACAAAAAAGCGCGTAATATATTTTAATGATATCTTTATTAAGGTACAGTTATAGGTATATTACCTACAATTGAATCTCTAACACGGAAAAATGTTTGCAAAAAAAAATGCAAATTCATGTTCTGCATTTTTTTTGAAGGCCAACATCACTGGAGCCATAGAGGAGCTCGTGGTTAAATAATAACAGCCGCTCAGGTCGATCTTTAGGTTAAGCCGTACTTGCCTAGGTTGGTCTGTGGATGGGTGACCACCCATTGCATACCGAGTGTCCTCCGTGCCTCGGAAAACACGTTCAGCCGTTGGCTGTCATTTGTAATCTTTGACAGTCGTTAGGTAGTCAGTGGCCCAAAAACTCTGACAACCAGTTTTACCAAGGGGTATCGTATTACCCAATACTAACTGAGTTGTGGAGGAGAAAAAGGCTATTTATTTGTTCTAGACTCTAGAACAAAAAATAAATACACACACATACCTGGGAACCTTCCAGTTACGGATATATTGGGGGTAAAGTCGTTGGTTCGAACCCAGTCAGGCGCATTACTTTGTGTAATTTATTTCATCACCATTGCTCACAAAACGGCGAAGGAAAACATCGTGAGGAAACCGACATGAAAAAAAAAAGAACCAAAAAATTCGAAGAAATGTGACATCAACTAACCCGCACTGGGCCCGCGTGGTGAATTATATTATAAACCATTCCCTCTCATAGAGAGGAGGCCTGAGTCCCATCGGTGGGAACACTATAGGCTGCTTATGCTATACAAGTTTTCTTTCTTTCTTTGTTTGTTTGTTTGTTTGTTTGTTTGTTTGTTTGTTTGTTTCTTTCTTTCTTTCTTTCTTTCTTTCTTTCTTTCTTTCTTTCTTTCTTTCTTTCTTTCTTTCTTTCTTTCTTTCATTTCCCAGCAATAATTTTTGTGTAGAGTTACTTAGTTTGATGTACAGAATGCTTGGTTGACGGCTTTGTCTGGTCTGTCTACACCTTGTGTGAGTTTTTTGAGACAACTTTTAGAATGCAAAAAAAGGCATGCATGTATGTAATACAAGTACATTTATTTTATGATAACTATATAAAAAACAGCCGTAACCTACAAAATTCCTACACGGTCAAAATGTATGGACTAGCTGTTTTTTTTTAATTATCGATGAATACACATTTTTAATGTATCGGAAAAATTGCATTACGACTTAATTTTTATCGCCCGAGATAGAAACCTAACACACTGCAATAATGCATTTTTTAACTTATCATTAGCTTATCTTTGTTTTCGCACAATTTTGCTGTCCTTCGCATACCCTTGACCAAATCCGCCACGGCCAAGGCCGTGACGTCACAAATATCAATTTATAGATGACCCGTTTTGTACAATGTCTATCACGGGCTTAAGGTCGTACTTTGAGCATGGCTTTGAGAAATACTCTGGGGTAGTTCAACCAAAAAGCAAAATGGTTGCGTTAGTTCCAACAACGGCCACGAGCCATAAGAAGCATGCAGCCTTATAAAGGCTTTGACGCAAACCCCGTCCTTTTTGGTAATAAATATTTGTGGACTAGTTGCATATGATATACCTACATTTTATAATCGTGCGTAGGTATATACGTCATCATATTAACTACTTATGCACACACATACTACTCGCGCGACGATCGCTATTAGTTTGGACGCGGCCGATGTCTAATCGTAGAAGATATTTTTTGGAAGAAATGTCTTATTTTTCGCTCAAGTGCAGTTAATGCAGCAGAGAATTGTTTATATGTGTGGTAGCCCACGTCTGCGCTTGTCTCCCCATTACCCGTCTTCGAGTTATATAATTATAATGCTCTGTGCATCTTCGATTAATAACGTTAATGTTTTATACGGTTCCACATATTGTTGAAAACAACCTGACAACTTTGCCGCTTATGTTCTCTCCTCTGCTTTCGTTGAAATTGAAACCGATCTTAGACCATGGGTATACTCATTATAAATTTTCCTGCCTAGGCTGGTAGAGCTTCCTACCGACGTGGTTCTCCGTAGGTATCACATTCATTTGCAGCTTTTCAGTCAACGGCGCGTCAAAATCTTATTTTAAACATAATTATTCCGGTATGTTCTTTTAGTCACAGTACTTCAGAAAGTGATGCAATCAAAATGGCTCTCAGTAGATGATGTATACAAGGTGTAAACGGAGCCTTCACAAAGCCGTCAACCAAGCATTCTGTACATCAAACTAAGTAATTCTACGCAAAAAAAATTGCTGAGAAACAACGGTTTACGGTAGTACTCAATGTGACGCACTCAAATTGATGGATGCATTGAATAGTACGGGGTTTGTGGTGGTATTTAAAGTTATAACATTAAACACTTGTATTTGAAAAAAAACTTGTGAAAGTTGGAACTTTGACCCCATAATATCTCCGTAACTAGAAGGTTCCCAGGTATGGTCTAGAACACAAAATGATCGCAATGACGGGGAGAGCAAGTCCCTTTCGGCTTCGTTCGTAAGGATACCTTTACACCCATTATAACTAATACAGATATAGGGTCTATCTATATCTGTGATACCTAACTATACCTATGTCCTTTCCAATAAATCAATAGGGCAAACGAAGGGCAAACTGCATAATACTCATTGTTTTATCACCAGATAAAACTGCGTTAGGCACTGCATTAATATCGACAATCTATATAATCGCCAAGTTCTGATAATGATAATGAAAAGCTTATCTTGTAGTAGGTATGAAGAATACCAATATGCCACTTGTGGTAGGTTAGGTTCACGTTGTGGAACGAACGTAACAATATTAATCTTTTAAACGCCAGAGCATAAACGGATGCGCGGGATGCGCGTGCACTCTACGCCAAGCCACAATTGCACCTACTATTTTGTTACATATTTGTGTCGTTGGGCGTACAGGGCACGCGCTTGCTTGTCACATATATGTGACAGTGGCGTTTCAAAAGGTTATGGGTACTTATTTTAAAAATACTAGTGCGAGTTTACAATCCCGTGCTCGTACGATGTATTGGGCGCAGATGTAATAAACAGATATCATAAAAACTCCGTCAATATATACACATTAAAAAGTAACCTAAACATTTTCAAATTCCACGTTTAGGCTGAACATAATGTTGAGAACACGAACAAGGTCCATTTCGAGTAGCTGAATGAAGGGTTTACGACAGCATGAAGGGTTTTCATGCTAGCGAAGGTAGTGGCGGAACCTGAGAGGGAGAGAGCCTCACGTCCCAGCCGCCGTCCCAGCCGCCTGTGGACGATGAGTAATGGCTAGCTCGCCATCCAGCCGTCTTATGACGACGGGCCGTGTCGACAGCGCGTTCGTGTTCCACGCGCGCCTCAAAGAGATGTCAGCAACCAGGAAGAGGTCCGCATGGGCCGATGCCTGCCTGCCTGCTGTTCGAAAGAGATACCGCGGCCCTGGAACACAAAGAGCAAAGAAGGAACATGGATGGGTTTTAGTCAGTACAAGTCTGACACTCCCTTCCGCTCCGACCAGAGCGGGAGGGGTCATTTGATGATTTCCCATCTGGAAAAAAAGGATTTTCGACAGGTTTACTCAAAAACCGTGAACTAGGCAAAGTATTAGGTTTCTACTTCACGGCTAGTGTCGGATGCCTTATAATCATTACAAAGTGCTTGATGTAAATGAAACAGAAATGTAAATAAATTTGTAAAATAAAATTTTATTACTTTATGTACAAGATGACACGGGTACGATACTCCGATCACACAACTTGAATACAATAAAACCAACGTGGTGATTTATTAGTAACTTAATTGAACATATTTTGTGTAAAATAAACATAATTCGATGCCATCCACTGAATTAACCATAATTATGTTTTATTCAAGAAGAATTAAAATACATTGAATAGTCAAATTGTTAATAAATTAGATCCTGCCTACATCCCGTGTAGGAGGCGACTCAAGCCAGCTCATTACGGAAACAGAACATTCCTTCAAACAATGTATTTATTTAATTCAGTGGATGTAGTCTTAGAAAAATTAACTGTTCTAGCGTGTTTTACAACACAACAGAAGTGCATGTAATTGTTACAATTTGGAGTATTCAATTATACAATTATTGTCCAAATTTTACACATATCTACAAAAAGAAAAATAAAAGTAACGAAGTCTAACAAAAGTGTTTACATTTGAGTCCATGTTCACCATTCGTACATATTAAACCTTAGCGCCGCATGCAGTCAATAAATTTCGTCGACAGAGACCTCAGAACTAACGATATTGTACAGTACAAACTTAAAAGTAAGAATTATTTACAAGCGTCCCCTCCGTTCTGAGGGCGATCCGCGCGGCCTTTGCTCAATTAGCCACACAACATTATATTTTACACATTAAAAACCAGTCGTTATTTGAAATATTAAATCCTAATAATTAATCTGTTACGTGAATATTGTTGAACACTTGAGGCCACAAGATGTTATTTTACAAACGAGAGAGTTCATTTTAAAATGTATTTTTTTTCAATACGCCGCTTTATAATAATATTGAAAAATTAACACTAATTTAAGATATTATTGTACAAATTGCTATGGGTTGCCATTAGAAGCGTGACAGAGGATCATAGGACTAGACACATCTGTTACCATAAACTCGTAAGAACATGTAACAACATTTTGATAAGTATTACAACGTCATCCATAACGGCTAACAGTAATAAGAAAAATAAAAAAGTTAAAAAAAAAATTGACAAAACATATTTTTCACCATTTTTTTTCAAATTCGATAGGTAAAGAAACATAAACATAATATTTCTCTCAAATGCGAACACTTCCTCAAAGGTAAGTGTGATATGGAGCAAAGCAGTTCTGTTAAGGGGCAACAAGGACATAAGAAACAACGTCTTACTAACTAAAAAAATAAAAGGAACATGTTTTCACACTTTACATTGCAAATCAAGACTCTGAGTCATAACCAAACAAACTACTCTACGTCTTTATGATACAGCTGTCGTTGGAAATGAATATTCCATCAGTTACCAGTTTTTTTATTTATTAATCTAGAAGTCAAACATTAATTAAGTATGCTCCATCGCCGCTATTCTATTTTTTTATGAAATCCTATTTCAGCTGAACGGTAACAAGTATGTAGTAGAAAAATAACTTAATTGTTTGTGGGCAAGTGAGATTGATCAGCATACTACTGCCAATGAAATAATTATGTGGTTTTTCACCTGCACGTTGATTACTAATAAATAACCATTGACTATTGAACAAAACCTGCAAAGGCAAAAACAGAAATATTAACACCCGTTCAAAAGATTATGTGATATGAATTTTTTTTGAACAACATCAAAATTCAAAGAAAATCGTTAGTATATGGTTATATTGAATGAAACTACTCGGTAACTTTCATTTTTACGAAGCGAGCGATTTTATGAAATGTTAGTATTTCAGAGATTTTTTTAACGCACATATTTAAAAAAAAAAATTGCGGTTTAACCTTAAAATGTTGTCAGGGTACGTGCAAACAAGTTATAGTTATAGTGTTTATAATATTAAAAAATAACCTGATAACTCCACGTGTTTCCGAGAGAGAGGGTTTTGACACACAAACAGATGGACAACAAAGAGATAAAAGGGACCGCTTTTTCCTGCTGAGGTACGGATCCCTAAAAATAAGTACCTTATTAGTATCTTTGCATAAAATTTTAGTTTTTAAAGTTATGATAATAAACCCTGGCTCATTTGATTTTTTTATAATTTAGTTTGATTATTGTAATGTAATAAAATAATTTATAATTACGCTGCACGGCAATGAAAACCAATCGCTCGCCAAATAACGCTGTATACTCATATGGTATAAGAATTGGTTGCAGATTACATGTTGCTCAGCAATTTTTAGTTTTTAAAAATGTCATAAATATCAAAATGCAACACAGGAATAACAAAAAGCGAAAAACGACAAAACCAAACGTAATTCGGGCGAATTCTTTGTGACATTAATTAGTTGATATGAGAACACTACGAATCCAACTTCGATGCACCTAACGTTAGTATAATGTATCTATATATTCTGTCATAAATAATTTCCAGTAAAAATAAAAGCGAATTTCACCAGTGAAACTGATCGCGATCAGCAGATCTAAACCTTTGACATTGTCAGCTTTTGAACTCAGTTTAAGGTGGAAGCGCCAGGGTAGCCCGCGATATGCAAATTGTCTTACGTTTTTTTGTAATTTACCGGCCAGTGTCTGGCTTTATGTTGAAGAAAATATAATGCGCAGAATTTTTTTATAACTGTACCACGCGACCTTCATTCGCGTGTTATTAGCGGTGTGAAATATACTTTACAATCTATTCTCATACATACCATATACATTAAAAAAATCATAAACATCAGTAGAGCCGTTTCGGAGAAGTGCGATCACAAACACCGTGACGAGATTTTTATATATTATATAAGAAGATAATTATTAAAATCATCAATACAACCCTCTAAGTTCATTTAATCCCATTTTATAACTATTTCATGAAAAAGTCAGTTACCTAGTAAAGCCATATTTGTTACTGCCGCGAATCATATTTTAATCGACATACAACCTGACACTGACCTGCAAATTGCAAAAAACGTAAGAAAATTTAAATTTCAGATTCTTTAGTGAATTTCACCTTTAGTCAGAATTTTTACATATTTTGATAGCTCCGATAACAACCATCCAAGGAATTAGAATAAAATCAATTTTGTTATCATAACAAACATTTAATTATACAAAAAAAAAAAAACAAGTGTCTTAACCTATATACTAAACCAAAATTTTATGCTACTGAATACATCGGGAAGGTTAATAATAATCAAGAACAAAATTGATTTCATTAAAATTTTCTAGAGAACGACTTTGTTGTTTGTAAAAGAGCGCGTCTTCGGCATACTCATTCAATAATATTATTATAAATTTAGTTACCAGAAGTACTTATAAAACGTGTTTAAAAGGTATTTCGAGATTAAAATTTTAACATCAACGACATTTGTCAGTCAAAATAGTCTCAATACAATTCGTAGTGAAACGAATATTTCGCTAAATATATCAGTGTGCCTTCAACGTTCCGCTAAGAATGAACAGATCTCGAGTGAATCCGTACTAATTATTCAGTTATACTATTATTGCTTACAATTTCCGCACCTTTAGTATATAGATTTTAATAAACGTTTGAAGTGTGTGGACTTAAATCCTAATTTGTAGAAAAGATCTAACGAGGCTTAACCCTTAAAGACAAAATATTCGCAGTTTCTCGGGTTGTTAATGAGTATAATCAAGACGTTTGATTGCATAAAATAGAGTTTATTTTTATTATTCACTCCACGCGCATTTTTGTGTATTCATTTTCAGCGGAACAGCGGAGCCGTCAGCTAAGACTTTGGTCTATAAAGAGGGGTACAAATCACCATCTTTTTTGTTTCAAGTTGAAACTATCGAATGCGTGGTCAGTTGATGTATAATTTTAGACCGTTTTCGAGTAAGGAGTGTTGTGTTGTGTTCAGTTGTTGACGGCGATCTCTTTCTGTAGTAGCGGATTTTCTTCGGAAGACACGGCTACGTCGACCATTTCGGCGAGCTCCGACGCCGGCTTGAACGCGATGGCGTACGGGAACTTGATGCGACACGCCTCGATATATTGCTCTATCTCTTTCTCGCACGGACCGAAGTCGCCGTCTCGCAGACTGTCTAAAACTTCCACGCAACCCTGAAAAGAAAGAAAAACATTAAAATCATGATCTAACAAAGCATTTTCATAAATTTTAGTAGTGCGTTCCGGTTATGGCTAGTACAAGTTGTGACGGCAATCGTGTTGTCGGGTAAAAGTAATTGTATATTCTTCTGTTCTGAGTAAATCTTGTACGTCATGAGCATTACCTGTATGGACATGAGCATACCTGCAGCCTGGGCAGCAGGCGGCGCAGCTGATGAGCTCGTGCGACATGAGCATACCTGTATGGAGGTGCCGGGGTGGTGCAGCGCGGTGGCCTGCGCGAGCGCACGCGGCGTGGTGTCGGGCAGCAGGCGGCGCAGCTGATGAGCTCGTGCGACATGAGCATACCTGTATGGAGGTGCCGGGGTGGTGCAGCGCGGTGGCCTGCGCGAGCGCACGCGGCGTGGTGTCGGGCAGCAGGCGGCGCAGCTGATGAGCTCGTGCGACATGAGCATACCTGTATGGAGGTGCCGGGGTGGTGCAGCGCGGTGGCCTGCGCGAGCGCACGCGGCGTGGTGTCGGGCAGCAGGCGGCGCAGCTGATGAGCTCGTGCGACATGAGCATACCTGTATGGAGGTGCCGGGGTGGTGCAGCGCGGTGGCCTGCGCGAGCGCACGCGGCGTGGTGTCGGGCAGCAGGCGGCGCAGCTGATGAGCTCGTGCGACATGAGCATACCTGTATGGAGGTGCCGGGGTGGTGCAGCGCGGTGGCCTGCGCGAGCGCACGCGGCGTGGTGTCGGGCAGCAGGCGGCGCAGCTGATGAGCTCGTGCGACATGAGCATACCTGTATGGAGGTGCCGGGGTGGTGCAGCGCGGTGGCCTGCGCGAGCGCACGCGGCGTGGTGTCGGGCAGCAGGCGGCGCAGCTGATGAGCTCGTGCGACATGAGCATACCTGTATGGAGGTGCCGGGGTGGTGCAGCGCGGTGGCCTGCGCGAGCGCACGCGGCGTGGTGTCGGGCAGCAGGCGGCGCAGCTGATGAGCTCGTGCGACATGAGCATACCTGTATGGAGGTGCCGGGGTGGTGCAGCGCGGTGGCCTGCGCGAGCGCACGCGGCGTGGTGTCGGGCAGCAGGCGGCGCAGCTGATGAGCTCGTGCGACATGAGCATACCTGTATGGAGGTGCCGGGGTGGTGCAGCGCGGTGGCCTGCGCGAGCGCACGCGGCGTGGTGTCGGGCAGCAGGCGGCGCAGCTGATGAGCTCGTGCGACATGAGCATACCTGTATGGAGGTGCCGGGGTGGTGCAGCGCGGTGGCCTGCGCGAGCGCACGCGGCGTGGTGTCGGGCAGCAGGCGGCGCAGCTGATGAGCTCGTGCGACATGAGCATACCTGTATGGAGGTGCCGGGGTGGTGCAGCGCGGTGGCCTGCGCGAGCGCACGCGGCGTGGTGTCGGGCAGCAGGCGGCGCAGCTGATGAGCTCGTGCGACATGAGCATACCTGTATGGAGGTGCCGGGGTGGTGCAGCGCGGTGGCCTGCGCGAGCGCACGCGGCGTGGTGTCGGGCAGCAGGCGGCGCAGCTGATGAGCTCGTGCGACATGAGCATACCTGTATGGAGGTGCCGGGGTGGTGCAGCGCGGTGGCCTGCGCGAGCGCACGCGGCGTGGTGTCGGGCAGCAGGCGGCGCAGCTGATGAGCTCGTGCGACATGAGCATACCTGTATGGAGGTGCCGGGGTGGTGCAGCGCGGTGGCCTGCGCGAGCGCACGCGGCGTGGTGTCGGGCAGCAGGCGGCGCAGCTGATGAGCTCGTGCGACATGAGCATACCTGTATGGAGGTGCCGGGGTGGTGCAGCGCGGTGGCCTGCGCGAGCGCACGCGGCGTGGTGTCGGGCAGCAGGCGGCGCAGCTGATGAGCTCGTGCGACATGAGCATACCTGTATGGAGGTGCCGGGGTGGTGCAGCGCGGTGGCCTGCGCGAGCGCACGCGGCGTGGTGTCGGGCAGCAGGCGGCGCAGCTGATGAGCTCGTGCGACATGAGCATACCTGTATGGAGGTGCCGGGGTGGTGCAGCGCGGTGGCCTGCGCGAGCGCACGCGGCGTGGTGTCGGGCAGCAGGCGGCGCAGCTGATGAGCTCGTGCGACATGAGCATACCTGTATGGAGGTGCCGGGGTGGTGCAGCGCGGTGGCCTGCGCGAGCGCACGCGGCGTGGTGTCGGGCAGCAGGCGGCGCAGCTGATGAGCTCGTGCGACATGAGCATACCTGTATGGAGGTGCCGGGGTGGTGCAGCGCGGTGGCCTGCGCGAGCGCACGCGGCGTGGTGTCGGGCAGCAGGCGGCGCAGCGCGCGCGCTCCCCACAGCGCGTCGGCTTGCGTCGTGTCGCTGCGGGAGCTGATGAACTCCTCCGCCATCTGGACCGCGGTCCGGCCGCGTACCATCTGGAATTACAATCATTTATCTGTTCAAACTAAGCTAAATAAATAAGTCAATGATAGTGAACGTGACAGGAGAGAATTAAAGGAAAAAAAAAAGGAATTGCGTCGACCCAAGGAACATAGAACGAACAAAGATGATGATTTGTAAAAATTTAGCTAAGCAATAACAACCGCTCGGTTCCATCGAACTTAAACTACATTCGCCGAGGTTGGTCCGCGGATGGGCAACCAACCATTCTTACCTACTCTATTATTAAATTGATAATAGAAAAGCATTGGCTTTTCTATAAACCTAACCTTACAATACAAAAGCCCTACTGTCACAAAATCAACCTTCAAACTCGTACTGAAAATCAGCTTTCTTTTGTTAGTTTGTGGAAAATAAAATGGAGTAATCACGGCAAACTTTAATTAGAATTACAACTTCAAGTAACCGATACTACACGCGGATAATTGCGATGTCACAACAATACCGATTTCCTTCAAGTAATGAGACAATTATAACACACAACAAATTACAACAAGCCATTGTCTTATTAGTCTAGTATACAATGATATAGTGTACCATAAACTATCGGAATTTTGACATAGTGTGAGATCTCCATTCACATAATATTCTGCAATACGCGGAAACACGGAGAACACCGACAGTGATCGCATCTTTTTTATTAGATAATAAAAACTTGTTTTGCAAGCAAGAGGAATTATTTTCACAGCAAAATAATTCCTCTACTTCAATAGCATCATCCACTTGTTTTGATAAAAACTCCTAGTAAATTAAAACTTCGAGACTGTTGCAACTGCCACATTGCATTGGCCAGAACAATTCAGCTGGACGTAATATGAGATGAGATCACTCTCGTCTCATATTACGTCCAGCTCAAATGTTAAATGTTCTTTTATGATATTAACTCTTTAGTGACAAACTGATTCAACTGTACTGTTATGAATTAGGTAAAAGCACTGGAAAAGTATATACTTGTGTTCGTCACAAAAATACGAATGTGATTTTAGGATTTTTTAGTAGTTACTTCACAAATCAGTATTTGTGAATTTTTAATATATAAGAACCCCCCCCCCCCCCCCCACCACATGTAAATTCATCAGTAGTTTAACAAAATCAATCGTTTCCTACCAAAGTACAATACGTACACAGTCAAAATGTATGAACCGCTGCTGATTTTAAAATATCACCGATAATAAGGAACACCCACGCGAACCCTCCGGGTTTCGCGTCGGTGTTCCTTCCACCCTGTATATTGGCTAATGCTATCGGTTGGATATCGCGCATTTTTAACACGCGATTGAGAAAAAAAAAATGATATGAAAGTGGCGTACATCGATAGGGCGAATATCCAATGAAACTAGCTTAGGTTAAATAACCTCAGAAACCGGAAGTGAGCAACATGTTACAAAAGACGGATGTGTTGCTGTGGAGTTTGTTCCACCACTTCTTCTTCATCAGCTGGGGAACTACGACACCAGGAAGAGGCGAAGGGCAGGCGTTTTGGAGGGCTGTCTTTGACGTGCAGTCTTTGAAGTGCTGATTTTTAGCCTAGTAGGAATAAATGACTTACCGGCTCGATCTCTTTGGTGATGACAGCGGCAACAGCCGGGTTCATGCTGGCTAGGTTCTCGTCTAGCCACCTCTGGAACCGGATGAGACAGTCGTGGAGGTGATGGTGCGAGCTGTCCAGTCTGAACGCGCGCTTTATACTCTGAAGCATCAGCAGGGGTTTGTCTGGAAATGGAATAAAGTATATTAGGGACCGGTTGTCGAGATAGGTGATACGGAGGAATGAGGTAAACAAGACCTAAGAAACGATGGATGGACTAGAAGAGACTAGATTCTGAGATGTCGAATAATAGAGGATGATACCAGAACAGGGCATGTTGCGCCGACTCCTAATAAATTAGGATATGAGCAAGAGGCTGATGGAGAAAGGTCTTCCCTTTGTTATCGAGGACGAAAACTTTACACCTTGTCTCTCATACCTCAAGTTTAGAGGTGCAGTGTATAGAGTGAGGATCCTCCGGCCAGGTGGGTTTTGTGTCTGGTGGACTGGACGGTGGATTTTTGTGTAACAAATCCACACAATTTTCTTACAGAAAGGAGAGACATATCCTAGTTTTCATCCACAGAACCTAAGTTTTGTCACGGTGATTGAGATATTATTTCACGAAATCGTCGTTGAAGTTCTAATTTTATTATTTATTATTATTTATTTATTTATTTATTTAATTATTCAACTTACAACTATCATTACAGGTAATCTTAAACCTACTTCGACAGTGACTCTTATTTCTAACACAGGTCCATTAACTATTGTCTATTACTACTTATAAATAAGAAATTACGTTTAACAAAACTAATACCACGTAAGTCATTTTAGGCGGTTTTAACATTTTGAATTTTGATGCCGTTAGCTAGTGAATCGGAAGACGCGTTGTTTCAGCCAATCACAGAAACAAGCAACGTCTTTATATAATTTGAAGTGAACACAAATTATAAAATGGTATTGTACTATTACATGGTGTAATATGCAGATTTTTCAATCTCCTGTAAAGTTCTTATTATTGACATACGTGGTGAAAAAATCAAATACGCAGATTAATATCACGATGTAGGATAATTTGTCAGTTTAGTTCGTATGTGGCAGTATAGATGTCGCTGCAGTACTAAAGCCGCGCGGTTGACTATTCATTTGTTGACGCTGAAATGAAATACTTTATATTAAACTTACCTTTTCTAAAGTATATTTCGAAGGCCATTAAATATGTGTCTATCCTATCCGCGGCGAGCGTTCTTAATGGTAGGAGGAACTTGATAGCTTGTTCTAGTGGATCATCAGCCTGGAAATGACAAAATAAACACAATAAGTTACATTGTTTGCTAAGGATGTGTGTCCAGTTCATAGTCATATGCTCGTTCCTTATTAAATGGTAAACTCGAAAACCTGGTACTGCTTCAAACATGAAAACATCTATAGGCAGCATCTAGCGACATGAGCGGTAAGAAGTAGCCCGCAAAATTCATTTTTTCTTACTTTTTATGCAATTTGCAGGTCATTGTGAGGCTGTATGTTGAACAAAATATGATTCGCGACCGTAACACGTATGTATTTACAGAATTATAATCATTAATAAAACCCTCTAAGTTCATTTAATCCCATTGAATAACTATTTCATGAATAAGGCATTCAATGTGATTAAAAGGCTACCTTAGAGCATTCTCCTTAAGACGGAACCTGTTCCGTCTTAAGGAGAATGCTCTAAGGCGACTGCGATTCTCCATACAAATGACGGAATTCTACCTTTAGTATTCCGCTTTTTTTTTACTAAATGCCTATAGCTAGAGCAATCCTTTTTTTTTTATAAAATCTAGGTCTACTGGTAGTCACGTCCCTGTCATTTCCTTTTTTTCAGCAACTAATAAGTAAAGAAAATATGACCCTCCAAAATTGACAAAATATGCCAAATCTACGGACGTGTTTAGAGGACTACCAGACAAATTCGAAAAGTTTTTAACATAAAAGAAATTGATGGGAATCTAGACATACTCTTCCTAAAAATTTTAATGTCAAAAATAATAGAATCGGTTCAGTTAAAAAAGGGAAATATGAAACGTCGATCTCGCCATTTTTTTTTGTGATATAATCGGTCTGAGCTGCAGCTTTCCCTATCGCACTCTACGGGGGCAGGCTTGACGCAGCGCGACGGCAATAGTTTCTTCAAATAGTTATTTTTCAACTTCCACGCAGGCCTTCTTGCCTCATATGGAATGATTTAAAAAAAGATCCGCTAATCGGGTTAAATATGGGATGAAAGTTTGTATGTATTAATTTGCTGCCGCCATTTTTGTCGGTAGGAAATCTCAAAGGGCTTGTAAGTCTAGAAACTACTATAAGTCACGCCTGCCACTCTTAGAACATGTTACATTCTTGAACAATAGCATACTTCATTGCCGCCGACTGTCATTCCATTGAAAAACAGGTAGTGCCCGAAGTATTTTTAGCTTCAATACTGTTATAAACAAATTACTTGTGACATTCTAATCAATCAGTCACTTATTTGATATTTACTTCCCCAGGAAGTAAGTTTAGGATGTCGAAACACTAACAATAGATAGAGAATTGATTTGACTAGAAACTGTATCGGATACAATCAAATGCAAACGGCCTAATCAAGGGCGTTGAGCAATTTATGTTGACATTACATGTATTTAAATAAGCCAAGACAGTACAATAAGTATCAAGGACTCAATTAGTTAAGAATCAGTAAGTCATGCTTCTTTATAAAAAAACCATGTTACCTTTTTAGTTAGGCATGTGTTCATTATAAAAGGACAACATCCGTCTTTGTGCAAATGTGAAAATACGCAAATGGCCACAGAAAACATTTGCTATATTCGGTATACGGTCCTACCGTACCCCATTGATCTTGGTATTATTTGCCAGTAATCCCCGAAGGGTTGGGCAGAGGCGTACCTAATAGTACACCCACATTTCGCTAGTAACTCCTACCTAGGCACGGATCCAGACTCCGAGGCTGCTAATGATAAATTCCTGATGGAAAAACTCAATAACACTTTCCCCGGGAATCGAACACATGACCTTATTCACAGCAGTCGCGCTTGCGCCCACTCAACCAACAAGTGACAACGACATCGAGACAGTCTTAACGCGGTTCTTTTAGAACCTTTTAGGTGCTTATCGTCTCTCTACTGCTCCTTGTTGTTTGGTAGTTGTGTGTCAGTGACAGGGATACTGCTAAACCAAAGCACGGGCCAAGTTAGCTGTTCACATGTTACTGAGGCGCTAAGCACGTTTAGCTTCGTATGAAAGTGTAGGCGGGATCGTCCACGACAGCCGCGCTACTTACGAATGCTTGGCTGGTTAACGAATGAATCACGCACCTAACTTAGGTAATCTCAACGGAGCATTCTACATTACGTGTAAAAGATCCTTAACGAAGACGAAAGGTACTTGTTTTCTTCGTCATTCGAGATAAAAAGGTACCACCAGAAGCAGGTTATAAGTTGGCCCCTTAGTGCTAAGGACCGTGACCGAGTTTGTTGGTTTCTTTCCTGACTTGGTGTCAGTTATGTTGGTCCTGGGCTACTCTTAAAGCTCTAGCAAAGACTGGAGGATCGGCGTATTGTGCTACAATATTTACCCTGGCTAGTTTGTCGGGTACGAGCTCGTCTAACTGCGGCGCTTCGGGGTCGCCCTGCTCCTGCTGCTGCCGCGCTTTGTGGTGCTGCTCGCGCTTCACCTGTAGAACAACAACTCTTACATACACTCACCTTATGTCATAACTAATATATATTTCTTTTGGTATTAAACACTTACAACAACAAGTAATCACAGTTACACGTAAAACCGGTCCCAACGATGCGCCCATAAAAATTATGATAATAAAGTGTCTAAACTATGAAGACCACCACCATATTACATGAATCTGCCTTAGTCCATAGATCTATCAATAGATTTTGAACGGTAATTGAAGACTGACAAAGTCTGAATTTGGTCTCCATCTAGTACCCATTCTTCTTAAGAAAGTATGGACAGCCATATCCTACTCTCCGCTTAGGAACATACTGCGATCCCCAACGTCAGCTCTGTTAAAACAGGCACAATTAATTAAATTAGCTTACCTGTACCTGGGCCTGTAACGCGCTTTCCTGTTCAGCTTTGCGCTTCGCTTTCCTCTGTTTATTTCTAAGCTTCTTCAACTCTGATGGCGCCAAGTTTTCTGTTGACAATGAAAAAAAACGTGTTAGGAATTACTTAATCATTTCGGAGTGTTTTGGCACAGAAACCTTCTGTGTTAAGTATATTAAAACGAGTATATAGAACATTTGGGTACCCCGGTAGCAGAGATCCCAAAACCACTCCATATTTGTTGAGGATTTTTTCATTTTTAGTATCTTACATAAATTCTATTATAAATGTGAAAGTTTGGATTGTTACTCAATCATGCCAGAAGGACTGAACGGATCTGGATGGAATTTGGCACAGAGATAGATTATAGTCCGAAATAGCACATAGGTCACTTTTTACTTTTTTTCTCTCACTTACACATCAAAATTTTCACTCGAATGAAGTCGCGGGCAACTGCTAGTATGGACATAAAGCTCTTTTTGATCGACTCAAGACGATTCCACGTCGATTAGTGTGATCACTTCTTTAGGAAGTAGTGAGCCACAAAAACTACGTTGCATTTGTTAGCATACGAAACTGAATAATGTGTAAAGTGTGTGCCAAACTTTACGCAAACTAAGTCTTCGGAAGAAGGGCAAATCGAGTCAAAAGAAAATTCCTCTTAATTTTCGCCCCACCCTGAGCATCCAGTAGAAGGGAGTTAGTAAATAAAATTACATTAAAATAATCTCGGTGTGGCCATTAACAAACGATCGGCCGTCACACATAAGTATCTATTACCGACATAATTCTAGTATAACGCAGAACCAAATCGCGAATCTAATACGAGTAATCGATAATGAGTGTTATGACCGACGTATTTAAATTCATAATGGCGAAGCATGCAACCCAAACATGGTCTATAAGTGTGAAGTGTGCGAAGGTTTCTAAACAGAATGGAATATGTTTAGTTTTGTCACGCAATGGCTTTATGGCAATAAAAAAAAATGATATAGAAATAATGGGTGTAAAAGTACCCTTAACCAAGGCGAAAGGCACTAGTTCTAACCGTCATTGCGATATTTTTTTTTGTTTTAGACTATTTCTGAACCTTCTAGTTACGGTTGGGGTTTTTTTTTCTTAAATACAAGTTTTTAATGATATAACTTTACTTTGAATGCCTCCACGACCCCCGCACTATTCAATGCATCCATCAGCACAATGTTTTGAGTGCGTTACATTGAGTCCCACCAGTAAACGTGATTTTTCACCCCAAAAATAAAAGTCGCCGCAAAAAAATTTGCGTAGTCACTTAGTTGGATGTACAGAATGCTTGGTTGACGGCTTCGTGAAAGGTCCGTTTACACCCTGTATACAGCGTGTATAAGAACGGTGTGGTCTTATTTAAGAGTGTGGTACAAACCGTACAAATAATCAAACTGAACAGCTGTGCCAATAGGATTAAAACCAGACTTGCGAAAAAAAAAATCTGCTGACCATAAAACTTCAATACTTCCTCGGCCCAAATGTGCAGCTGGTGATTTTTTTACGATTACAATGTAAAAATAAATAAATAAATATTTCTGATACAGTATTGAGCCTAACAGACAGAGCCAATAGCAGTCGCTCCATGTAAAATACTGGTATTCAGCTGCATCCGGTTAGACTGGAAGCCGACCCCAACATAGTTGGGAAAAGGTTAGGCAGATGATGATGATGAGACAGAGCCAATAAATGTGCAGATCATTGGGATTTAACATTTTGTTTGAATAACAGCCGCTCGGGTCGGTTTTAAGGTTAAGCTGCGCTTGCCTAGGTTGGTCCATGGATGGGTGACCACCCATTACATACCGAGTTACCACACCTCGGAAAGCACATTAAGCCGTTGGTCCCGGCTGTCATTTGTAGATCTTTGACAATCGTTACAGGTAGTCAGGGGTCCGAAAGTATCACAACCACTCTTATCAAGGGGTATCGTATAACTCAGTACCAACTGGGTTGTGGAGGTCAGATAGGCAGTCACTCCATGTAAAATATTAGTATTCAGCTGCATGTGGTTAGACTGGAGGCCGACCTCAACATAGCTGGGAAAAGGCTAAGCAGATGATGATGAATTCGATCAGGAGGCAGTCCTGATGGAATTCAAGTAGCAGTCTACTTGGGCTGATGAAAATTGACGATAATTTTGATCGACTTTAATCAAATGTATGTGTCCAATGCCAAACCATGGCCAAGAGTATAGAGATAATGGCGTGCACAATACCGTATCAAGAAACATAAGAGATGTTATCTACATAAATGTTCACAGTTTCACATACTGTAATTACCCGATTCTACATACAAAGGGCTGAATCAGTATCCAAAGCATTCTGAACCAGCGAGCTGTCGAACAAGATCGTCTGATAACAGATAAGGGGTGGGCGTGTCGGCTACGCGTGAGTGAATGCAAGGGTCGCGGTCGTGCGCCCGCGCACACTACAATCATGGCATCATGTCACACTTCGTGTCTATAGCTACATATATCTACAAATTTACTAGCGAAACGACACATAACGACTGTCGACTTTTACTAGTTTACTAATTAGCTTTACTAATTGAAGTTGACCTTGAAAAGTCAAGTAAAATGAGACAAAACGAACAAAGGACAATATAATTATTACCTACATCGTTGTAAAGAAGTAATTCATTTCACATTGGACAAAGTTTGCAAACATATTAATTTGTAACTCGGAACACAATTACATGACCTACTGAAATTTTGCAAATGTCACAGGATACACAATGCAAATGTCATATTAGCCATAGTTTTCGGTGGTAGGGCGGGATATTGTGCAGTAGACACAATGGTGGTACAGCCGCTGACCATAGAGGCTTTATTGAGACAGTTTCGCAAGCATTGCCACACGCGCCGGCTCACGCCGTATGAACGCGCCCACAATTACAGGGTTGTCATAATAGCATTAACTATAGCATATAACGTTGTCAGTTCCCAGTTGGGACACAGAACAGGCCTCTTCTATGTGTGTGAGAGAGAGAGAGTGGGCGGTAATCCACCACGCAGACCGGGGATGTCGTTATCACAATGGCTACGGAACCATACTGATGCAATTGAATGACTTTTTAATGAAAATTGAAAGTCAGTTTGTGTTCAAAATTATGTTTAACAAGTTTGTTGTTGTCATCAAGACATGTCTTCAAATTGTTGATTTCCCATCATAGTTTTGAGAGAATAATATAATGCCATAAAGTCTAATAAAGGGTGCAACACGACCCTTGAAGAAGCCGAAAGGCACTTGTCCTCCCCGTCATGCGATCATATTTTTGTTAACCCTGTATAACGCTATATAAACTTTTCGTTGAGCATAGGGTCAAAATATTTACTAAAGAAATAGTGTACCTTTATGCCTCTGCAACGTGCCGCGTAGTTTCCAAATCAATCTTTACTAGTATTTGACTGCGGCTTGGTTTGCGTTGAGGTCGATAAATTATTCTACGGCAACGCACTACCGAGGTATAAAATTATCCTGGGACCTAAGCACCTAATCCTGGTCAGGTTCGAGTAAAAATTTTAAGTTCGAAAGCCTCTCAGCCGGTAGAGCGTGAAAAGCTTTCGTTTATAGTATCGAAGTATATATAGATTGGATCATTACACATATGGTTTAAGATACTGACTTTCCGGATATTCGATTTTAAACCATCTATATTTCACATAAAACCATGCAGTCAGCCCTGCAATGGATTGTCAGCTAAGCAATGGTGATTACGTATCGTTTGGTCGGCTCAACGGTGCTGGCTCGTGGCTAGTTGTAACCAACCAATATTGCCACACAAAACTGACGCCCATATTATGTGAAAATAATCCACGATAATACGATCATGTTTCCGAAGCTATTGTCACTTATAAATCTTATAATCGTCCCAATACACTTGGCTTTACATGTAAAATACTTTCATATATCCCATCTGCCGTCATTACAGCATTCTTCTCTATTCTAGCCATAATTCGTGTTCTCGGTCTTACGATTCAAATTATTTTTCAAGACAGCAAAATTTACCTAATTGAATCCAAACGGATCAAAATGGCAGGTAGATTTTAGAGCTTACTTGAAATGAATAGCAAATAACAGTCATGAGGAGTGAGGACAGTTCGTTTTCAGACACTTTACTCAATCTTTCTTTCAAGGACAGACAGAACAAAAAAATGTTTTTCTTAAATCAGGTGTTGTTCCGACAAAAACCAGGTTTTTTTCAACGAATAAAAACAAACGTGCTAGCAAATATGAGCATAATAGGGTGTATATTACAAGAAATGTCACTACATCGTCTGCATACACATTGACCAACATCCCTTCATCAGTTTTTGCAAGTGTTTTTTTCCGTCCTCTCCGTTCTTGTGTACAGTCACGAGCATCAATATTTATACACTTAGCCGCTTTTAAAAGTGATTATCTCACAAAACATCGTGAGGAAACCAGCATGCCTGAGATATATTTCTTGGCGGCATGGAAAGCCAAGTCAGAAGCACACGAGCAGCATAAATTTTCTTCTTTTTTTTCTCTTTTTGTTATTCACCTATTTGTAAGTTTATAATGTAAGGGAAGAGCGGAACCTTTAACTACAGGCATTTTCTATGCCTAAATGGAGACTCCTCGACATGCAATATAAGCCAAAATGATATGAAATAAACTTATTTTTTTTTTTTATAAATACTTACAGGCACTAACCACTCGATAAAGAAGATGAAGTGATTTTCTCCTTTTGTATTAATTGCAATTTCATGTTGTTGCAAACATAGTATTTTGGAAATCTCAAAGTTGCAATCATAATTCAACGAGCTCGTCAAAAATTCTGCTATTTACTTTAGGCAAGCGTATACATATTGGTGCTTCTGGTTGTACGTAAGTAGAAAACAGTCGCAGTTAGTAACGGTTGTGTTGCGTTCATGATATCCGGCGAACCTTGCCGCATTCCCCAGCATTGCGGTTCTGTCCGGACAGGCAAAACGAGCTACAGCACAGTTTGACGGGACACGCTCGAAACTACTATGAAATAAATCAAATTATAGAGCTATAACGAGGGCATGGGATAGAAATATGGCAATAATACAGCAATTGAGAATAGAGTTCTGCATACTAAGAAAATAACATAACATCAGGGCCGTTATCCCCGAAGGGTTAGGCAGAGGTGTACCTAATAGTAAACCCACATTTCGCCAGTTATGTTTAAGTCCCATGTAATAGGGGCGAGCCTGTTGTCATCAATCAGGCACAAATTCAGACTCCGTGGGTGCTACTGAGAAATTCCTGTTGGAAAAACCCCATAACACTTTGCCCGTCCCGGGAATCGAACCCAGGACCTCATGCTCAACTCGACAGTCACGCTTGCGACCACTAGACCAACGAAAAATTACGATTAAATATTTATTACAAGAAAATATTGCTTATAATTCTCTTACGTAGCATGTATGTAAAGGTATGTTTTTCTTTGATACATATTTATCAATATTCACATAAGTGAATACTGAGATGACAACTGTCATCGTCTACACAGCTCATTTATCTATTCATCGGTTTTCCCCTCTCCTTAATAATAACTACATTCAGAAACGAGTTCATCATCAGCCAACAGCAGTCCACTGCTGGACAAATGCCTCTTCAATCGCACGCCATTCAGAAGTCTCAGAAGCTCTAATCCAGCCGTTACCAGCCACCCTGAGGATGTCGTCGCACACGTCGAGTACGTGTACCAGCGGTCACCGGAAACGAGTACTTGAGACTTAAAAAAAATTGTAAAAAGGTTTAGCAAGTTTGAGGTTACTCGTCTGGTATAAGTTAACGAGGTCTCAAACGTGACGGGTTAGCCAACGGTTCTTTTGAAGGCTTTCATCCTTAAAGGTTGCTACGTGGAAAAACGCTACGTTACCTGACTTCCAAAAAGATTTCAAACATTATCTAATTGGTTTAGCTAACGTCATTTGGGTATAGTTAAAATGATAATTATCCTTTTCGATTTCAACCAGCGAGAGCGACAGTATAGGTATGGTGCTGGGATAATTTCATTTCTATTTTTAAAGGTATGACGGTAAAATTAAATAGGAGTGAGACATAGTGTAAATACGACTACCTGCAGGGGTTGCAAGATCTACCATAGCAGCTCGCTATGATTCTTAAAATCCTGTTTTTTTTTCGATGAACTCCAAAAACCTGTTGTACATGAGTGGTATACTACCTACTGTTACAATTAAAACTACAACGTTATGTATCGTACACAGATATTTCCGTCAAAATTTAAATCAACGAAGTTAAAATTTACAAAACGAAATAGATAAGCCGATCAGCCCACGTAAAGATCGCGACACAACGACGACAGACACTCAAGTGCCTATTTACGTAAGTATATTGTGCCTTAATACGTCTAGGACACGTCGCCACACAAATTACTGCTCTAATTCACTGCAGGTTTCGTAAAAGTAATGAAACTGCGGCCGTGGGCCGAGCGACGAGGTCGGGGAGGTCATTTCTATAATTAAAATCTAACATTTTGTAGACACAGTATTTGTGAATTGTAGCCTACAAAGTATGGTGGGTTAGGTTACAGTCGAAAGCTTTGGTTTAATAAAAGCAATTTATGGGTGTGACTATACTGTTATCGATCAGTTTGATTACTTCTAATATAAAATTTTAATAGGTTTTAAAGCAACAGAGCACAATATTTCAAGTTACACCATGGAAACAACAGAAAAAAAACTTTGTGGATTTGTTACTTCAAATTGGACACGGGATTTGTCGACGGAAGAATCGACAAAATTACAGATCTACTACGCTACGGTGGTCAAGCCACGCGTGCTGAAAGCATCAAGCTTAAGGTGTCATGCTCTCAGCTCTAGTTTTCAGCATTCATGAATTTGACCAATATAATGGGAGAAAAACCATCACTGTTTCATATAAATACAGCTCCAAATAAAGGATCATATAATAATTGAGCAAAGCTGATGCTAGGGCAAGTTTGAAAGTAGTTATCTGTGAAGAGCATGGTATGAGGAGGTGTAAAACGCATATATTGATTAAAAGTGCAATGAATATAAAATACGGATGGATGGGGAACGGAAAACCAAAAAAAGTTAAGGATTGTATGAGTAAAAGTAGTACGAAAGAAAACAAATTGAGTGAAGGGTAACGGTGGACAGGCTAGAAGAGCAACCCCAAGTAACATGATGTGATAAGGGCAAGAAGATGATGACGAAGCTTCTAGAATCCGATAGTAAACAACTTCGAAAGCTTTGATGATGATGTTTATTTCTGTAAATGGATATTCTAAGGCACTTTTACAAGTATTTAACAGGTAAGTAGGTACCTAATTTCTGTTACAGTTAATAATATCGCAACAACTACAAACTATCAAAGCAGCCCTGACGCAGGGCTCATGTCGCAACGACCGGACTTGTTCGTGAGACGGGCGTGCGCCGGCGCAGCCGGTCGGCTTCACAAACTGGAGCACCATTTATAATGCCGAACTCGGGTGTTTTAAATTATTTTTATGTTTTAATTCTCACGAATGTCGTATTTTTATCTGATGCCCTTAGACTAGAGTTACAGGCCAGCGTTGTGGATGTGTGTGTCGATTCGATTTTGAAAGAGATGATAATAGTGACGATGAGGAAGTAATAAAAAAAATAGTATTTTGAAAGCTTGTCTAGCCTTACTGATATTATTAAATAGCTTTTGCCCGTGGCTTCGCTCGCGATAATTTAGAAATTGACACTCAATTCGGGTTGTACTCTGCTTGTAATAATATAATTCAATCATGTTTCGAAAGACATGTGGCGCCATCTATTATCATAACAACGTTATTGTTGTTTTCCTCGGGAACAGTACTTTTTTTCGAGATGAAAGGTACACCTGACAACGTATATGCAAAATTTCAGGATGATCGGTTCAGTGGTTTAGGCGTGAAAAGGTAACAAACAAACTTACTTTCGCATTTATAATATTAGTTAGGAAGGATTGATGCGATAATAACTCATGAAAAACAACCTTTTCATCGCGTAACGGCTGAACTGATTTCAACTTTAGGCACATTAGTAGACCATGACCTGGATAAGGATATCGGATACTTTTAATCCTAGCAAGTGGTACGTTCCCATGTGATGATTTTAGACCTCTACGGGTAAACCTGCTGTCAAAAGCTAGTGTAATTTAAATTATCGAATAACATCTTGTCTATTTCTTTGATTGATTGTTGTAACTTGTCGATTTTAGATAAAAACATGAGATTAAGAGGTAAATAAAACGTAATGTCGGAAAACTATACGGTCTACTGTTGCGTAGCGGTTGGTAGCGATAAGAGAATAAAAACGTTATTCATTCACGTCCAAAATTTCAGAAGTATTACTTAACACAATCCATGGTGGAAGGAACACCGTCGCACAATCGATTATCACGTATTCATCGGTGTTTCATCGAATTTTTCGTCGGTACTTATTTTTTTTTAAATCTGCTGTTTGTGTTTGATGTTGAATTTTGACCAAGTGATGTGTGTGATTACACTTTTGTAGGAAACAGCTGTTTTTTTTTTAAATACCGATAAATTATTTCTAACTAACTGTGTTTACGGGGTGGAAGGGACACCGACGCGAAAACGGTTACCACGTGGTCAATACATAATGCTACATACAAATTTTTCATAGCCGATTTTAAAAAAAAATCTGCTGTTCATATACATTTTGACCGTGTAGCTATTGCACTTTTGTAGGAAACAGCTTTTTTTTTTTTTAATAACCGATGAAAAAAATTTAGAATTTTAGAATGATGTACTGAGTACAGTCACGAGCACCAATATGTATACACTTTCCTAAATTTAAAAGCAATTTTCGCGAGGAATAATGGTTGCAACTTGGAGAAAACATATTTTTCATAAAATATGAGCTCTAGAATACTATGTTCGTCACAACATTTTTAATCTGAAAAATAGGAGAAAAACACTTGTAAAAGTTGTGAAGTGTTTACATATTGGTGCTCGTGACTGTACGTGGTAACCGTTTTCGCGTGGGTGTGTGTTCCACCCCGTATAACAAACAATATACTAAGAAATGTAATAAAATAACACATCTTCAAAAGCCATTAAATAAATGACTTTAGTTTCAACAGATGAAATAAAACAAGTGTAACTGAAACGAGTTCAACGAACGATCATCAGTCATCAGTTTAACACCTGTCGAAACTCACCTGCTCGATTTTTTACATGACCATCATTAGTCACTTCTTCAATTAGGTAACTGGAGAAGCAGAATATTTGAAATCATTGTCGGTACTGTATTTAATTGTTCAAAAGCAATGGTTCAGGGTAAGACAAGGTTGGGAGAAGATCCTATACTTCCACAAGCATAGCACAAAAAGGAGGAAGCCCCTATATATACGGTTGCCAGATCCATAAAAAAGCAACAAAACTCCGGACATTTCAATAAAATTCCGCACGTTTCTTTCCTTTAATTTGTTGTGCAGTATTATTCTGCGATTTACTAATGAATGTTAATGTTTGTTGCAAAGTCTTTCATTCTTATGTTGATTTAATTAAAAATATTTTTATTTTGCTTATTTTAAATTTCCCATTTTTAGAAATTCCAAACGTTTGAGCATTTCTCCCGCATTCCGGACATTGGGCTAAAACTCGGAAAATCGTAACCCTATCTATTTAGCAGTAAGGGAAACGATGATGATGAATGGGAATGATGAATTCAAGATTAAATCGTGGTGGAAGGGGAAATCGCGAGACAAACTTTTACCATGTATTCAGTACTTTATTATTGTAGCTAGTTAGTCCCACTAGCGTTGGCAAATTCGGCAAGGACTGGTTAGATGACATTTGGGCAGCTGTAAAATATCTGATTCACTAAAATATCGACGGTTTTTTCTTTAGTGTTCTAGATTACAGCGACATACAGTCAAAATCGGGGAAGCTTCGAATTTCTAATCTGGATTTTTATCAAGACTCAAAACGGATAAATGTTATGTTTCAAATAGCAACTACATAAAACTCAAAGCATTTATTTCAATTAGACCTTAACAGGTACTTTTGAATGTCAGACAAACAAAGAAGGCGAAGCTACAGTCCCAGACACAAGGCATAATAATTTGTGAAAGTACTGTAGTTGCCCATAAATAGTCAAAAAGCTTTCTGCATATAAACAGGTGCTGCTAATTATTTTTCAGTAGACGAATCAATCAAGCTTACCTCATACGTTGAGATGCGCTAGTTGAAATCATTAAAAACGTTAAGATTAATGGCACTTAGTCGCACGCGCACGTTCGGATTGCGAAAGCAACCACCTGCCTTCGAACAATGCCGGCGGCCGAGCTAGTTGAACTTTTGTTCGCTGTTAGTTTTGTAAACTTGATTTAAAAGTCTATTTGGGTGATAACAATCTTATAACACGATCAGTAGCTGTGCGGCTGACAAGAACACGTGAATTTAACTGGCAGAAGATCAATAAACCTTGTGTGAGTGCAGTATCGCCAGCTGAAGGCCAAAACTAAACCACACTAAGTAACATATTGGGCCCCAGATTGGACGTCTTTGCCCTGCAATGAGACACGACCAGCTAACAATATCAGAAGTGTATCATCACTGAAAATTGACCTAATTACGAGATATAATGGGAGGTTGATTGTTATAAGCAGAGGTCGGAATTAGGCAGAGTTATTTATGTACTTGCATCGAAATGTTGATATTAATATGGATCTTCCCGGGATTTATAATACAATCCCGTGTGGCCAACAATATTACAAATAAATCATAATAAAAACCTCAGAGATAGATAAGACAAATAAAACAAAGATAATTAACATACAATTTTTATTAGTATTTACATTAATTCACAATAAAAAAAAATATTTACGTTGGGACCCTAGGAAATTTTCCTGTAACGTGGATGCGTTTACAAAGCACACATAACTCACACATACACAAATACCCAGACCCGGAACAACTACTTGTAGATCATACAAATATTTGTTCCGTGCGGGAATCGAACCCGCGACATTTTTTCATTAACTGCTGCGCTGCGTGCGCATGATCTCTGAGGTTCGATGGTTTAAATTGTGTAAAAGTAAATAACTTTTTTATTTAATAAATCACGGGATTTTTCTGCTCTTTAAAATTAATCTCGGGATTTGAGGTATATCCACTTTATTCTTTCGCTGTATGAAATCAGTGTAAGTACACAAATAACTCTACCTAATTCCGACCTCTGGTTATAAGTCAGCTCATCATACTTCAGCAACGTAAACTACAACTACTCAACTAGCAACTTCCAAAGGCCCAGAAATAGACCAGTCTCACTACCACAATATGTCTCTTGACAACTGTGTACCTGATTTTAGTGCGTGTCTACATGAACAGTCACTTTATTTCATGGCTCAGAAAGATGTAAACAATCTATTTAGGTAACATATTGATAGGCATCGTTAAGACAAAGTTAATTTAAAAGCCTCACTTAAGTTGTGTAAACACAGCTAAGCAATACCAAAATAAGCTGCGACCGATCTTTAAGTAAACTAAAAACCAATAAAATAACATAGGATGCCTAATTTTACCCAAGACATCCAATAAATCTGTTATTTATGAACAAGACTTCCACGATGGCGCCAAGCCGCCATATTTGGTTGACCACAAACGACCACCAGTTTTTTGATGGCAATTCAAACTATTGTTAATTCGAAATAAATGTTAAAACTTCCTTAGAAATTGGTATGAAGACAAGTTAGTCTTTATGCTGGAGTCGTAAATTCTAATTAAGGCAATTGGTTAGTTTTATTGTTTTCTAACAACGTATTTTATTGCGGACGAGCAAATCGCAGTTGATGATATGCTAATAAACATAACTTTGATTTTGGCGACATATCGTTTTATTGCTTCAATCTGTGGTTTTAGATATTTGATGAGATTACTATACTATGCTCAAAGCATGGGAAACATAAGACGCCGCTAAATTGTTTCAAGCATTTATCAAAAAATTAATTTCTTGTGGAAAACTAGTAATTGGATTTCAAACGAAAACAATTTTATCATTACGTAGCCAGTAGGGTGTCAAACCAGAATATTTGTTCTTACAACACTGTAGCGATATCTAGAATACCTGATCACATATCTCGCTAATTCACGTCTGGCGGCAAAAATACATAGTCTAGTTACGCGCAGTATGTAATAGCCAAGTAATTTTCTCGCCAGAAAGACCTTTAAACGTACAAATTATCATTACAAACACACTTGGCGAGCTAGTAATAAATGCACCTGTCACGATAGTCGGATATTTGCTAAAAATTCATATGGTAGTTAATAAAATAGCTGGTAAATAAAACCTGGTCTTGTTGATGTCAACTAAGGACTTTTGGGATCTCAAGACCAAAGGGGTGACAGTTACGTGCACCAGCTGCTTCAGCGGCAGTAGGCGTCTGTCAGACAGTCAGTGAACGATATCTGAACAGTAATGAGGCCGGGTGTATCCCGCGCACAGTACCAGAGCCATGCGTATGATTACACGAGCACGAGGTAGTCTGAATTCTTCAGTAAGGAAGACCATCACAAACATGTAAAATTAAGTTCTAAATAAAGCTCTTACTTGAATCTAGAAACTCTTGAACCATTGAACCTATGAGATATACAAAAGCAATGCGACACCACGTATACAATCACAACGGACACATAGGACTGGCATTGACAAGCACACGGAAACCTCGTGACAAATTCACCTATAATTGCAACCTGCAATACGCTGCCGAGTGCCGAGGTGAGCCGGTCGTGCATCCGTATCCGATATCATACATAATATTTATGTAAACGTTGTTTGAAGGATTTCCATGGCCTCCAGATTCATTAAATGCTTGTGTAATATTAATATTGCTTGATTTAGTTGACAATATTATTGTCGATTGAGGAGCTCGTGGCTAAATAATAACAGCCGCTCGGATCAATCTTTGGTTAAGCCGTGCATGCCTAGGTTGGTCTGTGGATGGGTGACCGCCCATTACATACCGAGTTTCCTCCGTGCCTCGGAAAGCACGTTAAGCCGTTGGTGCCGGCTGTCATTTATAAATCTTTGACAGTCGTTAGGTAGTCAGTGGCCGAAAAAGTCTGACAACCGGTCTTACCAAGGGGTATCGTATTACCCGGTACTAACTGGGTTGTGGGGTCCGATAGGCAGTCGCTCCATGTAAAATACTGGTATTCAGCTGCATCCGGTTAGACTGGAAGCCGACCCCAACATAGTTGGGAAAAGGCTAGGCAGATGATGATTATTGTCGATTGAGGCAAGAAATTCATCATTTCACTTGTCAACATTTTAAGTTCATGTTCGATGTCCTTAACACCATGTGTGCATGTCATCTTCTTATAAAATAGAATACACCTTTTAAAACTTAGTTTCGAGGCCCATACACCACAACGATCTTCACGGTTTCTATGAATCACCAAGAATAATTCTCAACCAAGTCAAGTAGACCGGCTTTAAGTGGAAGACTCGATGGCAAATACATCAATCAGTCAAGAACATATGTAGCTATCACAGCTCGACATTTAATAACTCTATAGTCCCGGATGATGATATGGACAGTAGATAAAGATTACTTTCATTTGGAAAGCAATCCCAGTCCCATTGAAACCTAACCGGATCAATATTTTTATCTCATAAACTTGAATTTCATAGAGAGGAAACACACATGGCTTGTCTAGATTACTTTCAATAGTTATTGATATATCGCATCAGGTGTACATATAAGGTGTAAACGGACACATACATCAAACTAAGTAACTGTATGTAAAAGAGATTGCTGCTCTTTTTTTTGAGGTGAAATACCACGTTTTACGGTAGGACTCAATGTAACGCAGTGTGAAACATTATGGTGATTGCTGCATCGAATAGTACAGGGGTCATGGTGTTTAACATTAAAAATTTGTATTTTAAGCCGTTGGTCCCGGGTGTTATTTGTAGATCTTTGACAGTCGTTAGGTAGTCAGTGGCCTAACAAGTCTGACAACCAGTCTTACCAAGGGGTATCCTATTACCCAGTACTTACTGGGTTTTGGAGGTCAGATAGGCAGTCGCTCCATGTAAAATACTGGTATTCAGCTGCATCCGGTTAGACTGGAAGCCAACCCCAACATACTTGGGAAAAGGCTAGGCAGATGATGATGATGGTATATCAACAGATGGACATTTGTGATACCAATAAATTGTGGGCTTCCTTTTCTTATTCGAGAGACTGAAAAAGGGTTTGGTGTGATCAAGTTTACAGGAATCAATTCAGACAAACAGCAGACTAAGCCTTTCAGAGGGCTAAATTCTAAGTCAACCTTTACGAAAAGTGTAATTATCTTGATTTATGCGTGATTACATGACAAGCGGTAACACATTCGTAACGCATGATGACGCACTACTAAAAAAGCCAACATTTATAAAATTCCTCAGATTTAATGAAGTAAATAATTATTTAATTAAGTAAATAATAGTTATCAGCGTCTAAGTGGCACCGCAGTAAGATGCGTGATGTAATTATTCACTGTTACTCATCGTAAACAACACATTTAGCGGGCATTGTATTCAAATACACAGTTATTCGTGTCGTATGACGCCCTAGATAGTGGTGGCGCTTATAATAATTGAGAATAAAGTCATAATAAGCTTATAATGTTCGACTAAACATATTGCAAGAATCCTCTCAGTGCGGGGGGGAGGGCCATATTCCACGTACTTGTAATGTCAGATGCCTTGAAGGATCGTTCTCATCCCAAAAACAACGAGGGAAAACGTCTCATGGCGCATTTTGCTCGCCTTTTTATCCTATCATCAATAGGTCCCCGTGACTATTTTCGGTCACGGCGGCAAATCTCAGCGGAGACTAGCTATCGGCGCGGGAGATGTTATAGTGCAAAAGTGTGTGCGCAGGCACAGGTGCACTCTCTATTCCTTTAGTCTGATTACCCGATGGGACGGCAATCCGACACAACCGGAGAGAGATCAGGTGCAGGACCACGGCTTAACGTGCGCACCGAGGCACGAGGGTATCATACCGTCAACTTCCAAGCTCCGGGCTACTACTGAGAAATTTCTAATGGAAAAACCCAATAGCAATTTTTGCTCGACCCGAGAATCAAACCCAGTATCCCACGCTCAGCAGTAGCCCTTCGACCCCGAGATCAACTGTGCAGTCTATTATCCCCAGTGCAGTGTATTTTAGCAGTGGGAGCATTGTTATTCTGATTTTTAGAAAAAAATTAAAATTAAAAACTTAGGGTAACTGAACTCCACGCGGCCGAAGCCGCGGGCATAAAGCTAATGAAACATAAAAGCTAAAGTATTAAAGTAGTTACTATAAGTTCTAAACGTTTCACTTTAGTTTTCCTGTTGGCTTAGCTCCAATATAAATGACGATACTAAATTGAAAGACTAGGTTCTAAGAACGGCTATTGAATTGCCTCTATCAATCGCTTTCAATGAAGCTAGTGGTTATCCACTCAAAGGAGTGATAATTTTCTTTTTAAAGCCATATTGGCCTTTACGGAGAAACGAAGCAAGATTAAAGTAAGAGTTTAAATTAAACTCTTGGTTTATGGTTACTTGCGAGTTGAAGATCGTTGGTTCGAAGTCAAGCAGGCACATTACTTTATCTCATTTATTTCATCACCACTGCTCTCAAAACGGTTGAGAAAAACATCGTAAGGAAACCTGTTGAAAATGTTCTAGAGCCAAAAAACCTAAGACATGTGACATTTACCAGCCCGCACTGGGCCCGCGTGGTGGATCACAGCCCAATCCCTCTCATAGTCTCCCAGTACTTGTTGTTATGCATGCTATGAGAGTAGGATTCGTATACCTGATGATATGCCAGTTTTTTTTACTGTATAATATTTCTAGCGAAAAATGACCAGCATTTTTGTGATTTATTAGCATAAAAGCCGAGATCCATAAATGTCACTTTGAGCACGTACATTGCGTAAGCGTTGTCGCCCCACTGTCAAACAGTAAGAGCAAGATGTAGACGGAAAAATGTCTCTAAACAAGTAACGTTTACAGATCTCAGCCTAAGTTCCATTTTAAACCTCCGTTAAGATCTCCGTCAACTGCGAAATCGGATCCGCTTTTTTTAACCGTAACCATAAAACTTGTTCAAATTCAGGACAAGCGACACTATTTGGAATTCCCAAATGTAAAGCTAGGTATTTAGGTAATCCTGAGATTTCCCAAAAAAAAAACCCAATGGGTATAAATGCTATGAGTGATGTAAGATGTAACTGTAGAATGAGAAAAATGTCATGAGGAATGTTTTAAAGAGTATGAATCTGGAAATGTGGATGGAAGAATAAGGTGAGAGTAAAGAAACTGGCTGGAAAGAGAGGGCGGGGTGAGTACTGGCATAACGACGAAAAAGAGAAGCTCGCGCTTCACTTTAAGTCGTTATCCCAGTACTACTTCACTCACTTAAGAATATAACTTGCTGCGTACATCGCAAATAAGTTGGGATCACTGCAGGAGAATGATTAAGATGATTAATATTTTTTTAAAGTGACAAAATGTTAACCAAATATAGTTAAACCAGAACCATTACAATACTGAGTTATGATGATGGCGAAATCACAGCAAGCAGCAAACGTAACCGTGTGGTTTAGCTATTTCTGCGCGTACGCACGGTAGCCATTACTTACGGATAACTGTGAGAAAATATGTAACAGCTTGCAAGACGACCAAGGGAATCCTGATCTATTGAACTTATATAATAATTGTGTAAACTTTGTTTATTGACCTAAGCTGGTGCTGCTGAAGGGTCTAAAACTCTTTAAATGATTACAGGGTGAAAGGGACAACGACGCTAAACCGGTTACCATATATAATATCATCAAAATTTCCTCAAATTTCTACTAACACCTGTGGGAATTTAGTGAATTAACGCCTGCAAATTTAAACCCATTACAGGTATGATTGAAACTGGAGTTGCAAGTGGTCCAGTTTCGGTATAAACGACTATTTGAGCCATAAACCGGCATTGTTGGGTTCCGCGTCGGCGGTACACTTTACAACGGCCTACTAAACGAAATATAAATCAGATAAAGTTTGAATTGCACTTGCGCAGAGGCAAATGACTTTTGTTGGTCGCAGAATTAGGGAAACTTTGTTTGGTGTCGGTATCAAAATAGAGTTGTTCCATTGTGATTCAAAATGTAATTCTAGGAGTCTAAAGTTTTAATTTTTTTAATACTAACAGCCATGAATATTTTAAGCTTAGATAATACCTATGACATACAACTAATATGTGGTGCAAATACTCTTAGGTATACCAAGAATCTTAGGAAGTTTTTATAAAAGTAAATATACTCTTTAAATTAGGTACAACTCCACATGCTAAATGGATAATTTAAGCTTGCTGCGACAGTCAAATAGTGCCTTAAACGTGGTTGTTTCGCAAAATACTCGCAGTGAATATTATCAACTTGCTATGTCCAGCTATTTCTTGCTTGTATTTCTCGAATAAAATTATAACATTCCAACACTAAAAACAGATCTCGTAAGTCCAAGGTTGCAAAATGTTAATGTAATGTCAACTTCCTTATGCACCCAAACACTTTGCATGACCCCACCTAGACGTGATGCTGATGACTCACACATTTTTAGACCAACCTAAATATTTGTCAAACACTTCTCTGAAATGATCACAATAATGACAGAGGATCCCTATCATAATCAAAGGCTATCATAAGGTGACTGCTGTGATGACTAGTAAAAGAGAAGTATGGAAGAAAAGGACAAGCTGCACCGACCCCAAATAAATTGGGATAAGTGCCCTTATCCTGACCGCCCATTGCATACCGAGTTTCCTCCGTGCCTCGGAAAGCACGTTAAGCCGTTGGTCCCGGCTGTCATTTGTAGATCTTTGACAGTCGTTAGGTAGTCAGTGGCCCAAAAAGTCTGACAACCAGTCTTACCAAGGGGTATCGTATTACCCGGTACTAACTGGGTTGTGGAGGTCAGATAGGCAGTCGCTCCATGTAAAATACTGGTATTCAGCTGCATCCGGTTAGACTGGAAGCCGACCCCAATATAGTTGGGAAAAGGCTAGGCAGATGATGAAGTGCCCTTATCCTAATTTATTTGGGAAGAGAATGATGATGATAACTCATCTCATTCTGCCCAAGGATTCTTCCATAATCGTTATCTCACTTAACAAAGTGAGTAATCGCATTGTGCATTGTTCCTGCACACTGTTAAAAAAACCGGGAGTTACTGATTTTGCTTGCAGAGTTAACAAGCTTAAGTGCCTATCAAAGGACCTTAGAGTGCAAGAATCTTCAAGCAGAGGCCGCGCATTGGCAAGTTTAGCATATTATTCCCCCAGTACACCAAGAGCTAGAAGGACCACTTAAAAATTGTAGCTGGATCAGACTATGAGGAAAATAGAGGAGCAGGTGTTGTGGTACAATAAGGAAGATATCGAATGACTGCGTTGGAAGGCCCCCCACTAGGTGGACCGATGACCTGGTGAAGGTTGCAGAGATCCGATGGATGCAAGTCGCACGGGACCGGTCAATGTGGCAACACTTAAGGGAAGGCCTATGTCCAGCAGTGGACGACTTTCGGCTGAAATGATGATGATGGTTATAAAGGAAGATATATTTACTAGTGGACAGCTAGCCTAAGTAGATAGATCCTGCCCATAATCCTACACTTGCGAAAGCCACAACCCAAGTTCTTGCCCAGAAATTCAACAGCATAGCTATAGCTTTCATGACTGGTGTCGAAAAAAGTTTTGAACTGTGTCGTGACACCTTGAAGGGCGACCGGCTGTTACTAAAACTTACGTCAATTACGCACCTGGCGGGCAGTCGGGCACCGCCCTGTGAACTTATTGGTAACTACATAAATTCTACTGCACTGACTTATCTGCTACAGTAAATCTAATAATACGTGGTCGGCTGTGCAATCAAAGGTCATTATTTGATATTATTCAGAATCAAAAGCTTATTTCGATCTCATTATGAAACGGAAATGTAATCAATATTAGCTTTAGCTTTTAGTGTTTCAATATTCAGAATTCTTGGTTATTTTCGTACGTGTACCTGACTTCATTCTCACTTAAATACACATGGCATATTTCGAGCACGTCCAAAAAAAAACCACGGGTAACCACTATCAGACGTCACGGATTCGTCAAACATCACGATTAGGAGCTACCTAATCCGTACACATCCGTTACGCATCAAATTCACAATCGAGGATCGTAATCCTACTACGTAAACATTACTGAGAAAAACCCACTCGATTCCTGGGCGTGACGGTCAAAGCACGGCGCACTTGAAATGACCAAACATGTAGCAAGTGCCTAATGTAGGCACGTACGGCTTGCATGCGTAGGAGCACGCACGTGCTGTGCATCAGGACGAGTCACAGCGAATCGTCAATAGTTAAGCGTAGGCGTGACGTAAACACAGGGATACGTTAACCTTTGTGCCCAAACTGTGCATCACCGTAAACGTCTGTGAATATGCCAAACGACGGGTATGATGTCAAGGCAAAGCCCATCAAACTGTGCAGTCAACTCGTCAACTGCTACGTAATTAAAAGCCACATCCCACTACACTTGCTAAACAAACAACACAATGCTGCATGGTGTCAGACACCCCAAATACTTAACCCTGACGTAATTTAGATTAATGACGAAACAAAAGTAATTATAACTCTACGACTCATTGCTGAGCACACGGACCGCAATGACATCATTCCCAAGCTCTAAAGCTGTCACAGAAACGTCACAGCATACCTAAATGATGAGCGACTGCCAAATCAAACATACAGTAGCAAGCAATCACTGACTCACAGCGATTAATACAATTTTGTAAACGAAGGTATATTCTTAGGCCCTGACCGCAGATGGCTAAACGTATCTGAGTCCCAGTATTATGATGACTACAGATAATCGGGCAGAATACAAAGTCGTGACGAAGGGACGGCGACCCCGGACGCTAATTTGTGAATGAAAGAGTTATTTTCATCCGGTTGTAGATATTTCGCAGAATAATACTAACACTACAAAACGTTGCGCTATGATGGTCTTAATTCTAGGAAATAGAGCGGTTTATTATGATTAACCTGATCAATCAATACCATAAATGTATCGTTTGCATCTGCATTTAGATTGGAGCAAAACAAATTAGCATCAATTGTCATACTTGGTCACCTTATATGGTCCAGGGGACAAAATTTTACATCATCTAATTACTTCTAGTGAATGATGATGAGGCTGTACCTCTGTATGACAGCACATGGATGACAAATAGAATTGACCATAAAAGCTAAGCACGTGTAAGTTGGAAAGAATCACTTATTCAAGATATTGGACAATATTGTGTTTTTGTAAGTGAAACTATAAGGACAAACAGTAAAGTGCAAAATAGTTCAGCCGATAAAGTTATACGCGGATCAAATAAATGTAACTGGACGTCAATGTATCGACAACCCGGAATCTCTGATGCATCACATCAATATTAAAATTGTTGGACGATTTAAAATCGATTCGAGGAATCTGATAATTGTATGAGTAAAGAATAACACATTAGTGCTGACGACTGTCGACTGTTATTACATGGAGTTCTAACTACAGAGATCTGTGGGAACGAATAAATCTCCGGTGACAAGGCCGATGCTATGTTTATTGTTAAAAACATTGAAATGATAATGGTTTTTCCGTTTTAATCACTCATTTGCATGAAGTGCGAGTTTATTATCCGAAGAAAATGTAAAAAGTTGGAAAAACCCGGCTGTTAACTGATGTACTGTTGTTCCCCCTGGTCCATTGTAGTGCGTCACGCCTACACTTATTTATTATAAGTCTCTTACTTTTGCGATGTATTAAATGATGCTGTTTTTTGTGAAGACATTATTTATAAGCATAATCAGCCTATTAATGTTCCCACTGCTGGGACGCAGGCCTACTCTCTATGAGAGGGATTGGGCTATAATCCACCACGCGGGCCCAGTGCGGGTTGGTAGATGTCACATGTCTTCGAATTTTTGGTTCTAGGACATACCGGTTTCCTCACGATGTTTTCCTTCACCGTTTTGAGAGCAGTGGTGATGAAATAACTTACACAAAGTAATGCGCCTGGCTGGGTTCGAACCCACGACTTACGGCTCGTAAGTCGGGGTCTCCACCACTGGGCCACCGCTGCTCTCACATTATATAAAAGTATGAATGGTGGAGCTTAACACAACATTGTTATAGATAGATGTTTTTATCAATCTTATGGTTTTCCATTCTCTCATATTAGCCACATACGGAAACTAGTAGCACTGTACTGCTTCCCTGTTCTACGCCATCCTTATTGAAAACTCAACGACATAGCTATCCATGAATCATGCTCTGATCGCATCTTAAGCTGCGCCTGCGACTGCCACAGGCGGCAACTTGTCAATTCGCCATGCGTTAGCTTTACCTTCGAGTCATGCTCGGAGGTTGAACTTCGGAGCGTAAACAAGGTGACTGTGACTACTCATTGTTTTGCTCTGCCCTTAGTTCCTTTTGAGGTAAAGCACCCAAGTGGTGTCGTCAGATACCTGACTATTGCGTAGGCATCATGTCCCGCCTCCCATTTTAAGGACTTTGAGCTTTATGACGATCCATGTGGTGATGAAGTTGTTGACGCGTCATAAGAAAACGTCATTGTTAAATGGATTAATCCATAATTTCACGGTGTCGTTGTAGTTCATTATTTCATAGTAATTTCACGTCATCTTTCAAATTAAAAAGAAAAACTGACGAATGAAAATAAAGCGTAAGTAACTGACAGCATTGATTGAACGTTTGTTTCAAATATCAGTTTTAGTGAACATTACGTAGACAAGTAAGTTACTGCTATTGTAGTAATCCAACGAAAGTTTCGACTATTACGGTACCTATTACCCGTATTCATCCATAGTCTTTTGATTATACTCTTGAGCCTTGGAAATGCTTTCTTAAATAAAGTAGGGTAAGCCAATTTGAATGAAATAAACTTTCCAGTGTTTTACTTTCATATTAATTTCTATTATTATTGCGGCTAAATGCATAGTGCAAGACTTTCTTATACCTTTAAAGCTGTTATTATGTTTAACACATACTCTTAATGTTAGTGGTAGTTCCAGATGCCTTAATTGCTTTCCAGGGGGGTGTAAGAGTCGACTGAACAGTCAATCGCAGGATGGACTTTGACAGAAACTTGTATACATGGTGGAAGGGACACCGACGCGAAAATGGTTAACACGTATTCAGTACATCATGCTGAACCCCAGACATAGAAATTTTATTTAATTTTTTTTTTCGGGTTTTAATTATGTACTGCGTATGTGGTGGTGAAAGCAGCGGTGGCCCAGTGGTGGAGACTCCGATTTGACAGCAGCGTTGGCCCAGTGGTGGAGACCCCGACTTACGAGCAGCAAGTCGTGGGTTCGAACCCAGCCAGGCGCATTACTTTCTGTAAGTATTTTCATCACCACTGCTCTCAAAACGGTGAAGGTAAACATCGTGAGGAAACCGGCATGTCTTAGAACCAAAAATTCGAAGACATGTGACATCTATCAATCCTGCAGGAGGGCTGCGTCCCAGCAGTGGGAACATTAATAGGCTGATTATGCTTATATGCTACGCGTATGTGGTTACCGTTTTCGCGTTGGTGTCCCTTCCACCTCGTATTTATATTTTTTTATACTAAATAGGCTTGTGTTTGACCGCAACTCGCCTGATGTGAAGCGATGATGCGGCCTAGGGTGGAGTTTGCCTAGAAGAAACCGATTCACTCGAACTTTGAAAAGATCCAGATTATAATCAGGGAAAAGATAAGCCGGTAATGAATTCCATAGACTGCTGTATGATAATAACATGACCATTGCGGGGATACAACACTATGAATGTAGTTGGTTATAAGAGTAGGGGAAGACTAGAGAACCGATGAAGGGACTGTCTGAAAAATGGTTTGGCTAGAAAGGGACACCAGGGATACTGGGATGACGGCTAATAGAAACATATGGAAGATGAAGACACGCTGTGCAGACCCTAAATAAATTAGGATAAGGGCAAGTGAATGATGATGAAGGATGAAAGAAGGTTCCAATTTTAGTCAATTAAAACAGGTCTATACTTATTTTAATTTGCGACACTGCTTCTATCTTTTACTTTATACTTATTTAAGTCAAAGCCCTTGAATATGTCAGACATGAATACATTCGCATAACAAACAAGCTCATTGTTAATAACACTCGCCGCATTCTAGTTACATTGTTTAGATTTCTTGGTTTTCCAAAGGGCAAGATCAATACTGCTATAAATATTCAATGTACGCGTTTGCCGGGTGGCAATAAGTCGTTGACCAGCATTAAGGTACAATTCCGAAGGCGTCCGTCCGCATCTGCAACGTCGCGGTCGCCCAAACGCAACGACACGACTGTACAACTCTAAAAGCCCATCATAGACTATGGGTTATGCATGTGCAGTGCAAACTGAACATGTGTAGGAGTAAACTATACAGTAATCCTTGGAATGGAACTCAGTTTTGCATGCAAATTTAAAGCTGTCATGCATAACCTGGCGTTTATGGCTAGATAAAGGCGATGATATGTGGCAGATCAGTGCCGTCCAACCGTAAAATACTACCGGTTTCTACGTATTTTTATGAAAAAGCCACCGTAGATGGCGACTGTGCGCCTGCTGCTGAGGGTAGAGCGGCGGTCAAAGGGCATACCAGTGGTATTTGACAGAGGCTGTCATTCACAGAGCGACAGGGTGTATTGTATTGTTTCTCGAATGAGTTTCGTCAAACCGAAAAAGAAAAGTGCTGCGGCGGCAACATTCCTCGTTGTTGTAGATGTGACATAGCGTTCGGAATTAAAACTACAGTGCCAGTCACCGGCTTATTGTCAACCATTGCCGTCTGCCGTCACTTTTCGAATTGCACCTTAGCTGTACGTAAATAAAAATGGTGGCTTCGATAAGTGATGGACAGCATTGACGTATTAGAATGTCGGTAATGGCAGATGCATTTAAATGAAGTTCGATACGATTTTCACTTCTATTGAGTTTTACGAGAGAGAGAGAGCTAAAGAAAAGCATGGTTATTAATGATATTCATCATTGAAATCTCATTTACGATGTCAATAAATATATTTTATTGACAAATATTCATTTTTCTTTCGCGCATTCAGTATCTTCAGTTATCACTAATTGAAAGTTAAAGAACTAACTGAAGTCAATGAACCTCGGACACGTTTCGATTTTAAGTGGGCACAATCGAGCTACAAAACTATCACAGTATTCACAGTAGGTGTTAAGCACAATCGTAAAGACATCAATAAATCACGTTACAAGGGCAGTACACCACATTGCGGAGACGAGGTGTATTTAAAACCTACCGGTAATACCACAGCTGCCAGTCTCTATACGTAATTAATACCAAAGCCACATAATTATGACGTATGGCTAAATGATTGATGGCGATGCTTCGACACAATTAGTGGTTTATGTACGTCAAGACAATTCGCTATTTACATGTATTTACTACACGGATGTCCATATGGACACGGATATGAAAAGGTAGAATAAAGGTGCGTTTACATACCTACCTACGGATAAATGACATAACGTCGGGGATAGTGCAAATCAGCGAATCAAACAGACGTAAAGTGCGCGTATCTGTATTACGAGTAGTTTTACAGAGGAAGGTTATAAGTTTATATATATTTTTTATTACAACGATTTTTGACCTCTTTTTTACATGAAATAACAATTCATGTGTTCTATGTATTGTTAACAGTAGAAATCTATTAAAGTCATTAATTTAGTCGCTACGACAATGCGCAATTGAAATTGGCTTCATTTGTCAGATACGCGGAATTATCCAATGCTAGTTTCGCGGATTTGCACTATCCCGGACGATTAACTTAATTCTGGGTTTACGTTTTTCCGAATCATTCCCTCTCTCTCATAGGATGATTTCCACTTGTTACATGGATAACAAAGTACACAATATTTTCATAGCAATCTATTTTAATATCATAAATGCTAAAGTAAGTAGTCTGTTACCTTTTTACGCCTTTACGGATTACCCAATTTCTATGAAAAGGTACCAAAGCTAGTACAGAATATTCGAAGCTATTAGAGGTACACAAGGCTTAACCAACCATTACTATCAATAACGGTTAGTTAAACATCTGTGTAACCTCAGCTTAAAATTCTCTTCACATAACAATATTTTGGCATTTTCTGTATGTTTTACCAAATCTTTTTGATACAGTAAAACTTTTTATGACAAAATATATAATTTAATAGGGCACGTTTTTGGCGAAAAAACGTCAACGACTTCTCGCACATTCCTTGGGCTTATTTGGCACTTTTCATAAGACCTTATTTGGTTTGGCGTGATGGGTGGCGCTCTCCATCGAAGAATCGGACAATTGATGTCTTACAGAAAGACAAGAAATGTGAAGAGGAAAAGAAATTGTAAAATCCTAAAGTAAAGAGACTTAGGTATTTTATTTATCCTTGTAGATAAGTTTATTTAATGTACGAAACTTTCGTCTTTTTATTTCTGGTTTCGAAATGAATAAGCCAATTTGTTGTTAATATGTATTTAGTTTTTCTACCGGAATATCAAAATATATATAACTCAGGTGAAACCGAACTCAAACTAACAATGTGAACTTACTTTTAAAGCTAATTTATCTGTAAACACATTTTCCTTACTGTAACATCTAATTTTATATTACCTCAATATGATAATGAACTGCAAATTGCTATAACTGGGAAAAATCGTCAGGAAAGCTGGAGTACTCAATCTAATTAACAAGAGTCTGGAAAAGCCAATTTGTCTTGTACAAGCGCGGTGATCAATGCTCGAGCCTTCTCTGTATGAAGAGGCGTTCGCCCAGCAGTGGACAGGAAAAGTAATACTAGTAATATACTGATATTATTGATTTATTTAACCAGACTAATCTAAGTTTTAAAAGCTAATACTGTTCCTTGTAAGTCGTAGTTAACAACAATTATAGAGTAATCATCATCATATGCCTAGACTTTTTCTAATATTTCTATGTTGGGGTTGACTTACAGTCTAACCGGATGCAGCTGAATACCAGTATTTTACATGGAGCGACTGCCTATCTGACCTCCACAACCCAGTTAGTACTGGGTAATACGATACCCCATGGTAAGAATGGTTATCAGACTTTCGGGCCACTGACTACGACCGTCAAAGATCTACAAATGACAGCCGGGACCAACAGCAACAATTATAATAAAGTAATGCGTAGTCAAAAGACACGCATTTACTTCCTACGTTCAAACAAAGCTTTTTAAACGGTAGATTACGTGTCAAAAACAAAATGATTACTTGGTAAAGTATTTAAAGAGTTGTTATGGGCCGACCTTGAGTTATAGCGTGAGCCGTATTGTAATAGCACCCACACGCTTTATTATTATAGATACTTGTGTGACTGGCAATTATCTGTTTTTCTGGAACTAAAAGCAGAGAGAGTGGAGTAAATAAATACAGTTCTCTGTAAACACAAATATCTCATTAATGAAATCGAAATTAGATGGTAATTATCCGTTCAATTATGACTTTTATTCGGTATCTTGTACTTGAAATAAAGCGTATAAAGGCCAAATTAATCAAACGTGAAAAAATAATTCAAACAAAATGAACAGTCACAGGAATGAAAAGAGAGTGAAGCGTCTGATATCGGCATTGCAGGTCCGTCGATATTTTACTACAAAACGCCGAATTGCCTTTATTTTTAAATTGGTTTTGGTAGAAATTTTCCACAAAAACACGATCGTTCCAAAAATAGCTACTTATAACAGCACTGTTAACAAAACAGGTTGCTCTAAAAATATAAAACGAAAACTTGAATTTTATTCGTACCGATACATAATTAGGTTCAAATAATTAATTGACTTTGTTTAACAGTTCGTTAATTAAATTACTAATGCTCATGATTCGTGCAGTTTTACGTTCATTTGATTGCATATTCGTGGTAATTAAATTAAATGGATAAATACTGATTTATGATACATTCGCATTTATACGCCTTGTTGGTTCAATCAAGAAGCGCCGTTATTGCTGTTTAAAATAAGCGAACGCTAAATCTTGATATAAAACTCTAATTGATTGGACTGAAAATTTATTTTTTTTACTAAATTTCAAGTTACTTCATTTCAAGTATTCGGAAACACAACAAGATTTTGATACTTTCTTGGGTTTAGCTTTTTATTTTAATAACACGCTGAATCGGAATAGATTTTTTACCTAATTTATTGAAGAAGAACCTAATCATTTGTAAAAATTACGAATCAATTATGTGTAATAAGCCTATCTATACAACCAATCATTTCCTCAATTGGAAAAATCATGAATTGTGCGTCCTTCGGATTATTTCACGTAGGTTTAGGTAAAAGGGTAATTACTAAACAATTAAGTAATTTACTGTGTTTTTATAATGTTTCAATATTTATCGACTACATCCTATTTGGCTGTTGAAATATGGTAATTTGATAGAGTAGGGTTTTGAATTTATTCTCATTACGTGTTAAGTAGCCATTGCTTTGATCATTTACATCACACCCATGTAATCTCCGAAGGGTTAGTCATAGTGAATTGCTAATTACAAATCTTTAATGTTTTATTTACTAACACGATTTGCATTTTTACGATATATTTATAAGTCTGTAAGGTCGAACTGGTGTAGGTTTAAGTCAGGTCTGATTCTATGGGCCAAAATTGCCTGAAAATAAATGAATGTATATCTTAGGAAAAGGTGTACCTACCTAATAATACACCAACATTTCGCCAGATGTTTAAGTTCTATGTAATAAGATGCGAGCCTATTGCCATCAACCGGGCACAAATCAAACCTCCTTGACTGCTACTGAGAAATTCCAGATGGACAAGCCCGATAACACTTTGCCCGACCTGAGTATTGAACCCAGGATTTCATGCTCAGCACTCGCGCTTGCGACTACTAGACCAGTAGAGTATTTATTTTCATCTCGGAAAAAAACTGCATACCTCAGTAAATAGTTACATAATTATCATATGCTAAAAATATCACTTAAATAATGGTCTACGTAAGAACCCTGAACCATTACCAGCGGATAAACATAGATTTAATACATAACATCTAGTTATTTATCGAACAGGATGTGTTGTGGTGAATATAATCATAATTAAACATATTACCGGTATACGGTATATAAAATTATCCGTGACAATAATGCACAATCGTGCAAGTACTATAAGCAGTGAAGGTATCTACAAAAGGAGAGTGACTTTAATTCATTTGTAAGCTGAATTCGCATCTAAAATCTATTAAAAAGCTACCTTAACATACAGACGCGGCTCAACGAATGATGTTTGTGTATCGGCTGTTTTTCAGGGATCCATTTGCTAGCATAGCATAGCATATTCAGCCTATTATATCCACTGTTGAGAGACAAGCCTCTTTCTGTAAGAAGAAGACGGTCGTTTTCACCACGCGGCCCCAGTGCGAATTAGTGGATATCATCATCATCTGTTTAGCCTTTTCCCAATTATGTTTTGGTCGGCTTTCAGTCTAACCGGATGCAGCTGAATACCAGTATTTTACATTGAAAGACTGCCTATCTGACCACAACCCAGTTAGTACAGGGTAATACGATACCCCTTGGTAAGACTTTCGGGTCACTGACTACCTATTTGGTGGATGCTGGTTTCCTCACAATGTATTCGTTCACCGTTTTGAAAGGAATTGTGATAAAATAATTTCCACAAAGTTCACGATCTCTGTGGCTAGCACTGGGGTACTACTGCCCCTGATGTTAAACTGATAAGTAAAAACAGCCAAGATGCTTCAAGGACTCACACTACATATTAAGAGATGAAAATCCTGGAGAAATAGGCGATTAGTGGCCATGACATGCCGGACACAAGAAAGCAGCATATTATTTTCCTCACATAGCTAACATATACAATCGCGGAATCAGTTGGCACATCCAACACCTCAGTACATCCGGCTAACATTCTGATGCTATTATTTATATCTACCTGCAACGCTGCAGGACATATCAAGGCGTTGTAAACAACCATTTTATTGTTATTTTACACTTCATTTTACTACTAGTATTTTTCTGTCATTGATATGAATGTAGTATGAACTCGTGGGTAAATAATAATAGCCGCTCGGGTCTACCTTCAGGCTAAGCCGCATTTGCCTAGGTTGGTCCGTGTATGGGCGACCACCCATTATATACCGAGTTTCCTCCGTGCCTCGGAAAGCACGTTATGCCGTAGTCCCGGCTGTCAATCGCAGATATTTAACAGTCGTTATGTAGTCGGCGCGTAAGTCTGACTACCAGTCTTACCAAGAGCTATCGTATTACCCAGTACTGTCTGGGTTGTGGAGGTCAGATAGGCAGTCGCTCCATGTAAAATATTGGTATTCAGCTGCATCCGGTTAGACTAAAAGCCGACCCCAACATAGTTGGGAAAAAGCTAGGCAGATGATGATGTTAATTTGCATGCAGGAACTAATCTTGTAAGTAGAAGTCAATGGGTTTTCTTCATGTCGTACTTATGAGAGAAAAAAAGCAAGAATACATATTTCTCTTTTTTTTTTTAATCTTTTCTTTCTCTTGTCAAGTTGTCATCTCGCTTCCGCATCTAATGAATTTATAATCGTAGTTGCCATGGACGTCGGTGTTTGCTGTAGAGCAGTGGTACTCATGTGAGTTTTTATTACTGACAAACCTAGGTACTCGATTATTCAAGTTGTTTTTTTTTAGACAATAATAGGCTTGTGTTTGGCCGTGACTCGTCTGAAGAGAGGTAAACTTTGATTTGTATAGAATAATTGAGTTTCTCGGCTTTATCACCCGACGGCACTAGTTCAGTTACAGTACAATTTGAGGTTTACTTTAACGCTTTCGAATGGCCGACCATCGTTTCTTTTCGGATTCAATACTTATTCTTGCATAATGGATTACGATTACGCTTAGTAACTATAGCCATTCAGTTAATCTAATTATCAGGTTTAATAAAAAGTAATAAAGCTAAACAGTTTATTTTCCAGTTTTCTGTCCGTCTGGAGTACCGACACCCCTGACATTCGTAGATCTTTGACAGTCGTAATGAGGAGTCAGTAGTTCGAAAGTCTGACGACTAGTCTTACCAGGGCGCACCTTGTTACCCAGAACCTGGGTTGTAAAGATCAGATAGGCAGTCGCTCCATGTAAAATACTGCGTTCAGCTGCATTCGGTTAAATTTGAATGCGATCCCAACACTTATAGGAAATGGCAAGACAGATAAATGATTTGTTTGTAGCCTAATTAAACTCCTTTGATTGTTTTTTGCTAAACATACCCTCTAAAAATATTTCGTTATTCGGTTGTATTATAGTAAGTACTCATGTTCGGCATAAAACTACTAGACCGAGTTCCAAATTGATGACAGTTCGTTATTGAAAATCACGTTATATACGAACTCAAATGGAGTTGGGCAGGACACAGCAAGGCGTGGTGATGGCAGGTAGACTAAAGTTGTGACCGAGTGGCGTCCAAGGAATGGAAACAGAAGAGTTGGTCGTCCGGCGGCGAAATGGGCAGACGACATTGTTGCAATCGCGGGAATATCCTAGATGAGGCTGGCACAAGAACGTAGAGCTTGGTACAAGCAAAGAGAGGCCTATATCCAGCAGTGGGTGAAATCGGGCTGTGGATGATGATAGTAAGTACCTACGGCCGCGAGTTCGTCCGCGTCGAAGAAAAACACATGCAATGGCACGCGGTACTAATGTACCCCACCTTTAAATCAGTGATAGAGTTTTTGAAACGGATGTATATTTTCGGCGATTACCTCCTACATCCAAAGTTAAAAACTTTACCCCTTTATTTATATTATTAAGTGGTGGTTGGTACAATTCGATCCAAAAATGAGATTTACTTCTATATTCATTTGCTAGTGTCGTGTACTTACGTTTGAGAGTTTGTCGTGGCACACGCTTTGCATTCTAAAGCTTCAAGGTTTTCTAATGTAAGGACTAATGCAGTTTGTCTTGACTCTTTTGTTCCATGATTCTGATTTTAATGTATTGCTACTCGATCTTCGAAAAGTTTGTTTACCTAAGTTACATCTTTTAAACCGAATACAATGCAATAAATGCACGGTTCTGAATCTTATGACTTTGTCATAATTAGTTTGTTTTAAACCGAGTAACTGAAATTTGACTCGGAATTTTAACGCACTTATCCTTAACACAGTTCCTTATCTTTAAATGGTACCGAATGCAAGTTATTTTATAAATGATTAATAATGTTTATAATGCAAATAGGTTTTTACAAACACTTTTACAAGTCATTTTTATAACCTTGTATCATGAAAATTTGTAGGCAAGTAATTATCACCGACCACATTTTTTTGATTTCGTAATAGAATAACTTACCTGTCTTATTTTAGGTATCATCAAGTACCCTCATCACCGCCTTACCTGTAACAAATAATAAACTGATTAATAAGGGTTTTTTAACAAGATTGATGAAATCATAAGTTTTAAAGAAAAAAAAAAAAAAATTAGCAATCAAAAACTATATTGCAACACGAACAAAATTAAAGTGACTAATAATACTAGTCTATTTATTGCAAGTAATTACTCAAAGTATTCTGAAGTTGTATTATTAGTGCCAATTTGGGGTGCTTCATACTTTCAGGTCGGCATCATTCCATTTGGCAGTATTTGCTTAACAACAAAGAACGACCCCGAAGCAAATAATAGTCTTAGGTATTCGGCTTTCATTCGGCTTGCCGACCGCTATATTGCGTGTGTATTAGTGGTATTTACTTTCGCTAAATCATGCTTAGGTCGGGTCGTTCAATTCGAGCAAGTCGAACGACTTTTTCCCGATATCTACACACATATTAGATTTTGCCGCTCGGCTGTCATATCGACCCAAACATGCGTTTACCTCTTAGGTATAATCGCCGCGTTCATCGAGCGCATCAAATCTGGAGTCGTAAACAAAAAATATTTTTATTACGGATAACAACAGTTGCGGTTCTCAAAAATCCAATTATGTGCCATCAAAAAGGAAAAGCAATAAGAATACCGAAGAGCACTTTTGCAAAGAAAATAATTTCAAAAATAAACAAAACCTTCTCGTAAATTGACGTAAAGAAAGAAAAAAAATACTACATTGCATCTCGCAAATGCCAGTGTAAGTGCATCCATCGTCTTTCCGGCTCACTGTTTTTTGTCCCTTTAATAGCACTCCAAGTCATCTCTAAGATTACAAGGAATATTAAAAAGGACATCCTTTTGTAAATAAAGTAAAAAAATACGTGGCTTTGCCAGGCAATATCGGTCTTCTGACTTTATCTCATAATTTGGGGTCACCGCATCATGTCTTCTTCTACGATAATTTTTCAATAGTCTTCATCTTAGCAGTCACCCCGTTTCTAGCCATATCATCTTTCACAGTCAGGTATTTTTTTTTTTTGTATTTCTTAGCAACCAAGCCAAAAATGTTTGGATATGTATGTTTTCCTTATTATTTTTGGGTAAACAAACTCAAACAACAATCTTTCGAAACTTTCCAGCGATCGTATCATCCGTAAATAAATAATAGCATGTGTTACCAACGTGGAACATTACAGATATTTGAAGAACAAGTTACACTCGCTTTGAAACACTCTTTTATGTAAATCCTAATAGCACACGCGTAGAACCATTAGACCAGCGAGGCAGTCTATCAACATCTGCGTCAGTTCTAGCAACCACCACAATGGAAATAGAAGACAAACATACATACATAAACTAAAGCTTTTTTATCCACTGGTTGGTTAGGCAGAAACTACTCAACGCTACCTAAAAAATAAACACTCCACAAATTCCAGCGAATTTCCTCGTCCATGTTATCTCATTGACCACCGACAGTTTTGAAGACTTCTCCGTATATTTCACTTCACACGAATTCCCAGTATTGGCTTACATAATGAGCAGTCTCAATCGACCGCATAGGAGCATAGTGAAGTGTTAGCACTTATCTAGAGCCGATAGCCTGTTAATGAGCCATTACGTCGCCGTCGGACGGCTATCGAGGAATTCTATATAAATTGTCTGCTAAGGTGGCTTGCGCCCCGGTCACGATCCTGTCTGCCATGATAATGCTACAATGTGGATATATACTATTTACAATGTTATTTGTATCGTACTGAGGGAAAAATAGTCATATTTGATACTTCACATGCCTTGCAGTACCTTTTTGGATCTGTCAAAGGCTTTCGACTGGGATAATCGTAATGTGATTGTTAGGAAAGACAAGTCAGTGAATTGGAACAGCTTATTTCTTATTAGAAAGATAGTGCCATGAGTCAGGGTAGACTTAATGCCAACTTAATTAAATTAACTGTCTACAACATATGGTTACTTCAATGCAAATCACAACCGAATCAAAATACTTAAGGATTCAAAAGGTCATTCTCAAGATGAGCCTGTAATTGGAACACTACCATATAGAACTACAATTATTCGTGTCAATGCATTGAGCTGATGACGGTACATTTGCGAGTAATTAATCAGCCATTCTCGTCGCACCACGCTCCGGTATGCATGATGTTAAAGCAAATTAAAAATACGTTAAGTGCCTACGTGCATATAGACAGACAGACAGACGGACAAAACGTATGTGATCGCATCGGCATTCATGTAAATAAAAACTGTCGAATCGCAACTTATCAAGTGCCTGATTAATGCCGAAACGTGAGCATGGAATATTCAATAGGGTATCGTATAATTATGGTACATTACAGACGATATTTACCTGTATAGGTTTCTGATAAATATTTGTATGCGTCCTTAGTTGAAAGTCACCTTTGTTATTTATTATAGTTTCAGTTTGACCACTGGCTGACCTGATGTTAGGCGTTGATGCGGTCGAGTAAGCTGCACGCTCGTCTATTTTTAAAGACCATTTACCAAAGGTAGCTTGTTTAAAGTGTCAGATACATGATTTGGATTCGCAAGATTTTGCTAGTCTATCCTCGAATCAATAATAACCTATGCTATAACTCATGAGCAATCAGGCCAAGGCCTAAGCTTTTGAGCCTCAGGTGACAATAAATAATAAGGTGAAATGACTTACTTACACGTACGTTTGTAGGTCCTAAGTTATTATTATAAGATGTGGAAAATTTTATTACATAATACACAAATCATTATATTTTTTTCTTTAATATTTTCGTTCATCAACAGATTTAAACTACCGACCTGTATCAACAAGCATTAGGAAACATTTGTATAAAAACGATGTTCATAAAAACTACATAACAAAACGTTTTGTATTGAGATGCGTTGCATTGCATCAAACCATTGTTTCATTTAATTAATAGCAGCTAATAACATCACGCTATTAGGTATATAATTCAAATCAGAAACGGCTTAGCATACAAAGTGGTATGGCGGCTACTTATCCTTTTATGCATAATTCCATGTTACAATTAATATTACTAGCGTGATGGAACTTAGTTTTAATAAGCAATAATTAACAGGAGCACCTGTGTTACATAAAGTTGTCTGTCGGTAACGTTGTTTGCATACAAAGAGATTTAACTTATAAGGTCTTGGAAACTGACAGATTGTGAAGTCTTTTGATGACTCAAAATCAAAATCTTTGTAAGAGACAGCCCCCAAAACAGTTGAGTCAACGGGGCGCGAAGGGAGTTCGCGCCCCGTTCTGCCCCATTCTGCTGACTCAACTTAGCTAATGCTAAAAACGGTGAGAAATATCACCTAGCTCCAGCTGGATGATTGATTAAGTATAGAGCGGACATTGGGAATACGAGTATTATCGTATAAAAATTTTGATCCCGAATATTTTCGATTTTGACACACGAATGCTACCTGACAAGCGGACTTATGACACTGGACAGACTGATTTGTTACTAAGTAGTAACAAGCATTGGATTACGATTTTCTACGTCTTGTCCCATCTATCACACGTAAATATTTAAATGTCTTTGTTTGCGGTGATTAATTTGCAAAACTTTTAATTACTAAGATTCATCTATAACACATTATAATAGATGAGCTCGTGGATAAATAATAACAGCCGCTCACGTCGATCTTAAGGTTAAGCCGTGCTTGCCTGTGGAAGGGTGACAAACTATTACATACCGAGTTTCCTCCGTGCCTCGGAAAGCACGTTAAGCCGTTGGTCCCGCCATATTTTTCTACTACTGTAAAGGATGGTTTTATGCGACTGCAGAAGAACATGTTTTACCAATTACGTCTACAAAGCGTAGTTATTATAGCAACCTACATCCTACGCGCGTTTATGTCGTTTATTCTCAAAAAAGGCTGTCACAAAATAAAATAGTTTTAAGAAGCTGTCTGTAGCATTAAAAGTATTAAGTAATTATAAAGTATTCTGATTTAAAAGAGTGTCCATGGAGTTTCTTGCCCGTTCTTCTCCATAGATCTACGTTAGGGAATGGGCAACTACAGTACTTTCACAGTTTTTGTGCCTTGTGACTGGGACTGTAGCTTTATTTTACTGTTGCCTTTGTTTCGACAATTCAAAAGTGCCTGTAACTGGCCTACTTGAAATAAATGCTTTGATTTTGATTTTGATTTTGATTGATTATTAAAACGGCTTGTATTGTGTGGCATTAAGTCGGTATTTGCAGTGTTAATAAATAATAAATTTTCAAAGTGTCACTGGGCTGAAGCCTGAAGGCCTGAAGTGAAAGGTAAACAGGGTGATAACCTGATAACAAACAGAAAGCTTGTCAACACCCTGTATAACTGGAGTCGGCATGAACGGGTTCGTGTGACGTTTCAATGTTAAAAGGTATATCTGATTGCAGGTTCTGCGATGTTACTGGTGATAAATATGTCTGCTAAAACGCCAGATTAAAGTTAAAACTCAGCAAAAACTTATTTAAGAAGTCTAAATTCTGTCAGTGCAAACAAAATCACTTACACGTGCCACTTACATTCGCGGGTGCCTCTAAGATGTAGCTACCCAAACAGATTTTGCCGAACCGAAGTCATTTCATATGACAACACCTTAAAAAGAAACTTAAAATACTGTAATTCAGTTAATGGATATGAGAAGGAAAATAAAGGTGCTATCAATTTGAATTCTCACGGTACTCTTAAGTACCGTAACAATACGTAAGTACGTCAGTAGTATTTCACTACTAACGACTGTTTGATAAATAAAATTAGCTGAACTTAATAACAGTACACTTAAACATGACAGTGACAATACATGAGGACAAGAGAAAGAAATAAATAATTGAGCTTATAAGTGGGATGTCGTTCCCGCGGTTTCGCTTGTATTTTATTGGTTTGTTGCTTTATCCATATATTTGCTTTGATATAATTATAAGGTCTATCTTTTCATACACGAAATATTTTAAGAGTAACTTCTATAAGTCGTAAAGTCGCCATAGCAACGAAAAAAAAAATAAATGAGTCTTTTTTTTTTTACGAAATTTTTATAATTCTAAAATTTTTTTAAGACTTTTTGCATAAAACCTTTACTCCCATATTCTAACAATGACCATAGGTAAATACGACGTAGTAAACTAGCGTAATAGATGCTTAAAAATAAGGAGCCAGTATTTATTTAGTGGGTTAAATAATTTTAAATTATTTATTTTTTTATAAAAATATACTCAGCAAAAATTAAAATCCCTTGAAATGGCTTTGTTATAGCTGTTAGATGATTCTCTGAAAATATTTCGTGTGTGAATAGTTAGACCTTATATACAGTAGAGGCGACCGAATATCTTGCTTCTCTAGATTTTCTTTAATTTTGGGGATATAAAGGGTGTAAATAGATCCTTAACGAAGCCGAAAGGCACTTGTTCTCCCCGTTATTACGATCACTTTCTTGTTCTGTGACATACCTAGGAACCTTCTAGTTACGGAGATATTGGAGGTCAAAGTTCCAACTTTATCACAAGTTTTTTTTTTTATACTAGTTTTTAAGGTTATAACTTTCCTTTAAATGCCTTCATGACCCGTTTACTATTCAATGCATTCAGTTTTACCGTTAAACGTGATATTTTACAAAAAAAAAAAGTTTTTTCCCAGCAATAATTTTTGCATAGGGTTACTTAGTTTAATGTACAGAATGCTTGGTTAACTGCTTCGTTAAGGGTCCGTTTACACCCTGTATAACGACGTAGAGCATACTATTTCCATACAGAATAACCATTTTACAAGAACCCGTTCATTTGCAAAAAGTCGGGACATTTATTTTACTTCATACAGTTTCTACAAAGATACCCTTGACTCGAAACGTCCCGTCTGGACAATTGACAAGGCTGTGCAATGTCCGGCTAAAGGGAGGCAACGGATAAATCCGGACAGAAGGTAATCCTATTTCTACACAGTCTTAAAAGTGTTTTAAAGTGGTGGTAAGTGGTCTCAAAATCCATCTCGATAAACATTTGCATATCAAAGTCAAATGAAGCATCTAACTAAAACGATACGCTATTACATTGCCGTTGCGCAATGTTCAATTAAAACTATACATCGTAACAGCACGCAATGTTACCGTTACATCAAAAACATGTCGACTAGATAAGAAGACAAGACATGAATAACAGCTCTATAAGAAAATGCATAATGGTGTATACACACGGGTCGATTTTCGAACATGTTAATAGCAAATATACTGTACAGCAGTTAGGTAACTAAAATCACAAACGCCAATTTTGGGATGGTTACGACAGGCCGCAAAGGATAGCTTATGATTGAAAGATGCTGTTCTCCATAGCATTTTAAAAACAATGGCCTAGTAGCTTGCGATTTCAGGCAACTCCTGTAAATGGGGTAGCTATGCGACTCTGTGAAGCGATTTACTAAGCGACTAGCCGTACGTCTAAAATCGACCCGTGTATATCCGTCCACAGCGAAACAAGTTGCGTCTGCCTGTGAAGTGTGTCTCACCTCTATTGTTGTGAAGATTCGGCAATTAATTTCGTATTAAATACTCTGTGTATGCGGATGAAGTGCTAATACGCAATTAGTCGTGGTTTGTTGTAGTAATATCGCTAATGGACTCTTTGTGGTCCGTAAATATGAAATAACCACGAGTTACACTGCATTTCATACAAAAAAATGTTCAGTGTAAAATGGTTCGAGTAATTATCGCCAGTTCTCATTATACGCTAATTAAAAAGGTGTCAAGTGGAAGAGAAAACGCTTTCTAAGGCGACAATACCCGTGAAAGCTGCAGTAAGATCGCTTTCAACTTATTTTAAACAAATATATTATTTTGCCGCGACTCCGCGAAGAAAATGCACAATATCGCAAGTAAACAGTGAACAACGGTTGCATTAGTTTCTTTAGCAAGGAGTCTCTTTGCATTCACAACCACACCACAAAGACGGAGGAATAAGAAAGTTGTAAATGCAGACTTGAAAGAAGATTTCACCTAAAAGTCACAAGTGACAATAAACCAATCACAATGGACGTATAATTTACATTACATGGAACGCAATAAAGAAATTAAACTCCCACTATTGAATACAAAGTGAACAATTATTAGCCTTAGTGATTAGTGACACTGAAGGCATTAAAGGTTAGAATCGAATGAACTTGATCTGACAAAAGGCATAATAGTATGTTATACTCAAACATTGGAACAGCATTACCTGACAAAAAGTGCACGCGCAAAAAATTATAGTCAATTGGTAGTTGGAGATATGACTCTATAAACAGACTGACACCGTAGATTTACACACCATCTTAACTGATTTTATAAACTTGATTAACTGATTAAATAAAACCCTCAAAATTTTAAAACTGAGAAAAAAAAATTGCTCTAAAGCAGTCTCCCTTTGGCTACTCAGTTTGGACTATGAAAAGACAGAGGACGTGTTAAAGATAATGTCATAAGCGCATAGATATACGAGTAAGTATCACACTAACACTTGCAACCACTCTTACCCTTCTCACATGCACTCACACACCCACACCTACAACACTACACTCACTACACCTACCGCACTACACTTCCCACACTACATTCACTAAACCACACTCTACAAAAACTACTGAATTTGTTTTAAACCTAGTTATAGTTCAGTTACCTAAAACTAATGTCTTTGTAACTGTACCATTTGAATATGGATTGAAAGAGACTGGACCCCACAACACAGGGAATCCTAGTGTGGGGTTCAGGGCTTCATCTACGATTGTAAGCATAAAGAGACAATAAATAATTTTTATTTTTTTATTTTTTATTTATTTAACTATGAAGGAAGCAGATGAAATTCATCGTCTAGTCGGGCTAATCAAGACCTGTGCCTAAGTACTTGATTGTTATTCTTATATTTTGTCTGTCGTCTGTCACTGCAAAATGTATTCTTTCATTCACTACTTTAAGCTGACTCTTTTTTCATTGCTTCCTTTTCTCACAATTCATCCGTCTTCTATTAAGTTTTTCCCTCCATTCGTCAAAATATTTTTTCTTTACTAACTTTGTCATTTACGTTTCTCTTCTCATACATTATGATTTCTTAAAGAACATAAAACCCGCCATTTTATCTGAGGTTTAATCTGCTAAGTAACACCTTTTTTCTTAAGAAAAGAGCTCTCTCGACGATGACTTCACTCTGCGAAAGTATTACCAAGAACCATGGTTAAAAGAATTTCAAAAATGGATAACAAAGTCTTTTTTTACACAACCTTCATGACACTGCATAACTAAGTACAATGTAAAACACTTGTTACAATAGATTCCAGATAAACAATCCTTTAATTAAGTTAATAGTCTAACTATTGTTTTTCTTAAGTTATACAATTTGCTGTAATGAACATCGAAAGCTAAGTGATCAATTACTAGAAAAAACATATCGTGAGACTATCACTTATGTACCTAGGTAGGTATTAAAAAATTGCGTCAATCAAATACCTGGAACGTGTCAGGTTGAGAACAGAGACCTATCCCAACACACGTAACTTGTGTACTACAATACAAGTGAATAAAAGTTTTTCTTTTCAACCGTTTACTAATGTAAATAAGGGCCTATCGTGCGAATATTTTCTGCCATCTAGATGTTTCTACGCCGACTACGCCATTGTACGCAGCATTTAGACCCAATCATGTTGAATTGTTGATTGTCGACTGCAATGGGCATGTTACGTACATAAACGCCATCTGCGATTATCATTTGCCTGACGAACAAAAAGTCAATTTGCATTTTTTATAAAGACGACTAGTGGTTTTAGATAATGACAACTGCAGCTATAGGTATACCTGTAACGGAAATCTCAGGTAAGAATTTACAATGCAATCGTGATTAATTGTAAATTCATGAATTTGTAATTATTTAATATAAGTAGCTACTTATGTCAAATTATTATGTTTTTTACACAACAAACCAGATGTTTTATTTGTGATATCTCTGGAATCAAATGACGGGGACTTAATATCTATTTATCGATGTTGGCTTTCCCTTCATTTATACAAAAATTTATAAAACCGTTTCTCGATGGAGCACGTTCAACGGGTTTATCGCAATCTTCCAAAATGAAATATCTATTTGAGATTTTCTGAACACCATCGAAATATCATTCTCCTACACCTATCCAAATTTATTTGGGATCCGCGCAGCTAGTCTTCTTCTTTCATACTTTTCTATCAGGGTAGAACCTCATCTGGCAGCACGGTTCCATGCTCCTATCCTTTTCTGTCGCTCAGAACCGTCATTTGCTAGAGCCAGCATCGGCGATAGATCGGCAGCACGCTCTGTTTCTAAAAGTGTTTGGGGGTATGGAGTACAGGGTGTAGGTAAAGTTCTTCATCCCCTATAGAACAGGGAGGATCCTCCGACCAGACGGGTGTTATATCTGATGGGCTACTACCCGACTGTTGTTGTCGGGTTCTCCTATATAGTCTTAAGTCGCGGATAACTTAACTTGCGCGATGTAGTTTTTAGGTGTATTTCGATGTTTAGTTCATTGTCTGTGTCATAGATGGCACTGTAGTACTTTTTATTCTATGTTGCTGTAGTACTCTTTGTAGTGCCGCTACAAATGCGATTCCGTGCTGCCAGGTGAGGTTCAACCCTTAGTTGTCGGTAGTCACCTCTTTGTAGCCAGATCATCGTCTATCCATCAAATGCTACGTTGATTACGTTACGCAACTGTCAAAAATTAAACCAGCATATGATTACAGACTGGTTTTCTTAAAGCTCATTACAAAATATGACTCGGTATTTACGATCTAGTTCATTCGATGATTATAGGTAGTGATGATAGCAATTACTACGGATTGTATTGAAAAACTTTTTAATTGTAACCTGTAATTATGATTAATTCCTTCTTTCCTTGTTACATCATTCTTGTGTTCGTCTTGTTGGTTATCATCAATTACGTGCGATCCTAGATAAAATGAACTAAATATTGTTTTTCGCACTTTGCACATAACGTGCTTTCCAAGGCACGGAGGAAACTCGGTATGTAATGGGTGGTCACCCATCCACGGACCAACCTAGGCAAGCACGGCTTAACCTAAAGATTAATAACTACTTTTTACTCCTCACCAATGATATTATGAATGCGGTACTTTATTATGATTAATAACCGTTTTTTATTCAGTTTTGAAAACACGTGTTTGATATTAAGATAAGGTAAGATTTTATCAATTTAGATATAAATACACACAGGGGGTTAGCTACGAAGATCAAATTAATTTTTCAACGTAGTTTTCTGATATTCAAGCCTTTTGTTACTAGTCGTAGATAAATACGTTTCCCTGATATTGGAATGCCGTCTCATAATTCATACTACAATGTCCAAAATTACTTATTACCAAATAGGGAAAGATGTAGCAATTAATTCGACTAAAATTCATTCGGTTTCAAAATAAAGGACTTTACATGGCAAGCTTCATTATTCTGGCTAGATTAATTTGCGTTTTCTGTATTACGACGAAGATTCGCCAGAAATTAGAATTGTCAGAAGTTCTTTGTATGCGAGAGCTGTTTCAAAAAACATTGTGAACTAGCTATTGCTGGCTTCGCCCGTGCGGAGGTCAGGAAGGATCTACAAAGTATCCAATGGTCTACCTGTATGTCCAATTTCATCGTAACTCGTTCAGCTGTTAAGATGTGAAGGCGTAATAAATAAATGAATAAGCAAACAAACTCTCTTTCACATAATAGTAACATATTTTAGTAAAGAAATCTCAGGGACTAGGGAACGTTATAATTCCGCGAACTTGTAATACATTTTAAATGTCATGACAAATTTGGTACATATTTCACAATAATTTTACCAAGACAGCATCTTGTATGGATTAAAACCGCAAAAGATTCCCCGATACCTACCATAAGAGGTGTTATTTTTCCGTGCAGATTACGGAAATAAGAAATAACATAAATGCTAGTAATTTGCCTAGCTTAGAATCAGGATGTAACAATGTGCAATGGTAAGACGCGGATATGCAGATGCTGCGTAGAACAGGAAGACCGGCGGATTACTTGTTGGTATCGCACCCGTAATGGGTACGTGGATATCTGTTATACACACGTAACTGTACGGTAATACTTGGTATTAAGCAACACTATCCATAAACTTGGGACACACTTAGAAGAACTATGGCAAAGAGTACATTTCTCAGTACAAAATATTGGACTAACTTATTGTAACTCTGAGAGGAAGAACAACAGGAGACAACATAAATATATCAGAAATTCATATCATTAATCTATCAATATTATTCAGAGTCAAATTAAGTTACCTAACGAAACTCTGCAAAATTGATGTGTATCAATCAATATCTGTGTGACCGTGTTATTTTTCTATACTAAAAACTGCAATGGAGTTTGATGCCGTTTCCATCACTATTCAGAAAATTTACTCCGGGAGCTTTAATTAAATATCTCGACGTTTTCTCAAGTTTAAAAACCGTGCGGAGCAAGGGCTGGTAGCTATTAAATAAATTCTAGTTTCTGCCATATGTTTACTTTCTATTGTTGGCCGTAAGTACATACTTATGTTTTTGACAGGTAAAAATAAATAAATATTTCAAAATAAGTGTAATACGATAAATAAGCAATACCATAATATAGTGTCAAAAGTAGAATGTTGTTAATATTCACAATCACAAAGACACGTGTTACTGTGGTTTTCCTCAATATTGAATGAGCATGAAAGAATTCTGTGTCCTATATTTTTGTGAAAACATCATTATCTTAGTGGTTTTATTCGTAACACGTAGTATTCGAATGAAAAATTGGCAATATACTCTTTGATTTCCACTTTGTTTTGGTAAAAGTGATATTATAAAACTGTGATTTGTGGACTGTGTAGAAAGATGAAATTATACTGATTGTAAAAGAACAGGTGGAAGATTGGTGGAGCCTGCTACAGAAAATTGAAAGCAACCGGTATGTCCTGGTAATGTCATGTGATGAGGAGAGGTGAAACGCATGTGATAAAAAAGTGACGAAAAACCATGACGTAAGTCCAAGGAGAAGATGGGTGGATTGTGTAGGAAAGAAGAAAAAGTTAATAATAACGTGACGGCTGACAGGGGAGAATGGAAGCAAAACAAACGTATTTCGCAGACCCCAATTACCCCAAATAACACGGGACAAGGGCAGGCATAGCCTCAGCCTAAGCATAATTAGCCTATAATTTTCCCACTACTGGGACACACGGCCTCCTCTCTATGAGAGGGAATGAGCTATAATTCACCACGCGGGCCCAGTGCGGGTTGGTAGTTGTCACATGTCTTCGAATTATTTGTTCTAGGACATGCCGGTTTCCTCACGATATTTTTCTTCACGATTTTGAGAGCAGGTAGATGATGAAAAAGGAAAGATAGTTTAGGACGAGAAGATCTAGGTATTTCAATGATAAGATGAGCGATATATTGCGTCTGTTATTCAGATTAGTGACCGTCAACTTTTCGCTAATTTTCCAGGTGTGTGAATATTTATAGGTGGGTAATGCGATGCATCACACGCGACCTTGCAAGGTCGCCAGCGCGTGCGCAGCGGCATTTGTTACAAATTGGACTACTTCAACTAAGCTAAGATGGTACGCTTCGGTGCGTTTGAAGACGCTGTTAAATGTAATGTACAGTATAATAAAACTAACAAAAATGATTCTGTAGTGTCTAAATTGCCAATCTCAAGTTTACTTATACCCACAGTACTAGTTTATGTATGTGGGTTGATTACAGGAACATAATAAGTAATTTCACTCAATGTCGGTAAATCCTCTACGGTCATTCAATTTTATTTGAGACAAGATTAATTTATGGCTTAGAAAGTAATGTCATTGGCAATAAACTTACCGACAGTAGAATCAAGAACCGCCATAGCCGTACTATTATTGTTCAAAAATGTACATTTGAAAGATTGTAAGTTTTGAAGTAATCTTTGGAGCTACTGATTCGTTCCGAAAATTATTTCACTAACTAAGCTGCATTATTTCACTAACGGGAAGCTGCGTTATTTCACTAACGGGAAGCTGCATTATTTCACTAACGGGAAGCTGCATTATTTCACTAACGGGAAGCTGCATTATTTCACTAACTAAGCTGCATTATTTCACTAACGGGAAGCTGCAGTATTTCACTAACTAAGCTGCATTATTTCACTAACGGGAAGCTGCATTATTTCACTAACGGGAAGCTGCATTATTTCTGAGTGTCAAAGGCTATCTTTCAAATGTTCCCGTGGGATAATAAATTATAACACGAGTGAAACGCGGACAAAACCTAGAAAACTATGTTGATACTTTTTTATTCTACTATCATTGAGTTTCTTGTCAAAGACACAACTCTTTAGTACATACTACGACTGTGGTATCGACAGTAAGACTATTCCAACTATGTGTAGACCTTCATATTTGAAAACAAATGGGCCCGCACACGACAAAGTCGTGAACATACATTCGCCAGAGAAACATATTTATCATAGAGAACAAAGCCGAAATCGTGTTTCAGTATGCGAGACGGTATGCCCCGCCTTATATCAATACATGTGCGAAATAATCGAAGTTTCCTAACAACAAAGGGTAAGTAAATTATAAATAAAGTTAGATTCATTTTCAGAATGTTCCACGAATCTGATTGGGACAAACATATCACAAGCGTGACTGACTGCCCAGCATGTATGTTAGTTTTCACCATAATCTGTGGTGCAAATAACAGACAAGCAGTTGCACGAAAATATTTACCAAGGCGACCAGGAGCGGCGATTTTGCAATATAGCTTATTGCATCTGAATGAGTGTAGCCGGGAATATAGCCATTTGAAAAGCGTGGAAGCGTGTGTTTGGAGAATACGAAGACTGACTATGTACACAGCTACACTCCTAGACTGGTCAGGGCCCTGTTCACACAATAAGACTGGCGATGAGTTTACAAGCTTAGGTATCACCAATATTCACCTGCCTGTCTACCCTCGACAGGAAAGGTTACACATCCCTAGGCTCATCCACCCTTGAAGTTAGGACTCACTACGAAACGAATCAGCAACCAATTGATCAATAGAATAGGTAACATGCAGCCGAACAACACACCATAGAAGAATCACAAGTATGCACGCCGGTGGCGCAGGCGCACACTAGACAAAGGCCACGCTTTCATAACCTTGTACACTGCTACCTAACCCACCTACCACGACCCGGCTATGATTCATGATTGTCTCGGGCAACTTGCTAATGAGACACTATGATTATCTACTTTAAAACTGGAGTAAAGTGCACTGCGCAATTAAATAAAAAAGGGGAATTTTTAAATTCCCCTTTTTTATATAAGAAATAGAGAGTCACCAAATCATGATATTTTATATAATTTAATATTTTGTTCTCCAAAACTGGCCTCAATATACAACATTAGTATATGCGAAACCTGAAATACGTGTCTAATATTTTTATGTAAAGAATCTATGAACAAAATTTCAAAACTGTATCATGAAAAATCACAAAGTTATAAGCTTGTTCTGTTACCTAGTTGCCTGTGAGCGCGCCTCCAGTGTCGTCTTGAACTCTATTGATAATAATAATTTGGCAGTAGGTACCTAAATGATTGCGATAGGTACTTGACGCTTGGTGTCCAACTTGTAGCTTTTTTAAAATATTTTTGGGACAGTTCAGTTACTTTTTCTGAACAAACTATATTCAGGTTTCGCATATACTAAAATAATGTTGTAGAAGCTCATACTAACTGAAAAGTATAGATTGAAAATGTTACAGATTCAGCATAAAAAGTGAGTCATAAATTCACCTTCGCAAATAATTATTTAAAACAATTTTCATGAAAGCGACACGTGTTTCGTAACACATAATACGAACAATATAAATGTAACGATACCTAGAAATAAGTACAGTAGGTACAGCTGTGTCCATTTAATTACAAATTCATATAAGATACATGTTTCAGGCGCAATAACAATTAACAATGTATTTAAATTAAACAATGAAAATCTTGGAATTAATGTGTATTATAGTTATAATTAGCTAATAGTTTATTGATAGATGTTAACTGGAATACGTGTGAGTAATACTAGCTGAGCACAGCAACATTAATATTTATCTTAACAAACAATTTTCAAAAGCATTTGGGAGCAATGAATTGTTGGGTCGTAGGCGATAGTAACTAAAATGTTGTGGGATAGCTCATTTACATTGGAAATTAAAATAATATTTAATAATAAAATCATTTCCTTCAGTAAGTGTTTTATTTATGATTAATGCTCGTTGATAGTGAAATGTTCCTCGAACATAACAATTAATAAATCAACCTCAAAGGAAATTAATAACGCTATCGATGTAACATGTGACGTTGATACCAAACTACTGAATTAATGGACCCATGCTAGTAATCCATCAAATTCACAGCGAATAACAACTAAAAATAAATAGCCTTTCGAACCTTGAGCTTAGTTAAATTGAGTAATCCAATACGAATGGCATCGATCAGATTATCTTAAAAGGTCCATTTATAGTCAACGCACATGCTGTACGAAATAATTACGCGAATGAACGAAATACCGTAACATTGCGACCCGCGCATGTCACGATTTTTAAAATCGCCTTTGTTTTGTGGGTCAACGACAAGCCAGGCTTCAAAGCGGAGAAATATTGCATCGTCACGTATGCATTTGTGGCCTATTTCACATGGCTTTTTTACATCATTCCGTTCCATCCTTATAAGGTTCGTAGTGACCTTAGCTGGAAGTGGCAAGTTGATATATAGACCGCTACCTGTACTGTCATAGCTATTCACAACCTCCATTTGGTAATAACATTCTTTGCATTCATACGTCAAAGTACACATCGGGTTTTACCGATTCGTTCATCATTGATTTGACTTCTCTGATTCAAGATTCTCGGTGCGATTTTTAACGTCATTGTATTCATTTTAGCCATCACTTCATTTATTACTTTTGTCTTTGTGGATACGTCATTGGTGCATATTGTGCATTTGTGCAATGTTCAAAATATTCTTCGGAACATTATTAAACCGTCTATACAGACGACAAAGGCATTCATAACCGCAAGACTACGTAAGTCAGTCCTATCAATGGCATTAATCAAAAGCACATAACGCCTACGATGTTACTTCGTCAGAGTATCGTTCAACTTCTTAAACTTGCGTAGGGTTTCCACCTCTTACCTCTCATTGTTGAACGTTGTTATCTTCATCGTCTTGTTAAGATGTAATGGATTATGCAGTTGATTCTCTTGCAAAGATATCTGTCATCCACAAGTTACGGGTAAAACATTGGCAAATCCAGAACGGTGGTGCAATATTTGTTATGCTTAAGCTTCTGAATATTCTAACTATATTTAGTAGATTCATCCTTCATCGTGGACTCCGTCAATTGCTTATCCCACACTTTGAATTTCGATATGCAAATTATCCTTTTCATTGTTACATCACGAGAATGCATCCCTATCTTATCTTCACCTCCATGAGTCAATTAGTTCATCACGTGTGGCCCAGCCAATTTGTTCGCTTGTCGCTGCGGACAGCTGCCACTTTTCATGTCTTACAGTAAATTGCGCAAGCGGTAAATACTTACAAGAACATTTACTTTTCCCGGCAACTATGTCGGATTGCAGATTAATGTTGGAGCTTATAAAGTACATAAATAATGAGAGGCTTTTTCATGAAGTATTCTCCTTCAAGTAACAAATAATGACAACACAGAGAATTATCGAATCTTTAAATGAAATCATTATCAAGATAAACCTGCAAATAGCACCACCGGCATCGTGGCGCAGTAATAGAAATGTGCCAACTTTAAATGGGCATGGACAGCAAGTAGCCAGAAACTAGAACACTCGGAAACGAACACGTTTGGCAAATACAAGAAAACTGTATAAACAAGTCAACATATAAGTATATATGTCCAATTTGTTTACAGTCGAGCATGCGACCTAGTTACAACGCAATAAATGACAAGAAAGACATTCTGGAAAGTAAGAACTTAAATACAGTAGTAAAAGAACCTCTTGTATACGTAATAAGACACACCCTATGAAAATCTGCTGAAATTCTTTAAAGTCAAATCTGTCTAATATCACCAGAAGAATGTGGACTCACATTAGTAATAAGTATTATTTTGGTAAACATAGACTTGGTTGCACGACATCCTGTTTACGAGCACGCTGATTCGCTCTCCAAATAAAATAAAAAGTCAAATGTTACATAACAAGTGTAATAACACATAACATTATAAAAAAACAGAGATCAAGAACATTAGCCGGTCACTGAGCGTTCACATGATGCTATCTATTTCAAAATCATAGTACACGAACCATGTTTAGAGAAGGCTGACCGGCGCGGGCGGATCCGTCGAAACGGTCAAGTTCACGGAGAACGCGCAAGACCAACTGGAACTCTTGCGCATCGCACTCGACCGCATCATCGTTTTAAACGTATTTGAAGAAATTATTTCGTTGAAAATGTTATTACTAAGATTGAAGTTATGTCGTTAGAGATGAAAGTTGATGCTAATAAGCAAGAGGAAATGTCACAGGAAATAAGACAGGAAAATATCGCATTTCAAAAGATTGCTAAGCTACATGCGTCAGATATTGCAGTATCATTTGACTACCAACAATTAACTTTGCAAAAACATAAAAGCTGCACTTGCTAATTTATAACTAATCATGTGACTTCCTGATTTGCAACTGTTTCGCTTTCATTTAATGATTCTCGTTCATCAATTACAAACGCGTTGATAGTCCAGAAAGAATCATTAAAGTTTCGATTTATGCTTCCGTTAAAGAAACTCGAGGTCACAAGACTTAAAAGAATAAAACCTAGCTCTAACACGTCGGACTTTTTGCTAGCAGCAATTAATTAAAAAATAGTTGATACTACCAATTATAAAATAAAAGCAATCGATATAGAAATCAAAGAGACCCCGGCAGGTCATAGTCATGAAGGCGTTCTGAAGCATCAAAAGAAACAATATTTACGGCCACTTTGTGAAGACTATAATTTCGTCTTGATGTTCGGGTATTAGAAACTTTTGAAGGTCGGCTGATTGCAGGGTCAAGTTCGAGAGGCCGGGGCATCCGTACCACATTCGCGGCACGCTTCGCTGGCCCCAGCATCCATTGACCCGGTGGCGTGGCCGACATATCTAAGACCGAAGGCAATTTGAAGATTCAGATGTTTGAAGTAACATTCTAAGTTGATTTTTAGAAGGTTACAGAGCATTGACGAACTTTCTATGACATATTATGTTCTGTATTATCGATTCTTATAATGAGTTGTTGGCTGCATTAAAATCTAAGACTTTTTGGCATTTATCAATATTTGGTTCATGGTAAATTCAATAAAATATATCTGGGTGAATTTTAACTACAATATGGGTCTAAAAACCGTCCTAATAAATTAGAAAGTTTATTTGCTTGCAATTCGTCATTGTAACCCTAAGAAACCAACCATACAGACCGCTTTTATGAAAACACGGTCAAAATCAAAAATATTTTAAATTAACCTATTCTTCTATATCTATTACTATCTTGAGCAATACAAATGATGATTAATCACTGAATTCATTTCAATCATCAATAACCTCGTCAATTTCTTTAAATTTTCTTTTGTATGAGTTCGTATCAGATTAATGTAATATCATCCTACATACCTCTGTTTAATCGAAGGTTTTGTTCCGTCTATGAATGGATGGGTCAAGGTTTTAAATCTTTATACTTACATAGTAAAGATACATAGTCAGTTATTCTAATTGACAAATTGTTATTCTAGTTGGCATAATGTTATTAAGTTTGACATTATTGATAATATTTTTTTTTTTTTTACTTTGACCATGTTGACATTTTTTAATTTTTTATTTTATGTAATTCCAATGACACGCCACTTATTTGTTTGACATTATTGATAATATTTTTATTTTTTTTTTTACTTTGACCATGTTGACATTTTTTATTTTATGTAATTCCAATGACACGCCACTTATTTGTTTGACATTATTGATAATATTTTTATTTTTTATTACCATGACCATGTTGACATTTTTTTTTTATAATTCCAATGACATGCCACTTTAAAATAAGTGGCATGTCATTGGAATTATAAAAATTATAAAAGAAAATTTATAATAATTTGTAAACCAACTATTTGCATGCCCATGTGAAGGCAAAATGTGGAGAACCTTATTATAAAATAACATCTATGTACCTAACACCCATGTTTGCAAAGAAATAAATGATTTGATTTGAAAGAGGTAAGTTATATTTGTAAGTTTGGGTGTAGGAAGCAATCTTCGGAACTACTGATCCGATACCTAAAATCTTTCACTGACTGAAAGGTACATTATCCCCGATTGTCATAGGATATACTTCAAACATTACCGTGGGATTATTTCCGACCAAAACGCGTGCGAAGTTACGGATATAATCTAGTAGGTATCTAGTGAATTACATTTCCATTGCTTGAGGATTTAATTTTCCTCAAAGGCATTAACTATTCATAAGTAACCAGTACTTAGATAATACATAGTAATTGGTTTTTAAATAGGGGTTATCCTTATGGATTACATAATAGTTACGTAAAGCTTCTATGGTCAGATATGGCCATTGTGATAAATAGAAGTGAGATAAGCAAACGTGGTGATGTTAGAATCAAGATGACCGCTTTTATGGTGTCCTATAAACGTGTGTATGGTCACGGTCTGATTCTTATTTCCTTGCTAATGTACGGGCAGTTACACATAGCAGAGTGGACATAATGGATTGTAAACGGGTCATGCGTGGATAAAATTTGCTATTGGATGTGACATATTTACTCTAGTCGCACAATACCGTAGGAAAACAACGTAAAAGAGAGGGGTTTTTTAAAAAATAAGTTCGATACTTTTGAAATTGGTTTTTTGTTTTCAGTACCCCTATGTTACTAACATAGTTTATAAGTGTTACTAACAATAATATGAATCATGTGTTCAAATTAAATAAATAATAATAGGTTCTAAACTACAGATCATGGTGGCAAACGCTGAAAGAAATAATGATCTGAGTGTATGCCTATAAAAAACATATTCCTAACAATAGATTGACGGACAACATAACACCAAATGTCTTCGTCGTCCGTGACCATGACATATTTACTCATGCTTTACAATACCTTAACAAAAGGATCGAGGACCTATGTGATCTAGCGCGTGCTATTGTTCAAAACTAATCAAGTTCAGTGACAACGGCCTCGTATGTCAAACTTGATATTAGATCATACGCATAAGAATAGATCTCTATAGATCACTATCGAGATACTGAATGAATTCGTTAGTGTATTTTTAATTTAATCATATGTTTGATTGGGTTTTTTGTTAGAGTGTAGTTTATGGTGCTGTGTACTGTTTCGATCGGATTAAGTTCGGTTGACTTCAATCTTATGCACATGAAATAACAAAGATTAAAATGTTCTTCGACTTTCTCACTATTCTTTATTTTAGTTTCTAGCCAGTATTGGATTACCAATTGGTATGAAATCATGCGGATTAAAAGATGCAATAAAGCGCGGGCCACACCACCAGCTAGCGAGCGAGCGAGCGAGCGAACGGGCGGGCGAGGTTCTTTTCATACTTCGTTTCGGCTCTTTCGTCGTTCGCGGTGTGAACCAAAGTATGAAAAGAGGTTAAACGATGCCTCGCCCGCCTCGCTCGCTCGCTCGCTCGCTAGCTGACGGTGTGTCCTGCTCTTTAAACCTGCTTACATGGAGTACAGGCTTAAAAATGGCACCTTAGAACATTGTACTACGTTCCTGACAAACTTTGTTTCATCGTCATCACTTCATTATTATCCGACACCAGTCCACAGCTGGACATAAGTCATTCATCCCGGTGCTCGGCAACTCTCATCCACCTGCTACCAGCCACCCTGCGAAGATCGTAGCTCCACTGAACCTTGCCGATTCGCCGTCTACATAAAACAACACGACAACCCCAACGGGTATCGGTTCAACGGCTAATATGGCCGGCTCATTGCCACTTTAGCTTGCTTACATGTTCATGTAAGGTATCTCCGAATCAAAGAGATGTGCCGATGGGCCGATGCCTGCCAGGGCTCCGGGACTGTTCGAAAGAGATACCGTGGCCCTGGAACTCAAAGGGCAAAGAAGGAACATGGATGGGTTTTAGGCAGTACAAGTCTGACACTCCCTTCCGCTCCGCCCAAATTGGTGGTAATTTGATGATTTCCCAACCAAAACAAAAAAAAAGGTATCTCCGATCTATATTTAAGCATAAAGCATAAGCATAATCATCCTATTAATGTTCCCACTGCTGGGACGCAGGCCTTCTCTCTATGAGAGGGAATGGGCTATAATCCACCACGCGGGCCCAGTGCGGGTTGGTAGATGTCACATGTCTTCGAATTTTTGGTTCTAGGACATGCCGGTTTCCTCACGATGTTTTCCTTCACCGTTTCTGAGAGCAGTGGTGATGAAATAACTTACAAAAGCCTGGCTGGGCGCATTACTTTGTGTAATCTATATTTACTTATAGACAGTGGTAACCATACATTAAATCCATGCTATAGTTCCGTGCAAATAATTAATTTCTACCGCCTATTACACAATAGCGATTGACCTTTACGGATTATTGTCTTGCAAGTAACACTGCATGTTAATATAAGCTATTTTTGTACCGAGTATAGAATCGTGCTGACACCGCCTTTATTCCGCATTGATTAGGTACTATTTTTTATATAATCGTGAGATAACAAGTACCTGACTGGTAAGAAGGAAGCAATGATCGATTAGTTAATAACGATTTGTCTATTATTTGTGCACTTTATTGATGAAAACGTTTTGGAAAATGTTTTAAACATACAATTACACTAAACTAGACAGCACGGTTGGCGCAGTGGCTGAGCGATTGGCCGCTGCACTGCGTGTTGCGGGTTCGATTCCCGCACGGATATTTTAATGGCCTACAGGTAGTTGTTCCGGATCTGGCTGTTTGTGTATGTGAGTTTAAATATTTTTAAAAGCACCCACGATACAGGAGAGATTTCTAGTCAGGGGCAAAGTTTAAAAAAACAAACAAAACTGCAAGGAGATACAATAAATACACATCATAACATTTCTCGAGATACAATGAATCAATTTTATTTTTTTTTATACACAAACCCTGCGTAGGGGACTTTCTTAAATAGATGGCGCTAACGTCACCGTAAGACGTTATTAATGGAACGAGGGATTTCGAGAGCTGCGAGCAGGGTGCGAAGATCTAATTGGTTAAGACGTCCGGTGTACTGAATCGGAAGGTCGCAGGTTCAAACCCTGCTCGCACTCGAATTTTTCTTTCCATATCAAAACAATGAATCAATGTATCTCGTTTGTGTATATCCCAGTTGAAGTTTAGTAAGTTAAATAATTTAGGATAATACCATACCAAAACCAAAGTTTTGGTCACCCCACAAGGATTTTCACCTCATAAACTATTTATAACATTCAGGAGGAGCTCGTGGCTAAATAATAACAGTCGCTCGGGTCAATCTTTAGGTTAAGCCATGCTTGCTTAGGTTGGTCTGTGGACGGGTGACCACCCATTACATACCGAGTTTCCTCCGTGCCTCGGAAAGCACGTTAAGCCGTTGGTCCCGGCTGTTATTTGTAGATCTTTGACAGTCGTTAGATAGTCAGTGGCCCAAAAAGACGGACAACCAGTCTTACCAAGGGGTATCGTATTACCCAGTACTAACTGGGTTGTTGAGGTCAGATAGGCAGTCGCTCCATGTAAAATACAGGTATTCATCCGCATCCGGTTAGACTGGAAGCCGACCCCAACATAGTTGGGAAAAGGCTAGATGATGCTAAAGGCAAAAATCCTGCTCGCACTCGAATTTTTCTTTCCATATCAAGAACAGCTGTAGTTCCCTACGCAGGGTTTGTGTATAAAAATATTTAAAAACTATTTATAACATTAACTTGATTTAAAAGAGCAATATATACATGGAGGTTCTTGCCCGTTCTTCGCATTGACTTCATTATTTTTTATTACAGGCACTTTTGAATGATCAAGAAGACAGACAATCAAATTAAAACTTTAGAGTATAGTTTGATTCCTAAGAGGCGTTGTGGGTTATTATTTCCATTCAAAATAATAACCCACAACGCCTCTTGAGAAGATGACATATAAATCACTCCCGTGTCTATGTACAAATTGACAAGTCACGTTTGCAAACCATATAATTTGCAGTAAACAAAAAATATGACTACATATATCTTAGGTACAAATGTAAATGAGCACTGAGGTGTGAGACAAACAAAACCAGTAAATAAATCAATCTAAAAAGTACTGTCACGATGTATGTCAAAACATATAATTTGTTATCGTAACTTTTTTTTAATATCCTACCACTGCAACTAATACAAGAAATAAACCAAAACTTGTGAAACATCTTTATAAAATTTACGACAATTTAGATTGTTTATTTTGTATTAATACAGATAAATTACCGTAATTAATCTTATCGCTACTAATGATCAATATTTGTCATTGTTAAAGAGTTTGCATGAGGTTCTGGGTTCGATTGCCGGGTCGGGCAAAGTGCTAGTGGGTTTTTCCATCAGGAATTTCTCAGTACCCGCCACGGAGTCTAAAATTCGTGCCCGGTTGATGGCACTAGGCTCGTCCCCTATTACATGGGACTTAAACGTAACTGGCGAAATGCGGATGTACTATTAGTTACACCTCTGCCTAACCCTACGATGATTACAGGCATGGTGTTATGTTATGTAAAGAGTTTCTTTCGGTGTTTCTTCCCAGTGTAGTTACAAAGAAACATATAATTCATCTAGTTTAAAAATACGCGTAAAAGTACGAACATGCTTTCAAAAATCAAGATCATCATCATCATCATCTGCCTAGCCTTTTCCCAACTATATTGGGGTCGGCTTCCAGTCTAACCGGATGCAGCTGAATACCAGTATTTTACATGGAGCGACTGCCTATCTGACCTCCACAACCCAGTTAGTACTGGGTACTACGATACCCCTTGGTAAGACTGGTTGTCAAACTTTTTCAAAAATCAAGATCATTTATCAATATAAATATAAATAAAAATCTACACGGTCAATGACAAGGTCTTCACTGTTCAAATAAAAACAGAGGCACGCTCATTAGCAAGTAAAAATTTATACCTAAGTACGTATGTACCGCAGCAATATGCATAACACATATCTGAAATAATTCATCTTATTTACGAGTACCTACTATTTCATTTAATTAGAATATGAAATGTAGTATATGTGGCACGTGATATAAGAAAAACTGCTAGCGGGTTTTTGCGATGGATGTCAGTTTTTATTATAGTGTTTGAACATAACCCTTTTTATTTAATTAAGAATAATATACCTGTTATGTATCTCTATGGTCTTATAACTTCAAGAATCTAGCTGTTTGTGTATGTGAGTTTAAATGTTTGTAAACGCACCCACGATACAGGAGAAATTCCTGGAGAGGGGCAAGGTTGCTTTAAAAAAAAAAAAAAAAATACGAAATCCCTGATAGCTTAGATAACGTTAAATTATATGTTCGTTAACGATGAGGGAATCAATGTATTGAATTAACTTAAACTACCGAAAAGTTCATGTGAAAAGTGCAGTAGAAATACGAAACTCTTTGCAAGCGATTACTAATTGTTTAGAGCCCAGCTTAAAATCGCTTTCAAACCTTGCAGATATTCAGTGTATTATGAATCCCACAGTTTTTAACCCCCGACACAAAAAGAAGGGTGTTATAAGTTTGACCGCAATGTGTGTGTGTGTGTGTGTGTGTGTGTATGTGTGTGTGTGTGTGTGTGTGTGTGTCTGTCTCTGGCACTGTAGCTCTTAAACGAGTGAACCGATTTGGATGAAGTTTTTTTTAATTGAAAGCTATAACGCTAGCGTTTCTTGGCGATGGTTCTTAGACGTTTTATCAAAATCGGAGCAGCCATTTACTCAATTTGGGGGATTAAAAATCGAATATTTTCAAATATACCAAGTGGGGTATCAAATGAAAGGGCATGAAGTATATATAACAATTGTACATTTTAGCCCAAACATTGCCCTGATGCACTTTTTTTGGGCTTTAAATATAGACTTGACAATTGTTTTATCAAAACCGGCTCAGCTATTTTATTGACTTTTCAAATGTTTGTTCGTTTTTCTTTGTTGCGATGGGGGTTTTTTAAATTTAATTTTATAATTCGACACTCTTACATTTCGAAATGGTGAAAATACATGATTTATCTGCAGACTGCCTCGTTGGTCTAGTGGTCGCAATTACAATTGCTGAGGATGAGGGCCTGGGTTCGATTCGTGGGTCGGGCAAATTTTTATTGGGTTTCCCCCCAGGAATTTGTCGGTATCAGTCACGGAGTCTGGTTTTGTGCCCGGTTGATGGCAATAGGCTCGCCCCCTATTACATTGAACTTATACAGAACTCGCGAAATGTGGGAGTACAATTAGGTACATCTCCGCCTAACCCTTCGGGGATTACATGCGTGATGTTATGTCGAACACAAAGAGTAACATTCCCTCCACACATCTGCAAGACCTTTAATCGTTCACGAACGTGATCAGCCGCATTCTACGTTTCAATAACGGAACGATTGTCTAACAAAGCCATAAACACAGACGGTTTACCAACTAAAATATCAAGTTAGTTGCACAAAAGCAACCAGTACAATGAAACCCGTGTAGATTACACTGCATTAGCACACACCGTAGCATTACCGGTAACTAGTAACAACGAATAGGGGAAATGCACGCTTACTGTACCTATTAGATGATGAAATGTCTGTAATAACACTAGCACCTGCTTCAATAACTAGTTTGTAAGGGAAAAAACTCGTTATTCCTGCTTTCATGGAGTGGAAAAAGAAAAAGTGACAAGCAGTGCGTGCGACCCTCGCACGACCAACATCGAACACGTAACACGTAGGCATCGGTAAGAACTGTAATGTGATGGACATCACATAAGTACTATTTGTTACGATGTGGCCAGGCAGATAGCTGTTCGAAGAAAACTATCAGTGTGCAATTATTAGCCGGTTCATATCCATGTTTCTGGGAATAGCATGAATGCATGGAATGTGCTAGCTGCGGTTAGTTATCAGGAATTTAAATGTCCCTTCCAGTAGGGAAGGGTCAAATTTTGTAAGAGGTAAGCTGGTGTACATATTTTTAATGTGATTATATTATTTGTCTATAGAATACTGACTGTGCCATTTTTCAAAGGGAATCCGGTAGGAATCGAGTTGTATGGAACCTTTGCCACTGGTCCCTTCCTTATTTATATCAGTTGCTATGGAACTTCTTACATTACATATATATTGTTATCATGACGTTGAGTTTTGATTCGCATTCCTTCCATTCAAAAATTCAACGTATCTCGTAAAGGAAAAATGTTGTTTACCACGAATTCGTAAATTAAAAATACACGTAAAAAAAAGACATTAACAAATATGGCAAATCAGCTTCTTAATAATATAGAAATTGTTGTCCATCTATTTTTATCTGGAAAATAACTAAGTAACGTTTATTATGTTAAGATTAGCCACAAACGTGCGAGACGGCGCCACATTTACATTTTTTTCAAATACAAAGGTCTGAGTGTCAATTTAATTCAGACTAATAATATGTCACTATAATCAGCTATTAATAACAGACGTGACAATAAATTATTAGCGAAAACTATCAACATTTGTCTACCAGTTGCCAATTAGGTGCTAATGACTGAACAACAACAAAGTGTACAGCGCAGAATGCACTACCGGGTCAAATAAAAAAACCAAAAATATTAGTTAAAGATTAAACTAGCGACCCGCCCCGGCTTCGCACGGGTGCAATATATATATATATAAACCTCCCTCTTGAATCACTCTATCTATTGCTCAAAACCGCATCAAAATCCGTTGCGAAGTTTTAAAGATACATACATAGGAACAGACAGACAGCGGGAAGCGACTTTGTTTTATACTATGTAGTGATATGTAGACTAATTTTTAAATTTATAACAAGAAATCATTAAAAACTGGTAGTCGGCGCCAGTCGGAAAATAAATTTCGAATCCATTTTTCCTTTTAGGAAACAATGTTTACAATTTTAATGTTATTGGCGATTCTGAGTATAGGACTCATTTATCTTGTTCTGTTTCGGAATATACTTAATTCCGGTGTTATTTGTCTAGTTTCAAATAAGGCAAGGATAGGTAACCTATTCTTCGAAACAAAGCTAATTCTTATTAAATTTGAATTTATTTTGTCGGATATGTATGTTATACTTTAGTAGAAGTTTCGGTGGATCACCATCGTCATCCACAGCAGTGGCGAAGGTTCCATACAACTCAATTCCTACCGGATTCTATTTGAAAAATGGCACAGTCAGTATTCTGCAGACAAATAATCAGATTAAAGATAATTATGTACTCCGACTTACTTGTTACAAAAATTGTCTCTTTGCTAATGATCCACAGCATGAATTCACCTACATCTGGGTAATCTGGGGATAGACCTCCCTTCATTTGTTCCAATCTCCACTCTCCTGTGCTGGTCTCGGTAGATAGACTCGAAGATTTCCGAAACCAAATATGAATTACTGCAACTGTACGACGACGCGATGGACGATAGCAGAGATGGTTCATCATTCTCCTGCTTTTATCCCAATGATTTGGGGTCGGCGCAGCATGTCTACTCTTTCCATCCTTCTCTATTAGTCTTGATCTTATAAGTCAGCTTTCTAGCCATATCATCTTTCAAACAGACTATCCTATTATATATTATCCTATCCACTTATAGCCACCCGATGGCAGAGATGGTAGCGTTGCTTTTGTTAACTTGTTTTTAAAGGAAATGGTCTCAATGAAAGCTTGAAAGTTTAAAAGTCGTGCTCAACTAAGCCACTTAACGACAATGCACCGGATAAGCACAGTTTACATTTAATTGGCTATAAACTCTGAAACCTGTCTCCGCTAAACATTTCAATAAGGAAACCATGTTCTAGATCGTACTATAACGATACGAAAATAAAATTGTATTCAAATATTTTTCTAATTATTTTTTCAAATAAAAAAACCTCAGATTGATGTAAACATTATACACAAGCAGGTAGCTTTTTTTAATCTTTTTGTAAGCCAAACAAAATTAAAACAAATTGTATGCCAAATAGAATATTCAATTCTATTTTAAGGCAAGCAGTGATGATACGATAGTTAGATTCTATCATTTTCTTGAACCGATTTGTAATTATCCAATCAAAACGTATAGTGGATAGTTAAATCGATAACGATTTGATACGTATGATTACGCTTAATCGATTTTGAGCATCTCTACTAAACATACGAATCGACGTGTATTAAAAATGAAAGAAAAAAAAACGTACATTGGATAGTTAAATCGATTAAGAATCGATACATATGATTACGCTTAATCGATTTTGAGCATCTCTACTAAATATACGAATCGACGTGTAGTAAAAATGAAAGAACTGTGCTTTATTTGCTAGTATGTATAAAATACAATTTTTCACATAGATTTCCGCGGGATTTAGTGTTGGCGAGCATGCATCGCGTTGTTCGCGCGCTTTTCATACTGCGGCCATGTTGTGGGAAGGCGCGGGAAAGTGGAAAGTGCTCAGGTTATCATCTTATTGTCAGTGTCGAGGCCGCGTCATTGTCTCTGGGCGCGATATTCTCTTCCCATGTGAAAGCTAAGATGTAAGAGCAATGGAAGAAGCCTTTTTATTCAATTATACACTTGCGTAACAAAATTCAAGTTTATTACGCAAGATCGCAGATGTTTTTATAATACAGAGCTAGTTAGGTCAATCATCAAAATATTTTTAGTAACAAACACAATTTTTAGTAAGCTACCAACTAGAATAGAAGCAAAACAAACTGCTCAAGAATTATCACAAGGTGAAATTAGCTATTAACTTATGACAGCATACCTCCTGGGCAAAACCATAACGACATCAGAAAGGTATGTTCGCTAGACTATTTATTATTTATTATCTGTTTACCTAGTTCTTCTAGCCGCCATATATCCGGAAAAGCCGGGCATTTCACTAGCAAGTTCTCATTAATTCAAATTGATTCGCGATTAGAGAGAAGAAAAACGCCATAATTTCCATTAAGCACACAATGGCTATCGAAAGTGAACTCCCGTGCACCTTATGATCTATGATCTAGATATTCTAGATCAATTACGTGTTTCACACAAGGTGACGGAGGGAAACACCCTTGACACCATGATTATATGCCATTATGTTGATTAGAGACGATGTACAAGAAACAGCCGGAGCTGACAATGACTATCATATTTACATCTTCACAGAAATTACTCATCATTATTTTCATATTACAGAACTGGAGAATACTGAAGGTGATCTTAGTTTATTCATTATATTTACGGATTTATTTTGATAGGATGACGGAGAGGCAGCTGTATAATTGCTGGGAAATCATTTTACGTTTATTTAGAATTTCACGTTGGTCATAATTTATCGGCGAGACGTAGACGAGTCTTATGCCAAAAGCTGCCCAACGTGAGTAATGCTCAATGCTTAGATTTGATAAGTACCTAAAATATATTTAATACTATTATTATCTTATCTACAAATCTTTCGAATATTCAAAGATCTTGATCGGATTTTGTCTGCTATTTTTTATCGGACCCCACACGGCAAACCGCGTAGGAGTTTGTTTATTCCTATCTCCGAAGTCTTCAGACCCGTATTTTATAGTCATTGGAATTTTTACGACTAGATATGATATTAGGCGGATGTTGAACGTATTTCTTTTCGAACATCTCGTTAATTATACCTTCAATAACAATGAAGCGCCGAAGTAAACAGCTATTAAAATATTGGACTTTTGACGCCGCCATTACCGTTCCTAATGGCGATTCTGCTCGGTTATGCTAATACAGAAGTTGGTTCGGTAGAGCCATAACTAGAAGTACAATAACGACTTGTTTATAATCCTTGGACATTAATCTCGTTCACGGTCATGCATATTCGTAACAGTCGAGGATCCATTTGTTGGCGCCAGCTATCAAATTCTTTATAAAAATACCTCCTGGCTCTGGTAAGTTCAGAATGTCAAATATGGTCATCTTCGCTTAGCGACAGCGTTTATGTGTCATCTTCATAGTAAGAGAGATATCGCCAGTTATGGTAACAGCGACAAACTAAGATGGGTTTCAATGCGAATCCTAGATTCATATACTTATTTGGAGTGGATAGCCCGAAATATAGATTCGATTGTTTGTTGTAATATAATCATTGCTCTTTTCTATATTATTATTGTGAACCTATATTGTCAAAGGCCCTTCCCTCTTTCTACTTATCGCGATCTAGTGCGCTTTTAGGCCAATACTTTCAGATTGAGTCCTATTCATCTCCTTCTGGGCCTGCTACGATAATTTAATACGTGAAGGTTTTAATACCCATTAAATTACTCTTCATCCGGGAATTTGCACAACACGCTGCACTAAAACAATCTTTCCCGTAAATCCGCAATCTTATGGACCCGAAAGATCCGCGAAATGCTATCTCTCTGTCTATAAAGTGTAAGTATATTCTCTTATAAGTCGAGTTTGATGGGAATTCCGTTGTGGGTCGTATGCGCATGTCCTCGGTCGGAATGCGGAGATGACCGCTTGCGCGCGCGCCGTCTTTTCGTCGTACCACCTTTCTCATTAACATAAAAAAATCGTGTTTTAGATTGACGCTCGACCTTTTGATTTACTCGTACGATCAATGTCAATGTCGTAGGGTATTAGCATAATGAAAACAATAACAAGTTGCTTAATTATTGAGATGTTCGTTAACGAGCCCCCGACTGAGATGATGTCGTGTTAAAGTTGTTACGTGATTTCAATATTGACCTTTTTAAATGATTAATTAATGAATTGCGTGGCTTATTAATATGAAAATTAATTTCATGCAAATCTGAGAATGATTAACAAAACACAGTTGATGTGTATCAGTGTCAGTATGACAATGTTATTGCTGAATGATGTGTACGGACATGAATGTAACTTTAGTCATGGGCTCATGGCCGGTGTTTTCCACGTATCTATAAATATGTAGTCTATTAGTAAGTTTCCTCACGTGACCATAAACTTGAGGTGAGGTCGGCGGGTCGGCAGATCACTAGCTCGTTTCCATACATTACGTTTTACGTGACTCGGGCTTACGTAAACCGACCGCAGTTTACAGTTAGGCCTGTGTTCACCGACGTTTAATTTTAATCAATCGTTTCAATAAGTGATCGGTTAATTAGATTGTGGTGAATTCGGGCCATTTACAGTTACAATACAACAAACCGAGATGTATTGCAAATAAATAAGATTTAACCAATAAGTGAAAGACAAATAACATTTTCAGTTAGACGTTTAAAGTATTTAAAAGTATTTACTCGGGATGATTTTAAAAGGAAATAACGGTTTTTAATGATGTTATTATGAAGTAATTTCGCAGTTAATATTTGATTAGTGATTATCAGATGGACAGGGTTTATTATGGCCATTAAATTTTTTGTATGATCCGTCAAGTGTTTACCGCCCACAGCGCAATTATTGCGTTTTTACCTCAAGTTAAAAGCACATACCTATTGTTAAGAGATGTTATTCCTTTACATGACGATTAGATTGCTTTTACCTTGATTCCTTCGTGATTATTGCAATGGGGAAAATATTATAACCATATTCAACTCGTCTTTACCTCAAACTACTATAAATCTAGGCATTTCAAATACCTTCTCACCTTGTTTTTACATTGAAAGAATAATTATACAGATCAGGTAGAACATTCATTGGCCAGAACGCAAAATCTTAATTAATCTACACGAAGAAAACTGGTCAGTGCAAAATGCTCCATATTCAGACGCCGTTACATGTCGCCAATTAAAATATCTGAATGATTCAACAATTTAGACGCAGCGGATGCTTTGGACTACTTGAGAGCAATGAGAGCTAAAATTGATCCCTTTCCCTTTACACGACATGTATTTTCTACGACTATTCCACTTTCTACATACAAGTTACGTCCGCGGGAACCCGGCTCGTCTTGCATCCGTTGCGTAATAAGCTCTCTATTCACTGGCACCTATAAAAAACTCTTTTGTTATTGTCCTCTTGTGTTATATTTCCGTAATATTTGTTTAACGTCAGTTGTGTAATGTTGAGTTATTTTGTATGTAAATAAACTGCAAAACTGTCTCACAGTACCAGTCATTTATATTATAACAGCGACCCGCCCCGGCTTCACACAAATACAATGTAGATAATATACATCTACAAATAAACCTTCGTCTTGAATCACTCTATCTATTGCTGAAAACTGCATTAAAATCCGTTGCGGAGTTTAAAAATCTAAGCGCACAGACAGCGGGAGCGACTTTGTTTTATACTATGTAAAGATTCCCCGTACTTCCAAGAAGCTGTTATGTATAACAATGCATGCTTTAATAAGTCCTTAGCAACAGCCAAAATTCACTCAGGAATGCATGCTTTATCTCCAAAACAGTAATAAGGAAAAAAGTAGTAAAATTTTTATAATACTTCCAAATTCGCGTAATACTGGCAGCTTATGGCGACCGCCGACGCCATAAATTAATGTTCGATGAAAAAAAAAAAGCAGAAAAAAGGCGCCAGTGTGCTGTCGCGTCGCGTCTCTTGGTCGGGATCCGCGTGAAATCCAGTCGTTTGCATTTTATAAAAGTTAAGTATATGGACCGCGGGCCGGCCGTCCAAATCCGCAATCTCGGCAGTGCGACGACCTTGGTCTTTTATGAGCCGTTATGAATAATTCGCAAGGGCAAACTCGGTAAGGTGAGAAGGAGGACTCACATGCTTTATTACATTTTGAGGATTTGTCATGAATCTTTAAAAGACGGCAAAACAACATCTTTAGTCATACCACCACGCCGAAAGGTTGGGCAGACGTATACATGTGGTACACCCACATTTCGCCATTATTTTAAAGCCTCGTGTATGAGGTGGCGAGCTTATTGCCATCAGACGTACACAAGTCCTGGAAACATCTTTAGTCACAAAATTTTACATTTACTCATCATCATCTGCCTAGCCTTTTCCCAACTTTGTTGGGATCGGCTTCCAGTCTAACCGAATGCAGTGGAATACCAATATTTTACATAACGCGACTGCCTATCTGACCTCGACAACCAAGTTAGTACAGGGTAATACGATACCCTTTGGTAAGACTGGTTGTCAGAGTTTTTGGGCCACTGACTATCTAACGACTGTCAAAGATCTACAAATGACACCCGGGACCAACGGCTTAACGTGCTTTCCGAGGCACGGAGGAAAATGTAATGGGTGGTCACCCATTCACAGACCAACCTAGGCAAGCGCGGCTTAACCTAAAGATCGACCCGAGCGGCTGTTATTATTTAGCTACGAGCTCCAAAATTTTACATTTATAATGTTCGTAAAATACATTGCCAATTTTAATTCTACATTTTTCGCAATATGGGTTAATGACTTCCGATTTTGTCAGCCCAACAATTCACAATGCAATAGGTAAATAGTTAAGCATATAAGTGGAACGGTAAAAAAAACTAGTTAAAAGTGTATATTTCATTATTTCCTCATTATAAGGTGGTGCTACAAGTGTATTACCCAGTACTAACTGGGTTGTGGAGGTCAGACAGTCTGTCGCTCCATGTTGGCTCAGCTGCACCTGTTAGACAAAGGCTAGGCAGATGATGATTTTCCCTGGTTTGCGCGAGCTGGTGCTGGAAAAATGGCACAATAATGATGATGAAGCTGCTCGAAATCTCGAATAAATAGTTCTCCATATCTAAAAGGAATGATCTTTAAGATTTTTAATGTGCTATTCATCATCAGCAATTTAAATGTCGCATCCAAACGAGATTCCTTCGCATATCATCAAAATTCTTTAAGTGGTTCACATACAAAAATAGACATGGATAATAAAATATTTTTCTAGAATATAAAAGGCGACTGTATTAAAATTTCTGATAAATTGACGCCCAGTTTTTTACCAAACGTACTTATGTTTTAAAGATCTTGTTTCTTGAAAGTTTTTATTAGTAAATATGTAATTTAAAAGCAATTGAATCGATATTAATGACAAAAAGCTAAGTTTACATTGCACACAAATGGCGAATGATAAGAAACAAGGTTTTAATTGGACTATCGAATGGTTGCTAAACCTAGGTTAGCTGATTAGATCAGTAAAAATCTATAATTTCAACTTAGGTCGCCATTTACGGGTTGAGACCGATATTTTTTGTGCTAAAACTAAAAGTGCAATTACAGTAAGTACCTTATACGTTGTTATGATAATGTTGCAGAAAAGAAAAGCTGAATGTTTAACAGGTGCTCACTTTTAAGATGGTCAAATGTCAAATTCTCAGCTGTTATGTAACAAAAAACATCTGTCGCAAAAATGCGAATAACAATACTCTGCGATGTTTTAAATACCTAGTGGGTCGATGTGACATAATCTGCGCATTCAAAAATATCGTGGGTTAATTAAAAAAGATACAAAATTGATATTTAATTGGACGGTCAAGCATCAATTTTAGGCAGTGCAGAGGTGGTGTTTTCGCAGGTATTTCAATATTTATAAATGTTCCAAGACAATAATATTTTGATGACTTCATAATGACTATAATTTATTACAAATAGAAGAAGCAAAATACAGTTACAGAAAAAAATTAAAGGATATCGACTGTTTTAGTATGGGCATGTGATGAGGAGGAACGAATTGCATGTAACTAAATTAGTAATGATTATAAATTTTATGGTGATGGATGAAGGCGAGGGAGTGGAAGACCAAAGAAACGATGGATGGATTGTATGAGGAATTATATGAAAGAAAAAGGAGTAAGTAAATGATAGCGTGACGGTCGACTGAGGAGAATGGAAAAAAAAAACCTCGTGCGCCGACACAAAGTAGGCAAAAGACACCATTAATCGATAAATAGATACAAAAATATGAAAGTCAGAGGATAGAATATTTGTATTTTGTCAAGATAAAAGAAATCAATCAAAACGGTATCTCGACAGGTGCTTTCAATTCAAGCAGTCGCCTAGAAACATCTAAGTGTCACAATGACCCATGACCATAAAAATATAGGTGGCGTATAAAAAAATATTATTATATTTTATTCCGAGTTAAGCAAGCAAACCAACCAAGCATTTCTAGACTTGCAACACTGCCGTTGTGTAGACTAGAAAAAATGCGTTTCAAAATTTAGCTGTACAGTAAATATTTTAATGAGAATATTATTTTTTATGTCCTAGTATGTAGTATCTAGGGATCCAGGGATGTCAGGGAACCGCAGGATGCGAGACGCACGGGACCGGTCAATGTGGCGACACTTGGGGGAGGCCTATGTCCAGCAGTGGACGTCTTTCGGCTGAAATGATGATGATGATGATGATGTAGTATCTAATGAGGTAATCAATGCCACCAAAGAAAAGCGACTCATACTTCAACATTTTCTTCCTGCCATTATGTTACTTGGGGTCCGGCGGCGTACACACGTTTTTTTTTCTTCCATTCTCCCCTGTCAACCGTCACGCTATCATTTACTCCTTTTTTTTTCATATAATTCCTCACACAATCCATCCATCGTTTCTTTGGTCTTCCTCTCCCTCTCCATCCATCAACATTTATATTCATCACTCTTTTAGTCACATGCGATTCGAATGTTCAACTTAGCTTTTAAAATGAAGTACAAAATTCTTGAATTGATGACAACCTTAAAGAACGGAAACCACACCTAGCCTATTAAGCAATTATCACATCGTTATAATTTTCATCACGTTTTCAATAACACGGCGCTCCATACAATTATCATACTAATCAGGAAATCGTAAGCGCCATTTTATAATACCAATTATGCCAAGTTTTTGCTAAAATCCATCTGTTTAAAAATGGTATTTTAGAGTCAATATGCTCCATGTTTTATCGTTTACCACCAAGAAGACTATTAACACGTCTGAAAAGCATAAAAATCTCTTTCAAATTATAAAAAGGCTCCTTCCAATTTGGGTGAGAAAAATATGACGTAGTAAAGGGCCCATTTAAAACCTCCAAGGTGTAAATTGGACTTGCATAATAAAACCGCAAGTTGCATCGGGTGCTAACAGATCGAAACGTGCTAAAATATCAGAGGAAACTAATTAGAACAAGGCTCTTTATTGCGAAACCCCATGAGAATATGTATGAAAACTGAACAATTGAATTAAATGATCCCACATCAAGCATCGAGAGGGTTCAATGTAAAGTTTATATATAATTGTTTGATTGATAATAATTAATACTCCGCATTCCGGCAGAAGATCAGAAACGGGAGATAATTGAAGCTTTTAATGGATTGTAAATGGTCGCCAATTATTTTTATCTAGCGATAAACTTATTGAAAACAATTATCAGAAAATATTAAAGGATTCCTCATGAACAAAAACTAATTTTTCTCATTATAAAAATACCAAAATGTGTGCTATTTTATGGCTGTATAATTTAACGAAAAGAATTTACTGTCTTGTTGTTAATTAATTATCACAAGTCACAGTTACATGGGTATTTCACAAATCGAAGAATCCGCATACTCGTAAACAAATGACTTGCGTCAAAATACAAGAATTCCAACTATTTGATATAGCATCCCATATAAGTCTAAAAAAATACCTACATATTTATGTGTTCGCTTAAAAATAACAAGTTCAAATAAAATTAATGGATCAGCCGTGTGACAGACGTCACGGAATAATTTTATAGATTTGCAGAATATTTTAATGTGCCAAACAGAAGTTTTGGAATGATAAACAATAACACGATCGAAAATCATTAAAATAATGAGATCTGTGAAAAATTTGAATACATTAACATTTGTTTTCTATAAAATATTATCTGTTTGTCCTGTATACCAAAACAAGCAAAAAAGGCACCGACGTAAAAAATTATATCTACAGAATTATTAACTAACACCAAAAATAAAATCACTAATTAATCAGTCATTCCTTAGTAGACGAACAAAAAACCCGATCAAAGTACCTACTATTAACTAGAACGTCGAACACCACCAAAAATAGAAGTATAAACCAAATAAATTGCCAGATTTTTATCTAAAACCGTTATCAATACACAACTTACTTTTAATCGAGTTTCGAACGAAACAACGGATGCTAAATTATGTAACTAAAGAGCCTACGACTAATAATAACTAGGTGTTACGGCTACAAGCGCGAAATCGATTAAACTGCCAATTGATCGATTACAATCGAACTATATATTGAGAGTATTGATGTGTCTGTCGAGCGCAAACACCATGCATGATAAATTATGACGCTCTTTAAGTAGCGTAACTTCCATTAATTGAAGCTCTTCCGCTTAAATCTGATCACAATTTATCATCTCTTTAGTGAAAAGTTGGATTACATAAACACTACAGCTTATGCAGACATTCTTCGGCTATAATTTTCCCACTGATGGGACACTGGCCTCCTCTCTGTAAGAGGGAAGTTGCCGTAATCTTGGATATTGCTTGCTTTCCTCACGATGTTTTCCTTCAGCATTTTGAATGCAGTGATGAAAGAGTGAGAAAATAAACATAAAGCCAAAATTTGAGCACCGATTCCTAGAATATTGGGTCTCCAATATTTCCTCAAAGCTCATCAGATTTTAAGTACGTCATAAATCGTCTTTAAACAATACGAAAAACCACAAACGGGACCGTGAAATACGTCTAGTTGTGGTGTAAAAAGCAATGCAGCCACAAAAAGGCATCATGAATATTCGATTACATAATTTAAGCGGAGGCTTGGAGCCGAATTTTGGCGGGTGCGAGATCGCCGGCGCCTCTGCGGATGTTTCTCATCTTACTATGGTATCGCGAATTTGAGAAGAGGTCCTCAAATATATGAAGAATTTAATAGTTCTTCATGTCGAAAGACCTCTCTACGTGGTTATCAATGCTATGCAGTATGGTTTAGAGTATATAACTTTCTGCAAATAGTGCATATTATCATAGTCTTACCGAAGCACCATCACATCCCACACTCATAAAGTATAAAAATTGATTTCAGGTTTATATTTGCGCTGTTACTCTACCGTTGACAGAGCTCAATTTTGTTGTAATTTGAGCTAAATACATAATATCATCATTTAACATTTTTGAGATAAGATCCGGGTCAAGAAATGCATTTGTATCCCAGTTGCAGTTTAGTTTGATTTACGAGGATTTATGGAATCTTATAAATAGCACTTCCCTGTAGAAAATTATTTGTTTTTGTGGTTATTTTCGTCTTTTCATGTTTATCGGACCATATCGCTGAAATGACTTAGCTAATTTTCTTCATAAGCTTCAAGACGTCTTCTAAATGAGGCGGAATATATCTTGAGTTATGACAGCATAATCATTTTAGTCTGCGAAATAGAAGACGGTGACTAATTTCTGAGTAAACGCAATTGGCGCCCGTTCAGGAATAATACTGTCAAATATCATATGAATGTCTTCTTTAAAGACATAAAACCACAGCTGTTTTCGTTCAAAATACAGTAACGTGAAGCAAAGTGAATCACGAAACCTATAAATCGAACGTGACTAGCGTACAAAATGATGTGTACGGTAAAGAATAAGGGTGAATTTCACCAATGAATGAGCGATCAGCACAACTAAACCGCGTTCAAGATCATAATTGCTGGAATATTGACACTAACAGCTGTTGAACGCGATTTAGTGCTATTTGAGTTATGATAAAATCCGCTCTAAATGTGACTTATTCTCGTGATCGATTATTCCGAATCGAGAATAAGTAGTAAGGTCTTCAAAGTTATGAAGTGGTCAAATGGTCAGAGCCAGCAAGCGCCGCGGTGTCGCGGAATGTGGTACGGACGCGCCGCGGCGACACCACCTAAACACGATTCCGAGAAAAAAAACATAATGAAAATAACAAACGACCATCGCGAATCGCTCCCAAGCCTGCGCTCGTGGATTGTTCGAGTTGATAGAATTCCACGAGATTACTGATGCTGACCACCGTGTAACTACGAACAAATATTTTACAGCTATTTTAAAGTTTTAATATCAACTTAAAAAAAGACGAAGTGCTAATAACAGAGGACAAAAACTAAATTATTTGTGCGATTGTTCCGTTCCTTGCGCAAGAGCAAAGACGTTAGTGACATTAAAATTGCAGTTTAAATAATGACACACGATTTGGCAATGGTTTACTCTATTCATTGACAGCACACGTAAGTAGTTAACCTCTTCATTTACAATATTTACTTATTGTCAAGATATTAATTTTGCCTCGGTGTTAGAGGTTATTTACTATTAAATGGGTAAAATAAATCATATTAATAATGATAAATTATTTTTCTGTTGATTGATTATGTTATATTTGTTTTGGTAAGCGCCATATTTTATTAAACACCGATATCAATTTACAGTCAATAAAGTGTGTTAACGGCACGGCGACCTCATCAATTAAAACATGTATTTCGAGACCTCTTAAGGAATAAGGAATTATTTTGACGACCTAACGCTTGATAAAAGAGTGCCATACCTTCTCATCCGATTGCCTGCTGAAGAAGTGAACTCAATAAAAGAATCAGCACTAAACAAAAATAACTAAACCTGTACCCGCAACAAAAAACAGACCACAAAACTGTATTTCCTACCCCTAACACTGGGAAAAACCGAGCCAAGTCAGGTAACACAAAAAAAAACAAACCAACGACCTTTTTAAAAGCTAGATCCGGCACACACACCAACACATAAACATGTTGATACACAACGTTGATAAGATTTGGTGAATATAATATTATTATGGTAATGTGGCCAGTCCCGTACGGGGTCCGTCCATGTCTCCGCGACCTTCCGAGGACGCGCCGGTGTCGATGACTCGTGCGCTTGCGCAACCGAGCGCCGCCGGCGAGTAGATGATCGCGGACTAAAAAGCGGATCTCTACGTTGAATTCGGACTTGACTTCGAGCTGCATTGACCGTGGCTATCTTGAACTGTAAACTGATGAAGGGTCAAGGTCATGAGTCATTGGTAAATAAACAAAGTTGCATTTTGTTTGATGGAGTTTGGTGGACGGAGTCAGTCTCTTACATGGGGTAACTAGATATCATCATAGATTCATCACTGTCTAAACTTCGGGGGTCACAGGTGTTCTGTTACGTTGATGGCAAAAAGTAGGAGTTTGTCAATTCAACTGCATATTTTTGCTTAAAAAAACCACATCCTTATTTCGCCGAAAATTTTGGCAGACAGGAACTGCAGTAACTTTCTGGTCAAAGGTTAAGAGATACGGAAGTGGACTAAGTAATGTGACATCACATCCTTCGAGCCAGGAAAGGGCATAGCCTCTTTGCATTAATAACTGGCAAGAATACGATTCATGCTGCATCGGATTCCAAGAATATTAATTTATCATGAGTCTACGTCCCAGATGACGACATAATTAACTATGACACTGGACCCTTTGACTCTCAGGCCTATGTGAAGTCACATGGAAATAGAACTTAGTCATAGTATATCGTCATTGTGTTGACCACAGTTAAAATGTTGTCCAAAGTGTATAAATAGATACTGCAAATATACAACAATATATATGGTCTTGTCTTTTTTGAAGCAAGAGGTATTTTTCCAAGAAACGGGGATCCCTTGGACTGGACTATAATCCTGGGTTTACCCAATGTTAAAACATTCCAAGATAATGACAGATATGAGAAATTCCATATTTTTCTCACATCATTCAAAAACGGAATATCTTTTTCTTTTAGTTTCATAATATTATGTATTCCAGCAATAGAAGCACATGGAAATAACGTATATTTTTTGGACACTGTTTTTATTGTAAACATAATACCTAACATCATAGCATTGCTAGTGGTCGTGTTCGATTTTTTCTTTAATGTCTTGTTGCATGCTGGTAGTGATTATGCCAGGAATTTAAACTTGACCTCAACTTTGTATGCTAATCTGTCTATTTATGTAAATAAAAAGAGATTATACATGTTTTAATTTGAGATTATGCATTATTAAAAAATTAAAGAAAAGTTCTAAATGATAGTGTGACAGCTATAGGATTTTAAACTATCAAGGTGACTAAAATTATCATTAACATGGTAAATATCCCGTTTCTAGTGTTAATAATAGTGTGACAGTTGTCAAGGGAGTATGGAAGTAGAACTTGCTGCGCCGATGCAAGTAACATGGGACGAGGGTAAGAAGATGACGATGATAATGATGCATAATCAATGAATTCTCAATTTGTACTTACGACAGATTAATACAAATCAAAATAACATTTGAAGTGTTCATAATGCAGTAAGAACAAGCAATTCAATAAAGATTAAATTACTTATTGTCCGTACTTATCTCCACATCATTATAAATTATCGGAATTATGCATATCATAAATCTGTCACGTCAATCGGTCAGCGCTTTTTACGTATAATTGATTAGTCGTCGATTCACGATAATCGGGATCATTAAGGTAATAATGGATAATATCCTATAATGTTCCCATTGCTAGGACACAGGCCACTCTTTGGGAGGCAGTGGGCTGTAATCCATCAAGCGGGCCCAGTGCGGATTGATAGATGTCACATGCCGTCGAGCTTTCGGTTCTAGGACATGCTTGCATGGCTCCTTCACGGTGTTCTCCTTCACCGTTTTGAGATCAATATAAACAAAACAATGTTACATCACAGATGATTAAAGCCAGGTGTGTACGTGGTTTGCCTACATCCGTATGGACACGAGGGTATTAGGGTTCTCCCATAAATTCCATCTGAATAGGCGTCATTAGAGGTCTGATCGGCGCATCACGTCACGGTGTCGTCGCTACAGTGCGACGCGGCGCAGTGTGCGTCGCGGCGCGGCGGTGTGCGTAGGCGGCGGCACGCGCTACGGCGGCGTATTTACACCGGCGCCCCCTACCACCGCGGCCACTCATGCGCCGCGCGACCTGCCGAACACACGTGCTCCCCACCACTAACCGGCGCGGTGACCCTCGGGACATAACACTACCGACATTCCACCGCTAAGCGACAACCGTGACACTACACCCCCAGTATGTGCAGTGACTGATCACCAGTGAATTAGAACAAGAGTGAAGTGACAATACAGCGGCGTCGTGTGATGTGCGACTGAAGACAAGCAACAGTGTATACAGCCGCAGCCTCAACCGTTAACAGAAAACGTAAGATTGTGTTTGTTTACAATCTTTATAGTAATAAAGATTAAGTTAGGCGCGTTTGATAGTAAGCTAGTGAGCGTATATGACAATCGCATGCATCCAGTCAGGTCCCCGACCCAGATCTCACGGGCTAGACGGTGCGCCGGCGCACCAACAATAAGCGCGACTCCAGAAACAATGCAGCCGGTATCACGACACAAATATTAAAGTCAAAGTTTCACAGCGACCAGCCTTCGACATAAAACCCAATGACGCCACTACAAACACCTGTGAGAACATTTAAACAAAAGTGTTTCAACGTTTTGTGTGAGTAGTGTTGCTTAACGATCTTAAAATGTGGTCCTGACGTGACCAAATTCAATATTCGCTTCTAGTTCGCCTACTTGCGCTGTAATTACAAAGCCGGTTATTGTGTAGCTTGAACAGGCGTCTTAATACCCACGATGCCAAAACATCACCCACGTCGTCAATCGTACACAGTTTTAGAAAATTATGAATGAAACAATTCAGTGTAAATCCAATCCCGTGTAACGTTGAAAGTTCTCAAAATAGATATTACGTGAAAACTAAGCTGCAATAATCGTTTCTTCCGAGCTTAATGGTGCCGATGCACAAGAAATACAATCATCCTTGCTTAATTGAATTGCATCAACGCGAGCTTAAGAACGCATTAGTCATAGTCTAAGCAAAGGCGGTATAATGAGCGAAGAATATTGGGTATTCGGGTAATTCCGAAGATACAAAGTACAACATAATAAAATGGTTAGCCATGTTTACGTGATCTATCAATGGTGATTCTGATGTCAACAGTGTGATGATAGTTAACGGAACTCTTAACCGGACCTAAATTGGTACGCGTGCAAAATTAATAATCAATGATTCGACAACGTCATTACGTGGCTATTTTATATACCTACCATTAAATAAACCTCTAAAACGGTCGATGTTGTCGTATTACGTTATATCACGTACCGATTCGGTCCTAATTGGTTTTCAAAGAAAAACATCGGCGCGATAAAAACAGGATTTGTATCGTGTGAGAAAATGTATTTAAATGCAATGAAGCAACATCTTTAATTCAAATTTTGTATAGCATTCCTTATCAAAATCATCGGTTTATTTTTGTTGTTTTCTACCGTATCACAGCTGAACACTTTGATTTTGCTAACAGAAATAGAATATATAAAATCAAGCGTTCGTGTTGATGATCCGTTATATCACAACTGACAGACAAATAACTGTCTTCCGATCGTCAGTAGACGTACTGTAAAAGCGAACGAAAGCGGCGCGAAACTACGAAAGTCGAACATGGACTTAATATGACATAACAAAATGGTAGCAAACTGCGATGTTAGGGAAGCTCTGCTTACGAATGAAAGCAATTTGTCGCTTGCTCGAACGATGGTCAAACTACGTAACGCTAATAAGCACGTTAAAGATCCTAAAACAGCGGAAATAATATACAACAGTCATCTTAAATACGCGGAATGTGTAATAGTCGAAGCGATCAACTTAAATCAAAATAAATGAGCGCATAATCACCGATCCGGATAAAGCGTGTGAACCGAAAACAAATGCCAATTAAAACACGGACGTAAACACTAATATCCATGAATTTGAACAACAATCACATTTAGATAAACATCTTATTGGGGCAAAAATATTAATATTTCCGGCGTAATACAACTTACAACTCGGCTAACTTTTCTAGGTGAGAAAAAGTGTGTTAAAAAACTTGCTAGATCTAACACTTCCACTATTAGAAAGTAAATGCTACCCGATACGTTGATATTGTACTTGTCCGACATATACGTCAACATATGCTAAACCAACTAGTTCATTCAAATCACCATCATTTGTATAACGTGTTCGATCAACAGTGTTCCTTAAATTACGCGATTTGTCAATTAAAATATGGTATTTCTGTGGAATGCAGACGCTGATACGATCATAAATTTAGAAATATTCAGCCGAGTAAGATACAGGTTTATCGGCTAGTCAGATAATATATTAAAGTTCTTGCGTGCAAACGGAAATAATAAAGAATATTGAGAGGTGAAGTCAAGGGTCAAATAACATACAGTCAGCCAATGTGAAGGTGTTAGTGCAGTTTGTAGTACCCAAAGGTGCTATTGCATTACGATGACACATCGGCACGAAGCCAGTTTACCTTCCGCCATCCCGGAGTGCCATACCCAGCAATCTGCCTTGAGTTTATTTCTGTCTATCAGTTTCTCGAAGCTTTGCACAATAATACAAGAATATAATAATACAATCAATACCGAAGTGCAGAGCGTGCATTCACGCTTCTTAGTGTAAAGTTACATTCTAAACATCAAAAAGGCGTATTTTAATGACTTTCCATATTGATTTAAAATCATACCGTAAGTCATTGAGACTTTCTAAGCTAAAGTTTTATTGCAAATGATTCGAAAGCGAAAAATAATACACCGCGTCATACACCATCACACATTATTCTCTATTCTTCATAAAATTTCTATTAAAAAGCATAATATGATATTGTTTGGTAATGGCCTCGCTCCAATTGAGATATTTTGTCAACATTGCACATTTCACTACAGAAAAAGAAATCTTTCTATTGCGGAATTGAATGCAGTGTCTACGCACCGTCAGGTATTGACAAAATTTTTAATAAGTAGTAGTTCATTTAGTAGTTTTTCAAGTAAAAATTTCCCTGCGATTGAAATTGATTTCAATGACGATAATAAACATTAGGTTACGTCATGCATGAGCTCTTATGATCGTCAACAAAAAATTCGCATCCGGCTCCAAACGATGAAAAGTCCACGATAATACTGCAGCAAAAAAGGGGCAACACTTGTAAGAAACCGGTCGACAAGTATCTCGATGCGAGCAAGGTCTACGAAAACTTAGAGAGTCGAGAACAATGACAAATTGTTTTGTATGTAGCAACTCTGAATGTGTCTGGTGCGACATGTTAAACAATAGACGCGCTCTCAGCAATTAGTTGCGCCCGCGCATCGTCAGCATCATCAGCACCAGCAGAGCTAATAGCCGTGACGAATATAAGTCGGCATTACAGACCCTTTGTCACGTAACGCGTTAACTAAGCGGATAATCACCGCCGAGGTAATCACCAACTCCGATAATCCGATAGATACGGACGGCTTAAGCGATCGCCACCGTTGCAAAAAGTATTACGAAATTCGCTATTAAAATATGCAGCTTTTCCTCGCACGACTCCAAGCGAAGGACTCGGTCGCAATCTAAGGTTGCCTATTATCCGCCACGCTCCGAAAACCACCAAAAGGTAACACAAGAACAGCGGAAAAATTTTGAAACTTATTGCACAAGAGACGCCTCGTATTAAACAATAAAGGAGTAACTAATAACATCGATTATCTATCTGAAATCAGTTAATTGATGTTTACTACACCGGTAGTACGAGCGCAATAGGAGAACCGCCCACAACAGCCGATCCGATCTAACTTACTATACAATGTTACTTACCGAAACAGCGCAAGCGTTGGAAAGATATGAATTCTTACCTGTAACAAGAAATAAAGGCATCGTTAGAGAAAAATAAAAACACAGATAAGCCAGTTCAAAATGTTAACAAGGCCCACGTATTTGCTTAGTCATTACTTTTAAAAAACTACAATCGTGGAAAGTGCACAAAAGCAGTGGAGATGCGGTAATAGCAATTACTGATGACATGTAAACGAATTACGAGCATTACGTTGAAGATTACATACGAAAAGTCATCGAGTAGGACCAGTCGACAATTACGAAACAATGAACAAGAAAGTTTTAAAACAAAGAATCGAAAGCGCGGGCAAATACTAAACCGTATCACGTACAGACATTGAAAACCGCAATGAAAACTTGAATTTCAAAAAAACTTAAGATAACAATTTGAAATGTTACATTAATATTTTAATAAGCAGTAATAATATAGATCACGTTTTAGCTAGATCGACTTCCTTCATCTCAAGGACTATTTGAGATAGCCACGTTTGGTTAATACATAGACGTTATAAAGCGACATCTTTGGCCATATGGACTGAGAGAGATCTTACTTGGCCCGGCTATGCGGAAGCTTCGGACATATAATCGGTGTGAAGGTTATTTTTATTCTCAAGGGTGGGATTAACATTGTATGCATAAACTGTATTTTATCTGGAAAACGTATAGAAGGCGTGGAATGGTTAATAAAAGATTTACCATTAAACGAAGTATATTAGTGCTTACAAGTATGTGATTGGAGATCAAGTTCAATCAAGCGAGACGATTCTCGATTATTGAAAGTTTTCATCTGACATTACCACTATGCTTGTCATATTATATTTAAAATTTGCAATATCGTGATTTTCGCTGATTACACCTGACCTTATTGGTTAATAAGTAACGTTTGTCATGTTAGTCATAACTTACACAATATAGAGCAAAGCTATGAACCTTGAAACCGAACTATGGGCATAAATCATAAATCTGCCAACAATAGTCTACATGGCAGTACACTTTGTAGAAATAGTTTCGAATATTTCACTATATGGCCCCGAGTCGGCGCGTGCGCTCTCCACGACCGCAACCGGTCACGATCTAGAAGAATCGATTTTTCATAAAATTGTGACCTTAAGATTTTAGTGGCGGAGACAAATATTTGTGACCAAATCTAGATTCGAATCATGTACGAGTTGGGTTTTGAAATTTAGTTTAACACTTAAAAAAGATTTTACGGAGTACGATAAGAATAAACAATCTATGATCGCACAATAGTTCACTGTAAAACTGAGTTCACAGTTAACATCGAGTTAGAAAACCCACGCATCTAGGATAAAAGACATTGTGCAATTCACTAGCGGAGATATTTTGCACAAAGTAAACATTTTATTACAGCAATCCGTTTCTAAATAAAGATAATCTAAATTGGAACTAACAAGTAGAGGAATTCATAATAGAATTCCCACATTAAAATGCAAGGTCTTTTAATTGGGAGTCTTTGATCATAATAAGGCACGTCTTAAGAATAGTAATACACAAAACTCGTGAGACATTAGTCCGGTACCTAATAATTAATACGAAAATGAGCTAGATAATTGACACAAATAAAACAGGAAGCCTTACGATTACGTAAATCCAGCAGGTCGTTACAAGCTCTGATATTTGTCTATGTTTTTTCGAATCTGAGACAAGGTTATGTTGAATTTTAACGTTACTACATATTAGTTTCTTATCATTGAAAGCTTCCGTCAATTCTATGAGTGAAATATTTTTAATTTTTAAATTGGTGAATTCAAATGGACCAAATCAACAATTTACATCCTGCATCATTGCAACGGTAACTTTTAAAAAGGTCGTAGTGTCAAAAGCCTCTAAAGTTCTAGAAACAAAATCCATTGATAAACAAACCAAAACAAATAAAACATAAAAGGCATTTAGATGACATAACACAAACCAAGATGGGTGCATTTGATAAAACAGGTTGTAGGATGGCACCGCCTTGACCGAGCGACTTGTCCACTATATACTTTAATTGCTATAAACCGTGACACTATTAACATTTCTCGTAGTTCGTGCTTGCATACCTGAACGTAACTTCTGACATTAAAGGCATAGAGCTTAATAGTCTTAGTACCAACGGATTGATATGCTGAATTCCTTTGTGTTTGCGATAATGTTATAGAGGTCGTATGAAATTGGAATTGGCTTGTTGTAGTTGTGGTTATGTTAGCTACATCTGAATTACAGTTCTTTTCAATGGTTATTCAAGTAGCTACATGTTAATGGAGAGAATTAACTTTAATTGAAACTTTAATGATGCCACAAAAAACTCACTGTGCGTTCGTTTTAAGATCATTAATATCATCTTATTAACTGCATATCATTTATATAGTTTGCGCAAGAGTTTAATTTTTTGTATCAGAACAATGGACGGGATAATCATTAATTTTAATTTGAACAAAAGGCAGACAATTTAAGAGCTAAGTAGTTGGGGTCTAAAATAAAAGGAATTGTAATGAACCGGTTGATCAATCAAACGGCACGCGCCTGGTTGCGTTTGCGCATCAAATTAAGGTTGCCACGAACCGTAATACACTGTTCAAATAAAATGTTTTATTTTTTTATGTGCAATGTGAATTTCGCAATAGGTGGTCAACTGGAGTAGTTAAATTACACATTATACTAAAACATCATTGTTTAAATGCAAGGTTCTAGTAAAAAAAACTTAACAGCATTCAGTTCAGTACTCAAAACCACAAACCATATGTATCAACTAAACTAATGAACCATGAGCACACCCTACTACTGTCTTGCTCTGTAACCTTTGCGGTTTTAAACCTCCTATGATTAATCGCAAATATATATCATTAAGCGCACGCGACGGCCCGATGATACGCCAATTACTTTCGTCTTGATAAACATGTCTTAAGGAGAGACAAGTAACGTTATAATTTGCGAAGCTCGAGGGCTTCACCGATCCGAAACAGTTTCATAACCTCGCGACAAACCAGAGCAGCCAATACCGTAGCACATGTAAGAACGTTTTATTGATTGCCGATCGCAATCATTATTATTATACATTGCGCAATGTTCTGAACACACGCGTGCCGGACACTAAGGAGTGGTCAACAATCAGTCTGTTATGTCGCAAATAGGCGGTTATAGTTTGTAATAAATAAACGCCGACTTTCCGTCGTTCCGCAAACTCAAGGAGATCAATGCATGCAATTACCTGCCACTACAAATGTATACACTTTAATTTGTAGGGGACTTATCTCGGTAATTACGTAAATAAACAGCCTTCGTACGCACTTTGAGAATTAGTTGAGAATAATCTGAACGATCGCGTAACAAGAACGTAAAAAAACCTCAAATTACACAGTCATTAAAGTTATTTGCTTAAGTTATTGGAAAGTGTGGAGGGAAACAGTGAAACGTGGCAATCGGCGTGTCCTGGCGGTTAAACTCGAGTCAACACAAACAAAGGCCGATGGAAAGTTAGCGCCGAGCGCACCGGCCGAGCACTGAATACAAATCGTCAACAATACATCAGCCGAGAGAATTTCCCAACGCTCTGTCACCGTGAAACTAGAACGTGAAGAAAGCTTTTTTATTCACATACTAAAAACCCTATGAAACAATTGTCGTGCCGCGTTCATTCCGCGGGCACGTCAGCAAGGTTGGCGGTATTGTTGAAAGCACCGGCCACCGTGACACTCCCAGCGAGTCGTTGGTTAATCACTTCACGTTTTGTACTGACCGCAAAAAAAATCGGGCACCTTGCGGAGCAAGGCCATGCGCTTGTCTTAGTTTCCATCGCTCATTTTAAATAATTACGCCAACAATGCACACGGTATTGTTAGAACGTAGGGCTTTAAACAATCGCGACACAATTTTTATGAAGGCAAACTGGGTATCGCAAACGAGAAAGGATGCAACGCGATGAGCCTTAGCATCGCGGCCAAATGTCAAGTCGGTGTATTCGCTATGAACTTTACGGCTCACCTGTCTGTTGCTACGTGCAGTCAATTCAATCGGCGGTGTGTTATGTTACAACTTATAGATTTCTGAAAGGAAAGAACCGGTGACTGTTACGGCAAGTGTTGCTCAACCAGACTCCGCGCGACGCTGTTAAACGTACCCAATGATCATAAACCGAATCAAGGTTATTCATTATGAATCACGTGGCTAATGAGCGTTATCGTTTCCCTCTTTCACGAGTATATTCTGGTCAGATATCCTATTTACAGATAGCTAAAATTGCTGTTGAACTTTGTTGAATATTAGGTAAAGAAAATGTGTGCAGTGACCTATTGTAGTAATATCATTAGTCCTACTGCAGCACAATCGAAAGCAATTAAACCGTCGTAGACCGCAGCATTGCAAGCTGCAAGGCGTTAGCGCACGGCGCGGTGCCGCCCTCGCCGCTCTACGATCTAGTACAGGTTCGGTGCATAGCTTAGCACAATTACAAAGCGGGTTAGGCTCGTGTTTTATCGAAGGCGAAATCGAGTTGGGTGACCGTGCCTTTCACGGAGCCCGGCCACGCCCACCGGACACCACGGGCGACTTTGCCTTCACTGCCCTAATAGTTCCATATCTAGTTCGACCATTATTCCGTTCGGTATAGTTCAGCCCGACGCTTTCGTTCCAATTAAGCTAGCACCATTTTGTAACAATAACTATTTTGTCACCCACAGCGACCGCACTAGCTGACATCTTCGATGTTTCCAATAAACCGCATTACAAATTATAAAGATAGTATGAATATAATTTCGTGACTGCGGCAAGAAGATTACGTTACGGAGCTCGTGCCGATTGAAATTGAAAAAATTATCCGATCATTGTTTCCAAACTCTCGAAGATTTCTATGTCGTTAGCGGTTGCAAACTAGGCTAATGAGCATTTCTCCGGGGAGGTTACACAGCCGCTGTAGAACAATGAAGCTCCGGTTGATATCAACTGAACAATACGTAAATAGAGTCAAATTAAGCACGACACTTGTATTTTTTCGTATTTAGGCCTCGCGGCCTTCCTGTCTCGTGGCGGGCGTTAATTCGCCATTCAATTTCCAATTAAACGCTTGATTCTCAATGCCAGCTGGGTCGGAGGTGGTCGCTCTACAAACTTAATAAAAGGCGGGTGGTGGCGCGCGGCTCGCCAGTGCCCGAAACACAGCCACTGGCCGACGCTTTTGTCTCCTTCGGTCCTTTCACTTTGCGCGCTCATGTACCAATACGTAGCGTTCTACACGATTAACAAAGAAAGCCCGACTTAGATAAGTTTATGGATTAACGTGTTGTGTTCAAGTGTTTATGTTCTATGTGCAATTTGACTAAGAAGTGATGTTTTCCAAACTTTCAGATGGTGAGAGGGGCGGCCCTAGCGCTGGTGCTGGCGCTGACATGGGCGTGTTCGCGTGCAAGCGTGCTCGTGCCTACATACGTGCTGCCGCCTGACTCGTTCGTGCGCGACCAGCGCAGCCTCGGCGCGGCGCCACAAGACAGCGCTCACGCCGAGTCGCAGAGAACAATCAAACGACTCGTCGGCGGACACCTCAAGATTAAACCCGACAAAGAATATGGCACCGCCAAGAATTCTTTACACTACAACGAGAAGAGCGCGAGTGGTAAATTCGTAGGCGTGATCGCGCCGGACCAGTCAGGCGGCAACGTGGGCTGGAATCAAGGGATATGGGATGACGGCATGCTCATGTCCAGCGCCGGCGAAGGAAAAGACGGTCCGAAGACAAAGGAGGTCGATGAAGATAAAAAAACACTAGCAGATCAGGTGGCCGAAGGAAAGTATGGTCTCATTCAAAATGAAATATTCGCCAAAGCTCCTAAACGACCTGGAATCGTAAGCTACGAGCCAAACGCGGAGACTCGATCAAAAGATAACCTTCAAAGTCTCGGTGGACTCAAGAAAGATGAAATTTGGCTCGCAGAGGATCACCTACTAGTTATAAAAGGGGGATCCTTCCCTGAGCGTACTCAAGAGACTGAAGGTAGACCATGGCCACCGATCGACAACTATGAAGCGCCTAACAGGCAAGTAAAGCTACCACAGAAACCCAAAGTGCCACCGCCCTTTCCGGTACGACTCTCCGACAACGGACCGCTCGTTTTCCTCACGCCAAACGGCAGTGTCCCTGCGTCCCTTTTCCCTTCCTTCTTTACAGGAGAGGGCGAAGGCCCTCTTCCTCCTCCGCCATTCCTCTTTCCATCGGGAGCGCCCTACCCCTCGAGTGATAATCAGAGAAACGCTACTTCCGGGGGAGCGCCGCAGCCAGGTCCTCCGTTCCCATTCCTACCCGGGAATGCGAGCGAGGGAGCATTCCCTTTCCTCCCATCCATGAACGGCTCTTTTCCAGAAGGCTTTCCACCGGGCGCAGTGTTTCTACCACCACCGAGCAACCAGTCAGACCTATACGACGAAGACGACCCTTCGATCTACTATCCGCCGCCCTACAATTTTTCCTACCGCGCTGACTACAACAATAAAGTGCCTGCGGGCCCACTAGTACCTGGAATTGTACTGCCGCCTCCACCAGACTTCTTTGCTCCAATGGAGGAGAGCACGACAGAGGGTGTGAAGACTACTACCGCTAGACCGTCCACGGCATACACAAGGACAAAGACGACCCTGAGGCCGACGACCAAGCACACAATGCAGCGCACGAAGTACAAGACGCGACCTACCACGACTGAGGCGCCAACAACCACTGAAATACCAACAACGATAACGACACCGCGACCAGTAGAGATCGTGACTACCACAAAACCAAGGAAGCCCCAACGCATTCCCTCGAGACATCCTGTAAGGGTTCATAACTTGTCAGACGAAAATACAACAAGGCCGAAAACAGACAAACCTGTTTATAAAACACGAACGAAGGTTACATCCAAGCCTCTCTCCGTGTCCGTAATTTACGATTATCCAGAACCACAAGTATACGACAACAAAGTACCGACGACATCGGAGAAGCCGTACATAATATACGACGTGCCACAGAGACCTACAGTTACCACGAACGATATATCTTCCACGCAAGTACCGCTGAGAGCACACTACTCAAACGTACAGAACGACGTGCCTACTACGAAACTGCAACCTGTCTACAACAGGAAACCAAACGATAATGGGTTTGCGTCTTACTACTTCTATGATGAGCAGCCAAAGACCTCGCCTTCCCCAGCCACATACTTCGATGGCAGAAATTACTACAAAACGGTAACGGTCAACCAAACGCCTTACCCACAACAGCAGAACGTCAATACCCAGACAGGTTTTAACCCAGCAGTGGATATTTCGTACGGAGCTATTGACCAAGCCGATGCACTATTCCTGTGGCCACAAAAACAGGGACCACGTACTCTGACACAGGAATACTTCAGTATACAGAAACCTAGAACACAGCCGGTCTATGTACAACAGCAGAAACAGAGGCCAGAAGCTTTCTATCAGCAAATCGCTGATATACAACAAACTATTGATTTCTTTACGACGAAGAGGCCCAAAGTACACTCCCACAGGCCGCATACACACAAACCTAAAGCTATTACTGGCAGACCAGTCTATCAGTTCAGCTACCAAACCCAACCGAGGCCAGAACAGTTGCCCTTCCGTGCACCCAAATTGGACCCGGAACCTTTCAGGCCTATGGTGAGCTACAGCAAGCCTTTCAATGTGGCAAATGACTTCAACGCTATAACTCCGTCAGTATCACCTGGTTACAATCAGCAATACCTGGTCGAAAACGTGCCAGTGACGACAGAGTCGCCGACTTCCAGCAGATTTTATCCTACAACAAAAACTTACGATGAAGACTATGAGGATTCTCAGTTTTCTAAGGATGTTCGCAATCAGAAAAACCGCCACCAGTTTCAGATACAGAGCGACCAGCCCGCGCCTGTTCATCATGTGTCAAGGTATCCGAACACTACGCCGAACCCAATCAGCCAGGGATACTACACAAAACAGGACGAGACATACTTCGATGACATAACAAAGAACTCGTTTGACGTGTTCGGTAAGAAGCTGGAGGACAACACTCACGATGTCAACGGATTAGCAGTGACAGCTCCGCTCGACACAGTCAGAACGCCGATAAACAACAACATTAACCTGCAATACGCCTACGAGCTCGTCGAGAACCAGAGCCCTAACCCACCGTCTCTAGACAGAGATACTCTTGTTAACTACCGTCTCTCGAGGCCTACAGTCAACCCAGACAGTGAACAAATACCACCACAATCGAACGCTGAGCTGGTGCAACAGAAACCACACTCACTAGAAGACGATACGTTAGTCAATGATCGTTTTCCGCGACCGACAATAAATCCTGACAGCGAGTTCATCCCCATCGCGAACCCCGGCTACAGGACATCACAGCAGTACAGAGCGCCGACACAGGTGCAGAGGCCTCACTTCAGGGGCGAGCAGTACGACCTGAACAGCCCGTCACTGGCGGGAGACACGGCCGTCAACTACAAAAGACCACTGCCACCGGTTAATCCTGACGCGGAGTGGATAGGACCGGTGAACACGGCGGGCGAGGGCCGACCGGGATCGTTCGTCTCCTACAGGCTGCCCGGAGAGGGAGCACACGTGTACTTCCTCACGCCGCAAGCCGCGGCGCAGGCGGCGCGCGAGAGGTACCGGTCGCCGGGCTACGGCCGGTGAAACCAAAGCTCTAGTCTGAACTGATAACGTCGCCCGCACGCGACGTGCCGTGTAAATAAAAGCGCAAATGTGATGTTAAAGTGTCCTAAGTAGTGTAAGAGACTAGCGGGATGGACCGCGTTGCCATAATATTTAAACAGCGAGTCTAGTTTTATGTGAGACACGTTCTCAATCAGCGATTTTGTGAAAAACGGACGCTCTACTTTTGATACGTTATTTATTAAATTATTTCTAAGAGACTGTGGTGCATGCATAGTGATAGTTAATTTATTTATGTCAGTATTCAACGAACTATATGGAATGATGTGATATGTGTGCGATGATTGTGGCATTGTTATTGAAGTAATGATGGCAGCAATTGTTAATTGTATAAAATTGTTATTTAAAAAGTTGATGATGTATCAACGTGATTTTGTATTGTATTTTTAAAACAAAGAATTTGAAATAAAATAATACAAAATGTTACGAATAAATGGTGTTTTGTTGTTTCCTCTTTCCCATACCTAGTAAGGCACACACTAAAATGAAGAAAACGCTATTAACTAAGACAAGTAATAGATTCAAGAACAGATGTAACGCTATTACTCAACGAACGATAACTAAATCAACTAGTTCGATGATGTAAAACAGTTTCAGGTCAGTTTTTTACCAAACAAAGTTGTTCAAACACTGAATGATCGATAGTAAACTAAGCCAGGGGCAAAAACTGCTACCTTAGAACAATTACTCAGTAATGTGTAACATAAAAACGTTTACAACTTGACCTAGCAAGTACACAAGGTCATGTGGTCACTTTCCCCTGGATATTGCGCTCATAGATACTCATTACTGCTATGAAAGTAAAGTGTAGGTAAATGACTGTAATATTAATAGTCAAGGAGATTAAATACAGTATTTATAGGTGGTTATTGGTTCAATGACCGCGTATTGAGAGATAGCTGGACTATAAATAAGTGAACCATCTCATAAATACGCAATCTTAAATTAATGATTGTTTACTCATTTTATGAAAGCAAAACAAAGAATGTAACTTGCAAAAACTTATGACATTATTTTTTTGTAATTTTGTTAAAAGCTCAAGGTGAGAAAAAATTCAAAATCTTTGCAATGTAAGGTCATCCAACACTGATATAACTTCAATATTCCATATTTTAATTTTTCCGTTTTTGCTTAATGGATTCGATTTCGCTTGCAGAGGTCAGATAAAGGTCGCTTCGAGTAAAATACAGAGTTTTAGCAAATTAGTCAGACTGAAAGATGACATTGTGAAAAACATTAGGATGACGAAACTTAACATATTCAACTACTTTGTCAATATCCTAGAAACTAACTTTGTTTTGACCAACTTATTATGCCATTCGTTCCGAATATATTAAAACAGAAATATGTGAGATCTATAACAATACAGGTTGTATACAAAATTAATTCTCTTCAGTCGCGCCTATTAGCCGTATCGCAGAACTTATGAATATGAAAAAGATATTCATGAAATGAGTAACATGCTGAACTTGACTTGCCAAGGCGTTTAGCGTTGAATCAACAATACATAATGGTTGTTTTGTAACTTTAGGATGCGAGGAATAGAAATAATACTTGCATGAATGTCGCTTTACGTGTATATCTGTCTATCTCACAGCGTTGTTCTTATAAACTACGCAACAGATTTAGATGCGGTTTTCTCCCTTATTTAGACATTTCTTTCGGAAGGTCATCATCGGCCTAGGCTTTTGCCAACTCTGGTGAAGTCAGCTTCCAGTCTAAACGGATGCAGCCGAATACCAGTATTTTACATGGAGCGACTGCCTATCAGACCTCTACAACCCAGTTAGTACTGAGTAATGAGATACCCTTTGGTAAGACTGTTGTCAGACTTTTGAGCTACTGACTACCTATAACGACTGTCAGAGAAGATCTACATACGAGTATGACAGCCAGGACCAACGGTTTAACGTGCTTTCCGAGGCACGGAGGAAACTCTGTATGTAATGGGTGGTCACCCATCCATGGATCAACCTAGGCAAGCGCGGGTTAAGTTTAAGATCGACCCCGAGCGGCTGTTATTATTTAGCCACGAGCTCCTCTTTCAGATTCGATTTCTTCCGGAAGGTTTACGTGTTTAATACGTAAAGATTCTTAAATTGGACTCATGCAAAGCGAGGGTCGGTTACTAGTTATAATCTAAACTGGGCACGTCACACGCCCTTTGCGCCAGTTTTGGCTAAATGAGTTATTTTGAACACATACCAAGCGTAAGAAAAGCACACGCTACATTTGGTTTCATACAAAATTTATTATTTAGGACTTTAGTATGAAACCGAATGCAGCGAAAATTCCGCAACTCATTTTACACGATTTACAGCTCAAAAAATTACGCTTGTTTGGCCTCACCCTAAGTTTAGGCGTAAGACCAAACGCGTTATTATGTGAATTGTGAGTCGCGTATGAAAGTCGACTCATTTTAGGAACGTCGTCGTGTGACACAAACATAACTTTTCTATGAAATCAAATTTAGCGTAAATTACGCGTCTCACAACTAACATGATTACGCTCGTTTGGCTTCAGTTTATGCCGACTGGTACAAGAGCCAGACCGCCTATAGAAAAAAGAAATTTAAAGCTCTTAGAACGAGAATCTTTGTTTTATCACTAAATAACAATTTTAGATAATTCAACCCCTAAGGCGTATAATACAAGATGTTGTTTTTTATCATTAACACTAGAAAAGGGATATTTACCATGTTTACTGTTTTTTTTTTGAGTTCCCGATATTTCGGCGATGTTGCAAGCACCATGATCACAGATAAACTGAAGTTATTGCGGGTGGGTGTTTATGAGCAGACAAATCGGTCTACCCTCTTTCTTGTTCGTTTTTTGCACTCAGTACCGCCACCACTGTCACTCGCAACTCGATTCTGTTCCCGACACACGGAACTCACCCGTCTCGTGTCCGTATCCCGTTTCTAGTGTTAAATAAAAATGTAGAAATCTAATATGCCGTTTTTTAGTTTTTTACAAGGTAAAATGACATTTTTCCCCATTCTAAATCCCATAAGGAGCACGGCTTGTACCTATATTAAAAACACTCGATATATTTAATGTAAAGCCGTAACAACGGGAACCTAGTAAAGCGAACTGACCTGTGTCGGGCTCCTGCGTCTGCGGCGCGTCCTGCAGCGGCTCGGTGTAGAGGCGCAGGTACACGTCGATGGCGACGCGCGCGCAGCGGAAGTAGAACGGGTGCGCGCGCAGCACGTCCTCCAGGCGCAGCAGCCCCACGTACGAGCGCAGCGTCATCTTGCGCATGCAGTACGAGTGGAAGTCGAACTGGTCCTCCATTATTTCGGAGAAGTGCTGTGGACGAGTTTAATGTGTTGTTAGCTAGCGAAACTCCGAGACGGTATTTGTAGGTCAATGACCCCTGGCAGTGTAGTTACTAATTATTAGGTAATACACCTCCAGCGAACCCTTAGAACCTATGCACACGGTGCGTTGCGGCAAGATTTCGCCGCATTGGTGGGCACACCGACGGTGCGGCGTCGCGGCGTTGCTCAAACAGAGGTTTTGCCACATAAACAACTGAGCGGTGCTGTTCTGTTATTGCATACTTTTATGCAAGTTACTGGCTTGTGTATTTGGGGCTTGAAGTTACATATTATAAATCACAAATCATAAATCTCACATCGAGGAAACCTGTGTCCCAGCAGTGGGAATGTTATAGTCTGGTTATACTATGTAAGTTACATAATATCAAGCCTGTAATCCCCGAAGGGTTAGTTAGAGGTACCCAATTATAGTACACCCACATTTTGCCAGTTATCTTTAAGTTCCATATAATAGGGGGGGGCAAGCTTATTGCCATCAACCGAGCACCAATCCAGACTCCGTGGCAAATTCCTGCTGGGAAAACCCAATAACATTTTGCCCGATCCGAAAATGAAACCCAGGACCTCACGCTCAGCTCTCGCGCTTGCCACCACTCGACCAACGAGGCAGTTATGCGACATACCCTGTCAACTTCGTGCGCCTTCTTGAGGGCTTCGCCCCATTGGTGTTGCCGCTTATACGACGCCGCGGCCTCAGTCTGGAACCACATGCACTGCATCTCGTTCAGGTTCTCTGTCGCCGGTACACCTGCAATAAAGAACAGTCAACTTAACAACTATCAACTTATTTTCACTTAAATAATAATCAACTTTCATTTAAGTTGGTGGTCAACTACTTTTCACCTCTATGACTTTAGTAATAAGGTTGAAAACTAGTCAACCGCGAACTTTTCCGGCTGTATATAAGTTTATTTTGTTTTTGCGCTTGACGCTGTCTTTGATTCTATCGATAATTCGTCGCATTCGCGCAACATCTAAAATACATATACGATCAACGCACATCTTCGATGCATCAAAGCTACATGCGGACGCTCTATTCTGCTTCCTATTCCAGGCTTATGTACCAGTAACACGAGGATATCGGGCTATGGCCGATAATGAATGACCTATTCATTGTTTCGTACCTTCTCAGGTAGTTTTACCAAAGGGGGTGGTATTACCCAGTATTAACTGGGTTGTGGAGGTCAGATAGGCAGTCGCTCCATGTAAAATACTGGTATTCAGTCTGGAAGCCGACCCCATAATTGGGATAAGGCTAGTCAGATGGTGTACCTTCTCTGGTAAACTTGGCGCACATCTCCTCCGCCCGCTTGACGTGTCCGGCCCGCAGCATGTAGCGCGCGCACTTGCTGTTCACGTAGCGGTCGGCCGTGTCCATGGCCTGCGCCTCCTCTAGCCACTGGTACGCGGACACCGGGTCGCCGGCATGCTGCAACGTAATGTTTGTTGTTTTAGTTCGTGTGGCGTATTGTTGGCCTGAGAAAAGTTTGGTCATATTAAGAACCTTGTCATACTAAATTGTCAAGTAATAAACTAATACGACAAAGTTCAAAAGTGAGCAATGTTTTCGTAAGTTTTATTTTCTTTTGCGTTCCATACATGCCCAGTTTGCTTCTTTCAAGGTAGTGGGGAGAGTAGGGCGTGTGTGCAAGTACCTTTTTGAAGAACAAATCATGTCAGTTTTTGTAAAAAATTTGGTAATTTTAAGTTCTACTTTTGACATTGCAATATGGTTTGTACTGCCTTCAGACTTAGCCTAACTCCAGCGCAAGCGCAGCCGTGATTTTATTGAATATAACGGCAGCTGGACGTCGTATTCACGTAGCGTTTACACTGAACCATCACCCCTAAATCAGCAACTCCAGCCAATAAAAACAAATCCAACCAACCTTGAAAATTCTTCCTTTAACAATAAACAATTCTATAAGCGTAGGCGTATGTTCGATGGCTGCATCAATATAATGCAGGGCCCTGTCAGTCTGCTCCTTATGATCAAAGTGTTGCGCGGCGTAATAGTACGCCCAGAGCAACGCGCTGGCCGGCTGCTTCGTTTCACTAGGGTCGGAGCCGAATGTGCCATTTATTGAAAGGTTCTCCAAATATTGGAGTATTAGTTTCTCTATTGTGTCCGCTTTGCTCTTGTCCTGGTATAACGATCTGGAATTATTGAAAGGTGGATTAAGATTGTGGACGATGGCGGCATAAGTTAATAATAGAAATCTAGTTACAGTACAATGGAAGAAATATCTTTCTTGGAGGGAACGGATCTTTTCGTTCTAATAATCTTGAAGCAAGCAAGAAATGTTTAAATGAAGGCAAAAACTGTATTTTTTTCTTCTACCTTAGCTTATATCGAGCTGACACAAATGCAAGACATATTTGTGTCATCATTTGTAGTGCTTCATGGTTTTATGTCCGTGGCCTGACAATGCCACAAGATTCTGACGTTAATTCCAACTGGTTTTAACGTCAGAATATTGTTTAAGCCATACAATTTCCACAGAAAATTTCACAAATGTTGGTGTGGTAACATCTTAAAGTAGATTAATAAATGAAATATCAACTACAAGTTCCAAAACAGAGTCCTGAATGCCAAACGACAGCCGCTATGACTCACATCCACTTTAAGCACTAAGTGCGGAAACTGATCTTTATTACATAGAATTTAGAGTCCTACCTGATATCAACAAATAGCGGGGGTATTCCTTTATGCAGTCCGTGTCTGAGGTACTCGTCGACTAGTTTCTCGAAGACGGGCTGCGCAAGCGCCTCCGTCAGCTGCAGGCGACGCGGCGCTATCGCTCGCGGGAATTCTTTCCTGGAAACGAAATAAGGTAGGTTGTAGTTAATCTTTCTTTTATGTATTTGGGAAAAAATCCACCCTATTCCCAACTATTGCAACTCCTGAAAGCTAGAATCAACAGTGGCGACACCCTGAAAAGCGGCAACACAATGAAGTTCGACTACTCCCTGAGAAACAATTCAACTGGTAAGCCAGTTGAATTGTTGAAATTAACGGAAACGTAAAAAAATATTACATGTCTTTTTATTTATGTGTATTGTATATTGATCTATAATGATATGAAAGAAAAAGGAGTAAATGAAGTCTGACAGGGGAGAATGCAAAAACAAAACGTGTTGCGCCGACCCAAAGTAGCATGGGACAAGTGCAGGAAGAAGATGATGATGATGATGGAGACTTCAATAAATCTACTATAGTCACAACTACAGTAGTTGGGAAAATGCTAGGCAGCGGTTGGCTTGCAGTCTAACCAGATGCATCTGAATACCATTATTTTATATGGAGCACCAGGATACTGGGTAGTATGTGCACATTGGATAATTTGCGACTAACACGGAGCACCCACGGACAAAAGCAAGTCGGATTTTTTCTAAATTCACACGAACCAAATCGCCAGTAAAATCTACTTCTTATTAAAAGCAAACATAAGGCCTTGTACCACATTTAAGCACACAAACAAAACACTCCTATTAGATCTATTACCACTATCATTATCGATCCGCAATACATTATGTAACTAGGCCGCTATATATATTATAACGTTATGTATTACAGATAATGTGCTCCACGCATACATAATATAGCAGGCATAGGCATTTGAATAACTAGGTAGATAATATCGGTATTTGATGAACATATGCATGGATATACCTAATCGTGATAGACAACCAGATGTTGTGCTGAGGAGTTTGTTGTGCCACTTTTTCTCCTTAGCTCAATCACTAGGTGGTGAAGGACCGTCGTTTTGGGGGATTGTCTTATACGGGGTGGAAGGTACACCGACGCGAAAACGGTTGCCACGTATTCAATAAGTACAACATTCTGAGCCACATAGAAATTTTTCATGGTATTTAAAAAAAAATCTGCTGTTTCCTGCAAAAGTGCAATACCTACACGGTCAAAATGTATGGAAACGCTGATTTGTGAGTGGGGGCTCAGTTTCCGGGTACCCGTTTTCGCGTCGGTGTCCCTTAAACCCTGTATAATTTTAATGTTCAAGTGCAGCTGATTTATTTTCCAATTTCCTTTTTCTTATGTTTACTTTTGAATATAATTTTTTTTTATTGTTTATTTAATCATTTTTTTTTGTTGTTTTGTCCTGTGCGAGACTCATCATCTGCCTGCCTTTTCCCAACTATATTGGGGTCTGCTTCCAGTCAAACCGGATGCACTTCAATATCAGTATTTCACATGGAGCGACTGCCTTTCTGACCTCCACAACCTAGTTAGTACTGCTGGATAACACGATACCCCTTGGTAAGACTAGTTGTCAGACTTTCGGGTTGCTTACTACCCGTAACAACCGTCAAAGATCTACAATGACAGCCGGGACCAGCGGCTTAATGCGCTTTTCGAGGCACGGAGAGAACTCGGTAAGTAATGGGTCACCCATGTAAAGAACAATCTAGGCAAAAACCTAAAGATCGGCCCGAGCGGCTGTTATTATTTAGCCACGGGCTCTTCCTGTGCGAGGCTAATAAATACTTTATCTTTCTTTCTTTCTTTGATTTGCAGTCTAATTTAAATATATGACTAGATTCGACAGAAGAATTATGTAGTTTTTATTTTGCGTTTTAGCAGTAAGGCAGCAATTGCTTGCATCAATACAAACAAGTATTGTATGAGACAAAACCTTCTAAAGCTTCGCATTTCCGAAATATAAGCTATCAAAGTTCTGAAAACGAAGAGAGGTAAGCTAAGAAATGTGCAACACCAATTTCTGAGATTATTATATAATCTATATTTCTAAAAAATAACGTAATATTGAAGAAACTATTATCAGTTATCGATTACGATTATTTCCGGCATATATCGTCAATTGGGATTATCTTCAAGTATTGGCCTATTATCTAAATATCACCAATAAACTGTTGGTCCGATTAGGAATTATAATTAGCTTGAATGATGGGTTCATGCTTTCGCCTTTCTGGGACATCAAATGTTTCTATCACATCTTTTGTAAAAATTATAAATGTGAAAGTTTGGTTGGATGTTTGTTATTCAATCACGCCAGAACGGATGAACGAATCTGGTTGAAATTTGGCACAGAGATAATCTGGAATCGCACATAGGATCCTTTTTAACCCGGTAGTATGATCCCGTGGGACAATAACCGAACTCCATGCGGGCAAAGCCGCTGGTCTTTATTAAAAACAATGACCCTATAGCATTCCCATTGTTGGGACACAGGCCTTCTCTTTTTCAGAGAGGCCCACCAAGCAGGCCCAGTGCAAGTTGGCGCCAAAATTATACAAATATGTAATCATATATGGTACTTACTTATATACATCAAAGAAGGCCACTTTTTCATCAGGATTAGCAAGTTGTTTAGCTTCTATAAGTTTTTCATAATACATCACATTCTCAGGATTTCTCTTCAATAAGTCTTCATAAACAGCTTCTGCTTCCTTGAACCTGAAAAATAAAGTATTTTTTACAGTAATGAAGAACATAGAATCTTAGTTGCCTACTTTTTCCTTCATGCTTGCTAGTTGAGGTTAGAGAAACCTCAACAGGCCCAGTATTAGAGGATACTGCAGCACGCGTACCACGACCACGGTAGAAACTGGTTTTGTCGACGGAAGAATCGACAAAATAACAGATTTCTTTTGTTGATTTGTTTTGTCATTTTGTCGATTCTTTTGTCGACAAAACCCGTTTCTATAGTGATCATGCTACGCGTGCAGGATCCTACGTTTGATCTAGTGGGGGAACAGCAGGATACAGGCAGCTATCAGTTGTCTCAACTGCCTGCCTAATTATAAATTAATTAATAAAAAAAACTGCTTAAAAAGGCAGGAGTTATTCTTGCAGAGAGCTACAGATGCAATAAGTAACTTGTTGGTATCAAGAATGGGTGCAACAAGAATCTAATTGGTTTTTTGGAGTATTCCACGTTGGACATAGATATACGAGATCGATGATTATGACGACAATGTCAGGCGCAGCAGCTGATTTTCAACTGTTTTTTTTTTAATAGTATGACAATATCGAACTAACCTTTTCAATTTCAAATAATATTCTCCAGAGGTTTCCTTAATGGATAACTTATCAAGTATTTGGGCTGAGAACTTGTGTAGATGCTGCAATGCCCTCTCATACTGTCCAGACTCTGCCAGCACCATATTCTGGTACAGAAGAAGTTCTGAATGCTCATAATCATAAGGCCCCTTCATCTGGTTGGTGCGGAAAGCATCCAGGATGCTGTTGGCCATCTCATAGTCACCAAGGAGATGGTAACTCATGGCAAAACCGATCCAGGACGCTCTCTGTGTCGGTCTGAGCATGAACAGCTGGTAACGAGTATCCTGGAAATAAGTTGAGTATTTGTCAGTGTAACTCATTTGTTTTATTATAGTTCTGGCTGATATCAGCCCAAAATACCTGTTAGTTTCTGGATTCGCAGTCGTAAGGACTTTTCAATATTAAACACACTTCATATAAGCAAGCTAGATGTTCAATAGGTGTTAATTTTGCCTGCCTTGAAATATACTGGGTGTAACAGAAAGGTAGTCATATAAAAGGATATGCTGCAGACCATCAAACTGAACCACTTTCTCTATGGGTTCAATATTGTGGTTCAAGTATCGTAAATACGAAAAAAATATCATTATTTATGGCCCTCTCGATTACCACGGCAGTATTATGAATAGTTGTGGTATAGCGATAAAATTATCAAATTTCAACATTTTAAGACTATTTTTAAATAACCCACAGCTGAGTTTTTTTTTCCTAATGTTAAAATTAGCTGTGGGTCAAAGTCCCTAGACAATAACAATGCTAAGACAGTCAAGCCAAATGACTGTCTTATAATAGACCATAAAAAAGGATGTTTAGTAAACAACTTCTGATGTCAAATAAAGAGTTTGCATCTAAAACAACAACAACTAAATGACTTAATGATACTTGCAACTGTGACATCAAAATTCAAAGCATTGTGACATATTGTGTGCGAGATATGTTTAAAGAATCATCTATTTTGATTTTATGCTTGTTAAATTTCATTTGTAAGGGTGTTTTTTGTTTAACTTTATTTAGTAACTATATACATTATTGATAATAAAGTTCTGGAATTAAGGAACAGTGTATTCGTTTTATTAAGCCTAACCTTTAACTAAAACTCAAAAAACTTAAAAGGAAATATTGTGTAAGCAAATCTCAACTAGTTTTACTGTCTTAACATATTCACTGTGGCCATAAATTGATACATCAATATAAAAAAAAAAAAAATTAAAAACACTGACTCACTTTGTACCCTTCCAAATCACGCATCTGAATTTGTAACAGCGACAAATCCCGTAGAATCTGAATGTTTTCCTTCTCCCACTTGAGGGCATTACGGTAACATTTGATGGCCTCATCGTACTTCTTGTCTGAACGCTGCAGCAGACCATACACATGCCAACAGACGGGAGACTTGAGGTCATTGCGAAGTCCTCTGCGCACATACTCATAAGCTTCATCTTTGCGACCCAGGCAATTGAGAGTCAATCCTTTCATAGCCAATGTTTCTGAAAAATAAACATTTCATCAATAAGTATTTATTATGGTCAGCATAGAGGGATTTTAATTTTATTTTTATCCTTTTATTTCAGTTTCAAGCAATCCCAATCTATGATTGTAGTTGTGAATGAATGCAATCTCACAAGGAATATTTCTAACAATTCCAGAAAGGGTAAACATTGACAAAGGCTTATGTTTTGAAAACAATTTTACAACTTCATAACTTCAGTAGAGAGAATATAAGTGATATTTACCAAAGATAGTGCTTTACTTCTGTGAGAATTGTAAATACATGGACCACTAATCAAGCAGCCAGAATATGGTCATATAGATTTTATCTGAACTAAGTTTTTATTTATCATTCAATGTTTTGTGACATTTTATGCTATGATTTTATTATGGTATTAAAACTTACCTCCATGCTCCTGAAATTTAGGGTTAGACAGTATCTGCTTGGCAAATTTCAACCCATTTTTATATTGTTTATGTTCGTAACAGCGCTGAAAGATAACAATGCATTTATCATTAACCTCTATTATTAGATGCACCTAAAAGGGTGCTAGCCTAGTACATTTAGTACTACAGTATATTGGTGCTAATATGATTCAGAGCCTTTTAATACCGCTGACAATATTTTCATACAAGTTTCGGCATCACGATAGAGCTTAAAAATACTCCAGTTGTGATTTGCATTATTTTATAAATTGGAGATTATCGCCAAGAATGACAAGCAGCACCAAACCGAATTGTATGTTTACAATCGTACTTACCAAAATTCTTTTGAAAAGCGCATTTTCTTTAGGTGGCAAAGGATTACTGGGTGGCATTTTGTTCGAATTAAATGAAGTATCTTTTTATTATTTCACTAATAAATTGAAATATTTCTAAAAACCTCGTGGCTATAAACCAAAGAAGTCGATGAAGGATTGCTGTCTATGGGCAACAAGAGCTGGTCACGTGACCAAATTGCCAGTACACAGATAAGAATATTACTTTTTGAGTTTTACTACTTTGTATTTCATTGTATTCTTCTAAACTTTGGTTGTGTAACAATATGCTGAAACCTCCGAAAAACCCAACAGATTCACTCTGTGTTTCTCCGGTTCAATTTGAGGTGATTTAAAAGTGCATTTATGAAATGAGCTATAAATAAGAGTTCATTATAGAAATGTTACAAGTTTACAACCGCTATTCAGTTAAAACTAGTAATTGTGATTAAATTTTTAACATGATTTTCTTTCTTTCTTGCCAGCTTGTTTCACGTTAAAAATTGCACTTTCATAAAACTAGATTTTATGTAAAACGTCTTTCACAAAATATTCAAAAACAAAACTGGCCATGGCCAAAGTCAACAAGTCAAGTCAACTGTCATTGTCTAAAGTCAAATTACGTAGAAGGCTGTCAATGTCAAAATTATTTTTAATTTGTTGAAAAAAAGATCAACGAAATATTGTAAATTAAATTAATCGTAAATCCAATTTAATTTAGTTCCATTCAATTAAACTCTTTACTGTAGTAACATGGGCATAGAAAACATGCGTCGCTGGCCTATGTACATCGTATTTGCCGTCTGCATTTTATTGTTTCTTTCACTAATCAATAGTTGGAGTGCGGAAATTGAGTTGCGAAACAGAGTTTCGGAGATAAGTACACAACTGCAGGAGTGCTCCAAGCAACAGACATCATGCATGGAGGAATCTTTAAATTTATTGGAACAGCGCGACGGATATGTTATCAAGGTGAATGAATTAGATAAACAAAAATCTAGATTAGTCGACGATGTTGATGACTACAAAAGTAAACTTTTAAAATCGGAAGGTCAAGTGAACCACACGAAAGTAGACGTGGACCTTTGCAAGACAGAGTTACAGTCACTGAAGAACCTGCAAGTAAGTAAGACTGCAATAGTTGAAACATTGAGATTAGAGAAAGATACTCTGACAACTCAGTTGGCAGAGAGGAAGCAGAAGATAGAAGACTTGGAGAAAGAGATTGAGAAGCTGAAGTTGGCACTGACAACAAAACCATCAAATCCGTCAGCAGTTCCTAAAGTGACGCCAGCCGCTCAACCACCGAAGATGAGCCCAGCCTTAAGTGCCCATAACCCTATAAACGAACCAGTATTAGAGAATAATGATGCCAAGGAAGAAATAGAGGACACTAATGCCTTGAACGATGGCAATGACTTTGATCCTCAGTTACAATAGGTATAAGATAATAGCTCATAATTTGGTGGCCTGCTGGTGTGATATTATTACCAAGTAGAGGACAAAGTATGAGGCTGAGAGTAGAAAGGCTGTAAGCTAAATAATGTACATAACAACTTGAGTAACTAAACTAAAATTGAACTTTCTATGAAACTTGGCTTATGTTTTTTCATTAAAACTTGTTATTATCTAACAACTTTTAGTATGAATCAGTATATTGCAATACGTCTTGATGAAAATAAAAATAGAAAGTTTTGTTTCAATAAGAGCTGCATGAGCGAGCGTGACTACCGCCACCCATTCTATGTCCAAAAAGATGGATGAAAACCCACAGGTCAAAGTAACTGTTTGCACTTTATCTGTAATCATTGTATACCATTCCAGTGGGGGGATAAAATAACATCTATATAAGCAGTAAAGCATAAAATTGACAGTTAAGTTATAAAATTTATCAGAATTTCCTTTTAAGCATAGGCTTACAATGAAATTATGATAAATTCATGTTTGATAACAGGAAAAAATATTTTGCACTGAATTGGCCTGATATGATTTTATTTTAATCCTCTCCAACCTACTAGTTTTTATCTAAATATATCAACAAATTGTACATGACATGATATTTCACAAAATGTTTAATTTGTAAGTTTAAATTTTTTGTATAACTTTAGAACAATTAGATGCCATATTCATAATTATTCAAGGTTGTACATTTCTGGTCAATTTGGAGACCCTTGGGGAGGCCTATGTCCAGCAGTGGATGTATTTTGTCTGAAATGATGAAGATGATGTACATTTCTAAGGGAATGAATATCAGGGGTAACTAACTATAAAGGAATCATTGATTTTATATTATGAAGTAAGGTACAGTTCAATTTTCATTTTTGTAATTTAGCCTTTGGGATGCTGGGACTGAATTAAGTCTGTTGTAACTTGCAATGTGTGGTATTATGCCTTTCGGTGTTCTAGAAATACATTATCTCCCATAAGTGCATTTACTAAAACTACTGGTGTTACTATATGCCTTTCTACTGTCAAATTTCCAAGCATGCATTTGTTTTTATTTTATTTTTATATACTATTAATCTTTACGAAATAAGAAAGGGCTTGATTGAACTTCCTAACTTATATGTGCAATTTCTGGTAAAGCCATTAGCCATAATTCATACTCTGTTAGCAATAATTTTAGATAATATTTCATGAATCACAAGTATTGTTAGTACGGACATTGGTATTAGGTAGTTAGTAAAAGCCATGATGGTGCCAGAATTGAGTATTTAGATCTGACAAGTGTAATTTCTATATTTATTTTGCTCAATTTTCGAATTTGAATCCCATTTTCTTAACATTTTAAAATTACTATTCATAATGTTTGATCCTATTATCCATTCTTAGAAGACAAAATTATGTAATATTAGAATAGGTAAGAAATACCGAAATGTTAATGAAAAATGTTTTGAATTACGTCGTCCAGTTATTTTCGTTATTTTAATTATTATTATGAGTAATGTTAGAACTGTATTGTTTCGTATTTGTCTTTTATATAGTTGAGGAATAAATTGTATAGATTTTTCCTTTTTTATTAGTTCTCTTTTATTGCATCTACATCAATTTAATATGCATAAATGGACAACCGAATCGAATAGTTAATGAAGTTATTAACGCCTATAAAGATAAGAAAAACTGATATTAGTTTCGATTAACATTTCTACTAAGATGTACCTAACTACCCGAGATTCATTTTTCAGTGCTCCATTTTGAGGCAACACAGTTATCAGTTACTCACGCCTCTTTCCCATGGTGGTAGACAGAAACTACAGAGCATCGGTTGCTACGATTCTTCAATGAGGCTCAAAAGTCAAGGAGAGATGTCCTGTCCAAAATTACGTCGCCATCTCCGGCACTGTAACCGCAGCCTTACGCCATCGGAATCAAATTGTGTGCCTTTTCCATAATATCAAGCCGATATTCCACAAGGGGCTAGGCATAGGTGTTTAGTACACCCCTATTCCGCCATTAGAGGACCGCCAATAAAGAAAATATCCTGAAAATAGGTAAAGCCCGGGTGCGATGGTTCATACACAATGTAGGAATTAGAAAGCGTTGCGTTGTGGCACGGCTCGGCCTTTGTGCGCTAACCTAAAGTTTCTCAAATACAACAACAATCACTTTCAAAACTTAGATGATTAGGTAGGTAAGGTATAAAACAATTCTCATGATAACATTGGAGTGGTTAATTATGTTTACATTCTTGTAAAATAATGAAGCAAGTTGTCTTTGTTCTTCGGTTACTAATTGATGGGAAAAATATCTTCATGCATGCAACTCCACTTTAAATTATTTTAATTGTGCTGTTGCTGAATGGAAAAAATGTTTAATTTTGCAAGAATTCTATTGTAAGAAATTCAGGCAAACGACTAAGTGTAAATGTACAGACGTCAGCATATAAAGCTACCCGAAACTCAAATTTTCCCAATCAACCTTAACCAAATGCTAAAGCATTTGGTTAAGGTTGATTGGGAAAATACAATCTGGCAATTTCTCTTTATCGCTAAAGCGATAAAGAGAAATTTGCCAGATTGTAGTACTTAGCTTGATGTGATGGCGTCTGTACGTCCGTCTTGGGACAAACTCGTCCGGTTTCACCGTTAGTTTTTTCGCAATTGTAAGCTTGTATTCCATTCCATTGCGATGACTAGTGGTAGGTAATAATTGTATGAGGTGCCCGAATTCGAGCAAAGTCATTCGAATTCGGCAAACGACCAAGTGTAATTGCGCCATCACGCTTGTTTTCCCCATAGAGGTAAGCACGTCCACCACATTTCGCCAGTACGTAATGTTACAACACAACCGAAGAATAGAATACTTATACCAAAAGGAAGTTACAACGAATACAGTCATTACTGCTATGGCATTAAGACGTTGTCACTGGGTCTGATTTCATTTGGTCTTATTTTAAGAAAAGAATATTTTTTTTTACAAAATACGTGCGGTTACCTACTGTAGGTGGTACAAGTATGATCGACGACCGTAAACTTTACAAATGAAAACCGTGAACTCAGGCAGTGTAAAGCCCAGCGCACACTGAGGACGGCAGGGCAGTGCATTTTATCTTTAGCCAGCGCACACCAGGGACGGCATGCATGGGTGTAACTGACACTGGCTTGGCATAAGTAGTTTCTAGAAACGACGCAATGTATTTTGTGCTTGCTTGTACCACTGTATGGGGAAATTGAATTCTTTAATATCTCGACTGAATCTGTAACTTGGCGACGTATTGCGACGAATTAGCGATTAAATTTGGAACAAAACAGATCTTCGCTAGGTGTCCTAGTTTTTGAGATGTAAATGTGGCCAAGCTGGGGAGGGGAGACTCTCCAGATCGGCAACCTATAAACCCTTATATCTTTTGAACCAGTGACCGAGAAATTCTGATATTTGATTTGGCGACAAATTTTTTGTGTTATCAAAATTAAATTCCCTGATGGTGGCCAAGCCAGTGTCAGTCACATAATGCAGGGATTTTCCTACGGTATGCCGGCGTGCCCACCACTTGCACTTCCTCACCCCGCGAACGTATGTTAGCGGACTCCAACGCATATCGTCGCATGCCTTGACGTCCCCCAACTTGCCGTTGCAACGTTACCTCCCGTCGCATGCCATCTCATCTTTATCCCGCCGCGGCATACTCCAGCGCGCTCTCCAATGTCGCGAAGCGAAATACCTTTTGAAGCCTTCCGAGTCGATCTCTAAATATTGGAATCTGTATCTTGTTACTACTAGCTACGTATGAATTTACGTTGGGTTAAAATAAAAATGCTCGGCCCGGCCGTACCTGGTGTGCGCAGCCAGTGATGTAAGCGCGTATTTTTCCGGAAATGTCCGGAATTTTAGCTCATCCCCGCAAATAATGCATATGGACGTATGCATTTTATGCGGGGTTGAGCTTCTCTTGTGATACAGGGAATCCTAGTACAAGAGCCAGAGCTACACTGATGTTACTAACAATCACCTGTTAATAAAGATTTTTTGTTATATTTTTTTATGAGCTAAAATTCCAAAAAAAAAACTAAATTAAACTAGTACACATTCCTAGTAAAATATAAATGTTTCAAAAAATCAACGTAGGAATCTATAGTATCAATTTATAACATGTATAAAATTATTAGTACTGCATGGTTCTCCAAGGACAAAAAGTCCGGAATTTTCTTCGAAAACTTTTTTAGATCTGGGTACCCTACCCCAAGGCAGCAAAAAATATCAAAAGGGGATTTCCCTTCGCGGCACTGCCCTACCGTCCCCGATGAGGGCAGGCCGCGAAATTCAAATTTTCTCACATTTTTTGCAATTTGCCGGTAGTGTCAGGTAGTGCTGAACAAAATATGATTTGCGGCCGTAATACACATGTGTTTACAAATTTGTAAACCATTAAAAAAAATCACATTACAGCTCAGTTCATTTAATTCCATTGAATGACTTTTTCATGAAATGGTATTAAATGAACTGAGCTGGTTAAATGGACTTGAAAGGGGTTTTATTGATGATTTTAATGGTAACTTTGTAAAGCCATAATTATTGCAGCCGCGAATCAATTACCTGCAAATTGCAAAAAATGTAAGAAAAAATTGAATTTCACGGGCTACCCTGGCGTTTGATAAAAGAAAGTAGTTATTATTTCTAAACAAGTTTTATTTACCTTAAACATCTCTAGCATAATCAAAACAAAAATATTCCCATCGCCATTACTTCACAAGTAATGAGTTAACAACATAAAACTTAAAGTAGGTAGTTAAAACTAACAATGCACAATTGGCAATCTCATTTATAATTCATTTGCCGAATTCCTTAGGTCAAAATCATAATAAAATAAAGTAAATAGTCGGACTGTTTACAGTTACAGCTCATTAGAGGGCATTGTTACACCGAAACAAATCGACACTAACTCAACTCAAATTATAGCATTGAAATGTGCGCTTTATTCCGTTCAAATACAGTGATATTTCTATTGGCCTCGAGTGTGAAACTTTGATAGTCCTTACTCGTTATAGGTAGTCAGTGGCCTGAAAGTCTGACAACAAGTTTTACTCAAGGTGTATCGTATTGCCCAGTACCTGGGTTGAGAATGTCAAATAGGCAGTCACTCCGTGTAAAATACTGGTATATAGTCGCATCGGAACTGGAAGCCGACCCCCATATAATTTGGAAAAAGGCCACGCAGATGATAACTATGTGCCATTAAAATAACGCTCGCAATTCAACGCTGTGCTTGGAGTAGAATTCATGTTGAGTAGCTTACGGTGTGCGACTGCTAAAATGGGCACATGAAACTAGTGATTACATTACCATGATTGGTTTAACTAATTTCATCATCTAATGAGATTTTTTTTGACGATACTATTGTTTTTAGCAAACACTTGGCGTATTTGTACAAATATTAGGGATATTGCGTTCGTACAAAAATGAACCTTAACTTTGCAACAACAGAATATATTTTATATTGCCCAAATAGCACTTGAAGAAACACGCCAAATGCCACCAGCATTACATAAATCGAGCCAGTGTAAAATCAAATTAACAAAATGATTTCGAAACTATCAAAATCGCATACATTTCATGCTAGAAGCATACCTTTCCAAAACGTCGAGGCCCAGATAAAATATTTTATGACTTTCATAACATGAACAAGATTGAGTCACAATTTTATTTTAAGTTCTAGTACTAAGCTAACATTCGTAATTATAATTAAACCTATCCCTAATGAATACAAGCTACAAGTCGGTGGTAAAGAGAATAGTGGAATTGACAGAGATCGCATTAAAGGCTATGGAAACGTCAATTAAGATTGCTAAACTGATAAAGTTGATCAAGACCATGCACTACACGCTCAAACTTTTGGCACGGTCATTACAAAATGCAAGCAGGACAGAGAATATAGAACAGCCTCATGTTATCTCGCTCCCGCGTTACATGACCGCAGCTGCCATAAACCACTATAGTACCAGATGGGCGTTTTTCAAAACAAATGTACACGTGACGAAACGGAACTATTTTTTGTGATATAGAAATTTTGCTGTAATTTCTTACCTCATGTAATAAAATATACTTATAAATATGTAAAAATAAAAAAAATACATCAGTATTATCAAAAACAACGTGGTAATCTAAACTTTTATCGAAGAGTTCGCAGAATAATGATCCGGTTGTCACACAGGAAACAAGTAAATAAAATGAAAAATATGAATTGTTGTGTTAATAAGATAACTATCAAATCTATGAAAAACAACATTTAAAACTGAAAAAATCACTGGATTCATTGGTTGGCAATCATTTTTTCTTTCGAGATCGTCACAATAGGAACTTTGGACTATTAGATTACATTTCTACTACTTAAAATGAAATTTCACGTATAATAGCAAATATATGGTCATGTACATAAATATTATCAAATAACGAAATATTTTTGAAATAGGACTCGTTTTTGTCTTGGTAAAAATATGAGACAGTGACTCTCTGGAATTCTAAGTGACAAACTGGAAAATATTAAGCAAAGTCTACACAGAGTCTATTATTGGTCGGACATTTCTATTTTAAGTCTTTAATTAATAATCTAAAGTAATAACAGGTTATTACTAAAACTTTTTTTTACTTGTTTTGTGATACATAATTTACATATTTTAAACACAACTTCTATATATATATATCTTGTTACTTTTTAATCATTTTTAGTATTTATTTCTATTTCAAAAAAACTAATATTTCGCCTTCCTTTGTTCTTTGCGGGGTTATGTTTTACTTTCTCTCGGTATCGTTTAGCTCTTTCTGCTGCGGTGAGGGCCTAATATACCAGACATACTTAACATAATTATGATAACATACAAACACGATCTATAGGTATATATTTTAAATTTTATCTAAATTGCTCTAACCCTTGCAAAGGTTATCGGATTAACAAACACTCAAATTTCAAATCTTTTATACTTATAATTGAGTTTGTGACTATTTTTTGATAGGTACTCAAGTAACTTTTATTGGAGGAGTAAATATTGTGGTTTTGTTCTTCAAATAAATGTTATCGGCACCACCGTAACTCGCCGACTTTTGTCACTGATAGAGAAATATTAAGGCAAAGTATTAAAATATTGACTGTGACTATTGCCGGAATTCCGGCCGGTCATATTCCTGTGACACCAACAAATATAATATTTTGAGCTGTTTCAAGCCAAAATTCGAAAAAAGCAGCTCTTAATTATATTTATGATTTCAATATACGTCTACCGAGCCTATATTATACAGCAACGACATTCAATTTATTTAATCTTTTCTGACACTTGAAAGTTTCAAAATGAAAGGAATATTTTACACTTATTTGTTGATAGTTTTACAATATTTTAATATCAGTGGTAGTTGGGCTGCACATTATTTTATATTTTGTAACTTAAATATCTAAATATTTAATAAACATGCAGTTTATTTGAGTAAAGTGCATACAAAAAAAATAAAAAATAGTTGAAGTCTAGGACACCCCTAATTCGGAAATGTATATCTTTTTTGAAAAACGCCCAGATTAGTTATTTTGTGACATGTTACTTTTATGAAGAAAATGGTGTCAATCAAATCTATCATCTGTAAGTCCAGCACAGAAATATTAAATATCAAAACCGATGGTTTCCTATTTTACAATAGAGATAAAAAGAAAAATAGTTACTCAGAATTTCATTACTATGTAACTTCGCATGCCAGAATTCATTGAGAATGTAGCATAAATGTTGTTAGGAATTTTCAAAACATTAGGCACATTTTTGTTGATATCGAAGTTACATAAAACATTTCATTTATAAAAACCTTGAGGCTTATTTTAAAGGTCGAAAATTACAGGATTCTTAAGATCATAATTATGAACTAAGAAAGAAAAAGTCAGCAGATAATAGTATCAAGTTTTTCTTCCCTTGGGTACTATTTTGGCCAAATAAAAACTGTTACTATTTGTGCACTGACTTACTTTACAAGGAAACTAAAATTGGGTTAAAAACTTTGGTCAAGTCTAAAGAATACAGAAATAAAAATATTTGTTAAAATTATTACTAGTACATAATTCATAATGTCAAGAGGTACAGTTGGTCACATTGTAAACAGTCAGTATTTTAAATATACATAAAAATAAATGCTATATAATAGAAAATACAATATCTGTATATCACATGGTTATCAAGTTGTATGAAATTGCTTCCATTCAATGGGATTTTATTTCATTTTACTGTCAAATTCATTTATAACTGGAGTCGTTTTAAAAGGGGAGTACAACACTACTAAAATTAGGAACATAAATACTAAATTACCTAATATGTGTTGTTAAAATATCATGTTATGAAAACATAAGAATCATAATGTAATTTCTTAAATAATAAAAAAAAAAAACCATCAAAAAAATATTCCTAGTTGACATAAAATAGAAAATCTAATAAATGGCAATCTGCAAATTGGCAACATTGTTGGTCAATAAAATAAATTTGACAGTAAAATGAATAGATTCTAATTCTATACTTTCTTTAATTCCTCTTCTTTAGCAACTTCCTCAAAAGCAGCCAAAAGATTCCTTCTGCACTTACTCTCGTCTGTGTACCGTAATGCCCAAATGATATACTCCCCAACATTCAAAGGGTCTTCTGAATAACTAATTTGTACTTTGCACTTTCTTTCCCACTTCATTGCATCAGTGCTTCGACTGTTCCGAGTTCTTGTAAATTCTATGTAACCATTACATTCTACAGCTAATTTTGGCAACTGAGCATTTAGTGCATCATGTGATCTGTCAGAGTCTGTACCACTGGTGGAGGGGAGACAGTCACCTTGTCCCAATTCAGGGTTTGGAGGTGTAACCGGCACACACTTCCTCTTCACTTTGCGTAACCCATCACCTTTGGCACTTATCTCTGAATCCTCATCTGGGAATGATCTTTTCAATGGATTGTGATCTGTTTCAATACTTTTTTCTTCATCAGGGCTAGTGTTGTCAGTCTTTAGTTTCTTGTCTATGCTAATTTCGTCTTGAGGCTGGCAACCCTCAGCCCACTCTGGACTGTTGCAGTTGGACCTAAGCTGCCTTCTTTTGTGACATCTGTCTTTTGTTTTGATAATTTCTGGGGAATGGAGTGGACTAGCCAGGGTTAAATCACCTTTTCTGAAAATTATAAATCATCCATGTGAAAATATTCTCACTAACTAATAATTTTTGCTGGAAGCAAAGAGCAATGAAATGAGAACATTTTTTGCTTGAGTACATTATACACTTGACTTTTGGTAATATTGTAATAAATTAGTATGATGTTGGGGTTACCAGGTAGAAAAACTAAAAAGAGGAAATTAAAGAAGAGACTACTATATTGTTCTTTGGAAGTTGTTAAAATTAAGCAAACCACTGGTTTTCACTGGTAAATTTTGTGAGCAGGATGTGGGTAGGTAGAAAGCAGGGTAGAGAAAAGAAAACCAAAATATAAAAGCACCTATTTTAATGAACACTATATCAATACAAACCTTTGCAGACTTTCATGCCTAGTCTGAATCTTATCTATACTTTCAACCGTAGTAAAATCATGCCGTGAACATTGCATGTCAAATTTTAGGAAGGCTGTAACTTTTTTTCTGGTTTTAATTGTTCGGCCGAACCACTCCAGCATTGCATCATCAGATAGGTACAGCGCCAGGTTGGAACGTTCATGGTCAATCATGCGCTTGTACCATGCAGTGAAGGTCCGTGCTTGTTGGCGTTCCGAGAACTTATTACTGGTATTATTATTATTTTCTCGTTTATTTTTGAATCTTGATTGGGTGTTATGTTTACGAGGTGTGGTTGGTGAAGACATTTTCTGTAAGTGAAAGGAGGTATGTTATCTAATGCAAGTTAGCTGGTCTGGCCTTTATTGGAAAATGTAATGGATGCACCATAAGATAATGCAAGTCAGTCAATTTAATTTCAAGGTTTATTAAATCATAAATCAAAACAATAGTTAGGTAGGGAACCATGTAGTTGGTTCTTATTAGAATAACTTGCCTGTAAGGTTTCCACTGCTAGGAAGCAAGCCTCCTCCCCAGAATGGTTCATAATATAAACAAATAAAAAATACTCACAATTTCCAGATAGTATTTCAACAACTTGCTGTGAACTCTTTGCGTCGTTTGCTGCTTCCAGACGAAGCCCTGCGAGTCGTTTCTTGCTCTCTTCAACGTACGCAGTAATTGTCAAGTTTATTTCTAATAATTCCTTATGTAATGACGTTATGTTTTGGCTGTTCAATGATATATATTCTGCAAAATACCAAAAATACACAAAAGTGCAAATAAATTTTCATTCAAAAAACAATTGAACATGACAATTTCGATATTTAAAACATAACCTACTTAAACACTTCGCTGCTTCAAATGCTAAATGTTCACGGGTTAAATCATCAGATATCGTCGAATTATTCATCTTACGTGTTACGACACCGTCAGTTACGATTAATTTCCGTAGGTTTATTCACAAAACTCACTCGGTCACTGTTATTATTCACAAGTTCTCATTCAGGAACAAAAGCAAGCATCGTTTTCGCCAAACAAAATGGCAACCATAAACTATTTCGTTTTGACGTACCCATCAACACACATCTGATGCATTTAGAAATAGCTTCATCTCATATTTCAAAATGAGCCATCGAAAGCAAAATAAAGACGACTTAAATCATAATGCTATACGTCATTATTTTTCGGCTTAACTCTGGAACTCTTTTCAATTCAAAACAGAATTGTTTCCATAGATTACCTTGTTTTTTTTAACGTTTTTTGTTCTTTTCCTCCTACTTCGTTCTTCCAAGTCATGGTACTTTGATCGAAATAAGTAGTTGACTGTCGCAAAATGTTTTGAAACATACGAATGATTTCAGCGAAATTCATCAACATTCTCCTGCCCTCATCGTAATTTATTTGGGGTCGGTGCAGCATGTACGATTTTGAAACTACATTGCAAGAAGGATTTGTACTACCCGTTATATTACTTTACTCTATGATTTGTATTGAACAAAAAGTGACCCGTAAGGAACGCATAATTCCCTGTTAACTTTTAAAGATTTGCCATGTACACATAAGCCTGCTTAAGTTTACAAATCATTGTCATTCGTATTGTTGCTAATGCTAACAAACTAACTCACGATAAAATTATTTTATTTGCGGTTTATCTTTCCCGAGATAGGCTAATTTCTGCCATAGACAACGTATTAATTAGGTGAACGATTGGATAGCTGAGGGAGCGCGCTTCTTTGGGAGTGGTAATGCGCCGAACCAATCTACTGCGTTCTTGCGATCATTGACTTCGGCCATTGGTCTATCTTTTGTCAACCAATCATCGAAAAACCAGTGAGGACCCAATGTAAGTTTACAATTTATTTTCGCCGAATATTCTCTCGTGATGGCTGTACCGGTAAATGTTTGGGAATACACGAAAAATAAGAGATTTCAAGTAAATGTTAAAACAAAGTCTGATGAAATTACGTGAAAAGCAGCAGCCATTTTGATTACGTTGCATTCCTTGGCCTCGTAGCAGTGACGTGTTGTTTTCCCTGTGAGTTTGACTTCGAAAGTTTTTCTATTTGGATTTCCTTTTACCTATACACAAAAAGGAAGACAGGTATGTAAGTCAAAGGAACTATAACAAACTCTGTATTGTTAGATAGTTGCAAATAGTACAGTAGTTGACTGGCCGATTCGGCAAGATCAAAATCTCCCGGAGCACTATCACACAACCTTCACGCTTATCTTCAAACCTAGTCCGAGTGCGACATAATCACAAATTACTTTTGAAAAAACGATGCTATTCTTCAATATTTTACTTCTATCAAGAATGTTGTAGTTAAGAGCTTCAATTTTGCTCTTGGACCTTGGATTTTGAAAGTCAAAAATTGTTGATCAGTGCCGATTCCTATTCCTTAAAAAATTTCAGCTGATTTTCCAAGGTCAAATATTGACCAGAGTCACGGATATACGAAATTAACTCCAACATCTTTTTATTCCAAGTACTTCTATCATAACCACACCCTGAACAATGTAGGTAAACAAATAAATGCTTTCCTTTTCTAGAGTGACTCACAATGGAGCACGCGCAGATTCAGAGCTCTGATGGGACGCAGGTGATGACGATAAACGGGCAGCAACTACAAGTTCTACAGATGAACAACACTCCACATATGATCCAAGGTCCAAATGGGCAACAGATTGTGGTGCATGCCGTACCTTCCAATGGCCCATCTATACAGGTAAAAAGATCTACAGGTCAATGCTACAGCATGTTCTAAACTTATTTTTCACTCTCCAATCATATTGATGTTTGCATGCATTTTGGTGTAAGACAATTGATTTTGAATTAATATTTCAGTTTTTGTGGTGTAAACAAATGGTAAAAACTCATTTTTAGTGGTTGGTAACAATATGAATATTACTAGTAACTTTTCTATTTTGTAACTTATAAAAATGCTATGGAAATTTTTATGTCATTGTTATCAAAACTTTAACTTCTTTTTACTTGTACATGCATCCAGATTGGGACACAACAGATCCAGGTAGTAGTATACTTCATAATTTCTCTTATTTTCAAAGCATGAATCATCAAATTCTTAACATAATCTATCATAAAAATGTATGGACAGACCATGGGAACATCCAACGCTAATCAGTTTACTGTTTATCCTCTCACTGGGACACCATATAGCAATTACACCAATGCTGTAAATAAATTAGGTTCTGCTGCTTTTCATACATCCTGTGTGTGATGGGTCTTGCTCGCTAATGCAGCATCAGGCCACCACTCTGCCATAGTTCCACATTTACTTCATTATTCCATACTGAGCCACCGTGTCCCTTATGTAGTTCATTGGATAAGGATTAAAAATAAAATTACAACAAGGTTATCAGCGAGTTGGTTTTAACCAGGGGTTTTTAACAATTTTTTTATTGTATTTTCAGGTAACTACACCTGGTGGTCAGCAACTTCAACAATTGCAGGTTGTGCCTATAAATAGCATTCAAGGTTGGTCTAACTTTAAACCTACATATTTTGGGTTAAAATACCTAGTTGTTTCTTACTATCCAGTTAAACTTTATCACATTATGTACTTTTGCTTAGGAAGGAAATGAGGCTTATTAATACCCAGCAGCAGTGGCGAAGGTTCCATACAACTTGAAAGATAAAGATTATGTACTCCAGGTTACCTCTTACAAAAATTTACCTTTCGGTACTGCCTAGCAGTGAGTGGGTCTGGGCTGAAATGGCGATAGTGAAAATGTTCATGGGTGCTGTATTCAAGCTTGTGCGAGGCTGTGATTGACAAAATATTAACAATAAATTAGTGTTACTCACAGCAGCTATATTTGGATTTTGTTCAATCAATTATATTCTTTTATCAGTCAGTCAGTGAGTATTTGTATGATTGTGATGGCACAAAGTTATTCATGATAGATAATGTGAGGCCTATGTCCCACTGTGTAGGGCTTAGGCAGAGGTGTACCAGCCAGGAGTAGACTTGTGGCTAGTTGATGGCAATAGGCTTTCCACATATTACTTGATGATCTATTTATTGCATCAGCGAGCGGGGTTCGCGTGGCTTAGTTTTGGGCTAAACACATTTGAACTTTTTGCTATCTTAACGCTAAGAAAATTATGGGACTTAAACCCATTGGCGGAATGTGTTTGTATCGTAGATTATTATAATTGCGTAATACCATATTTCAATTTAATATTTCTTTTTCACAGCTGGTGGAAACATACAGCCAATGCAGCTAGTCCAGACCCCAGATGGACAGACATTCATATATCAACCGGTAGCCACAAATACCCAGCCTACTATCGATCAACATCAAATCATACACCAACCTACCAGTAAGTTCTTTTTATGTTAACTTAATGAGAGCTACAAGATGAATGTTTCCATGTCCACATTCATGGCAAATTGTCATCAACAGCAGATAACTGATACATAAACAGTTTTTGATTCAATAACAAACTCTTCACAAGTTTGGTAAAATTGAGCCTGAAAATTTTTATACACCACTTAAAACACGCATAGTGTACTTACAATGGCTTGTAGCTTATGTCTGCATCCTAGAAATCAAAATGCAATGAGCTACTATGTTTAACAAATTTTTTTGTCGTATTATTTCAGTGATCAATCTGAACGGCAATTTAGTGCAAGTGGCGGGCGTCGGCAACGCAGTTCAGGCGCAGCAGATCGTCAACCAACCTAATATTGTTATGGTAAGTCACATGTCAGATAACTTGGATGCTGGAAGTGCAGGAGTAGTCACTGTGGCAGTTTTAATCGACTAAGAGCGCCCTCTTAGGCAATGAAAAATACCACAGCGACCGGTCGATGTCCACAGTCAACTGGGCGCAGTCATGTTTAGTCGTGGACATGAGTCTATCAACTATGACTAGGTTGGGTAAGAACGCTTACAACAGTTTTTGACCAACACTAGGTGGTATGTAAATAAAAGCGGGCTGTTCGGTTGACGCTTGGCTCATTACAGAGACTGGAAATTCCTTCAGTGCAATAATATACATTTATTTATGTGTCGCTTAATAGGAGTGACAACGGGCATACATTCCTGACTTGTAAGCTAACAAGTAAAAGAGCAGAATATTCTCTCTTTCATGCAATATTTTAACTATATTATTTTTTTTTTTAAAGAATCACCTACAGACTATTACTTGCTTACCACTCTCATAACCATCTAACCTCTCCCTTCAGATGGTGAACAATAGCAACAACAACGCAAGCACCAGCACATCAATGTCGGAGGGCGCCAGTTCTTCAGCAGCAGGATCTGATGAGGAACCTCTTCTCTACGTCAACGCGCGGCAGTACAAGCGTATCCTCAAGCGACGCGCCGCAAGAGCCAAGTTACACGAACAGGGGAAGATTCCTAAAGAGAGACCTGTAAGTAGATCATCTTTATTTTTAGGTGGTAATAAGTAATTTATAAGACTGACGTGTCGCGAGAAAGTTAAACCGCCGATTTATCCCGGCTTTATCGACTTAGTCATAAAGTGGACTGCGCATTGTGTGCATGTATTCCAGCCCGTCATCTAATTCTACTTTTACAAATGCTGAATGTCTAACAGTACTCAAAGCATACTGATGTCTAATTTATTGGTTTCTTTCTTTCAGAAATATCTTCACGAGTCACGACACAGACATGCGATGAACAGAATACGTGGTGAAGGCGGCAGATTCCATTCAGGCAGCAGAAAGTAAGTTAATAATGCCAAATACTAGCTGTATGCTGAAATGCAATACTATGTTCGGGACCAAGGGTCATAAGAACTTTATATTTATTTGTTTGGTATGTGCTGACATTACAGGAACATGGAGAATATGGAACAAATGAGCGAGGACCAGAAACTGTTAGAGGACATCAAACCTGACACAGTTTCAATAACAATTATTCAGGTAATTGTGATTTTTAGTAAATTAAAACAAACAAGTTATTTTAGTAATCCTTCCTTTAAAATGCAAAATAACATTTGACAATTTCTGACACCTAGCAGTATTGCTGTGTTTCTGTTAGTTCAGTATGGTTGCCAATGTATTTATGGACACATGAGATATTTCAGTTTGACTAGCTTTGGGATGTCAAGGCATCTACGATGGCTCTGGTACTGTAGATGACTATAGGCCGCGACGATTAATTAACATTTGAACGACCACGTACTTGTGTACCACCTAAAAAATATACTGGACTAGCTTTCACCGGCGGTTTCGCCCGCCTGGATGGCGGTCTGAATTGATCCCACGGGAACATATTACCGGGATAAAGACACCTTCAGTCCTAAACATGCCCATGATCTGATAAGCCATTCAGGCGTGATATAGTAACAGGCGGATTTACGCATTAACATTTTTGTCTGGATTTTATTCCCGCATATACTTACGAGCTACTTTTTGCAGGATGACGAAGGACAAGAGCAGCAGCCGACACAGTGGAGGAGACTAGCACCACAGACTATGCAGTCCACGTAGCATTCGTCTGATGAAGGCAACTAACTAAGGAGACTATCAAATCAGTGATCTAGTGACCAACTGAATAACTATGTCCAGGAACTAAACATGAAGTTCAAGTGATTGTGTCAAGAGTAGTGTGAATTGGCAAAGTGGGATTGTGATTATGAAACGTTGAACTGCAACGTAATGTAGATGTCCTGTATGGTTCACTTGTATTGCAGGTTAAAAGTCAATTCATCCTTCAGTAAATGTTCAATGGATTTCCTATTGTCAGGATATGAGATGGAAGCTAAAGGAGTACATAAAGACCATAGCAGGTGGCGCTCTGTAGTATCTGCCTACGCCCATGAGAAATAAGTGATTTTATGGCTGTATGAGATGGAATTTGGCCAATATTAGATGAAAATATGTGCAATGTTTAACTACTTAACCAACACCTTGACTTGCCCTGCAAATAATTGTGGTTATGACCTGTAATTTCATCAAGAAATCAATTATTCTAAAAGGACTTCATAAAGGCTGATGTGAATAAACTTTGTATATTAGAGGCTAGGTCTTATTATGTTGATATAACAAGTTATTGGATTAGTATAGTGTCGTGATTTCAAGGAATTTGTTAATCGTTTTGATTCCAAAATTTTTGTGTGATCAGTTTGTTATTTTGATAACTTTTATAAATGTTAAATTAAGTAAAAGCAACTCTTCACTTCAATTGATTCTGTCATCACTAATATTTCGTTTTTCCGCACTCATTTTAACACAGATTTATTATTCATTGTTTAATATTAGAAAGCCAAAGATGTTCTGAATATTTCAAAGTTTGTTGATAAAAAAAAGTGTTCAAACGACTTCTTGTATGTATGTAAATATTTATGTTAGTGATACAGACATTTTTATAACGCAATTTAAGTACAAAATAAATATGCACTTATAAAAACTGCCTTTTATTTAGGAAGTGAGAAAATAGTAATTGATTTACAAAATACAATATGAGTTCAAAAGTTTTATTACAAAGAGATTCAAAAAACAGGTCAGGTAGATTAGTTGAGTAAACTACAGTAATAAATTGGCATCAAACATTATTTTGTACCTATAAATAACCTTATGTTATCTTATTTATGTGAAAAACTTATGATTGTATATTTTGCTAATATTGATTTTCTAAACCTTAGTCATAACATAAACAAAAATCTGTACATCAATAATAATTCATAAAGAAACAGCAGCTTGATTGTAAATAACTTTCAATAACACTAATTAAAATAACGACTGAAAATACAACAGTGGTAAAATCGTGAAAATACCAAAAATAATTTTGTAAAAATGTTTCAACTATTAGAAAAATGAAGACAAACAGAGATTCATGATAATAATAATTTTACTTAGAATTTATAAAACTATTCAAGTTAAGCAGGATTCGGTATCCTGCTTGCAACCCATTTCTTATATGAGTAATATTTGCAACTTAATTATAATGTTAGAGGTCTATTTAAAAATACTATCTTATAAACAAAGTTCCTTATGTAATAACAAACTCACCCTTATTTACCTACACTAGTTTTCTGACTCTTCAGGTACGTCCCACCACCGACGATAAGCGAAAAGCGAGTAAAGCTAGCAACTCGGGTCGAGTTGTTTGTTAGTATGTGTTTTTCTAACTGGTTGAAAGAGTTCTCAAATCAGCTACAAGGTATAAACGGAGGGTCCGTTTATACCTTGTAGCTGATTTGATTCATTGATTTCACGAAAACTTGCTTGGGTCAAACATTCTGTACATCAAAATTGGGAAACGACTGTTTTTTTTTGGGATGAAATAACAAGTAGGACTCAATTTAACGCAATCGAAATGTTGTGCTGATGCAGGACGCTATGAATAGTACAGGGATCATAGAGGCATTTGAAGTATAGTTATTAGTTTATTTTATTTGTATATAAGTATTAGTATCATTATAAGTGCCTATATAAATTTTCGATAGCAAGAAGTTATTTTTATATATTTATTTGGTACCCTATCACAATGTTTTCTTATTTTACCCAAAGGTTGACTGGTAGAGAATGCCTTGTGGCATTAAGTCCGCCTATGCATCACTATTGTACATGAAGTTTAAATAAATAAATTTAATAACTTTTGAAAAAGTTGGAAATTCGACTTCTAATAACTCCGTAACTAGAAGGTTCCCAGGTAGAAGTCGCGAATCATATTATGTTCAACATAGAGCCTGAAACTGACCAGCAAATTGCAAAAAAAAACTAAATAAAATTTGAATTTCGCGCGGTACCCTAGCGCTACACCCATTACAGTCTATCCCTTTTACTGATCTACATCTACTGTACGTTTCATAGTTAGTCGCTTCCTCATCGACGGTGGGCAGGTGCCTCGAAACATGATTTATCCCATAACCTAAAAATTCATCCATTTGGCTAGGTGTTCGGTTTGCTGGCAGTCTCCTTGATGCGTTGTATTTCTGTCTTGATAGCCGATATGAGGGGTATGGCGGGGTCTTCACCCGGCAACCTGCCCTCAGTGGTGATCAGCGCTGGGTTGACGCTCGGCCGAGCACCTAGGGACTACCACCGTTAAATTATCATGGAGTTGGCGTCCCATCGCTGTGTGGAAGTAAGGTCTGGTGATTTAGGAGTGGTTTTTTGGAGTATCTTAAAGATTAAGACTTACAGGCTTGGTTAACCCCGACACCAGCTGTTTAGGTAAAGTTTTTGGATTAGTTACAAAACAAATTATTATTAATATTTATACGGTAGTGCATATCTTACGCTTTATTCAATAGTAAGTAATAGTGTAGACACTGAAGTATTTCTAATGCTGGCACTTCACTTGTCGTACCGTCAAACAGGGTGAATAAGAACGCAGGGGTGAATAGAGACAAAACTTTGAAAGGGATTTTAAAGTTGAATTGATATGATTATGTTACCAAAAAATACTCTGTTTTATTTACTTAGTTATACTTAATTATTAAGAGACCTTGTTGGCAACATAACATATTAATTCAACGTTAAAATCCCTCTCAAAATTTTGTCTCTATTCACCCCAGCGTTCCTATTCACCCCGTTTTACCCGGTATTTGTCAAAATTTTCGCGATATTGGATCAAAACAAAATGTTTCTCATGCCTATTGCGATATAGTTCACTTTGTTATAATGATAGAAGGCGAATATTTTCCGAGATCTGCCAAGTGTAATGCCACCATAAACTAACGCTGTATCTTGTAGCTGTGCTTTTTACAAGTATATTATTTTAGAATTTTACATTATTATTTTAGTTGTTTCAAGTTGAGGCGGTCGACGTTGAGTTCGGGCAAACCGCTATGGATTAGATTACGGTCTAGACTCCGAACTTCAGGAATCTGACAATGTTTCTTATATATTAAATGGCCTATTCTTGACCTCAATCTTGCCCTGAGAACAGAGATGAGGTCGACGATGGAACGAGCTAACCCAAAAGAAGCCTTAATAGGCTTCTGTCGGGAGTTAAGAGGGAACAGGGGTTGCGATAAGAACTCAATAATATTGCACAAACATTGTTTAAAAAATGTCCCTAAGTCTGTTATTCCCGTGCCATATTTACATATCCGCCCACCTTACCTCCGCTAATGCAGACCGCATCATCGCAGTCTAGTCCGGCGAAGCTTGTTTTTTTTTTTAAATTTAGAGGTCACTTTGCTTTTTTTTTGGCCCGCTACAGTTACAAAAATACTAAACTGGGTCGTCCATAAAAGTATATTGGGCACCCTTGCTCCAGAGCAATATTTTTTTTTCATAAACTCGAGGGCTACTGTAGACACGTCCCTGTAATTACCTTTTCAGCAACTAATAAGTAAAGAAAATATGACCCCCAAAATTGTCAAAAAATGCCCCCATTTTTACGGCCGTGATTAGAGGACTACCAGACAAATTCTAAAAGTATTTAACATAAAAGAAATTGATAGGAAGCTAGACATACACTTTCATAAAATGTTAATGTCAAAAATAATTGAATCTGCTCACTTTTCGAGGAGAAAAAAAGGGGAAAACGAAACGTCGATCTCGTCAAAATTTTTATGATATAATCGACCTGAGCTACAGCTGTCCCTATCGCACTGTACAGGGGCAGCCTTGACGCAACGCGACGGCAATAGTTTCTTCAAATACCAAATTTTTCAAATTCCCCGCAGGCGCTGTCCCCTCTTAATACTCGCGACATGTTAATTGCCATATCACGCGACGTCGCGTGAAGCAGCCTGTTGTGCTGTGGCCGTGCACGCGATATCGCGTGATGGTGCCTTACAATAGTTCCAATTATGAACGAGCCATAAAATAGCGGCCGCAGCGCATTGGGTTCAGTTTGATCACGCTCGCTAGTTCGCTCCATGCAGCCGCGCTGTGTAGGCGTGTTTTTGTTCATATTATTTGTTGTTTCGGCTATTTTAAAATGAGTAAGAATCCAAAACCGACAAAAAGGTCAGTAAAGTCAAGTACATCGCGAGTTTCGGAAAGAAAGCGTCGAAAAAGTTCGGAAATGGAAGAATTACTACAGGAGTCAGACGAAGATGTGTGTCAAGTGGAGCCTCATGAGGCGCAGTCGTCGCAGCAGAGTGAAAACCACAGACTGACTAAAATAGAAAAATCTAAAGAGCGTTCTTTTAGCACTGGTAGAAAAGCTACTGTAACGGCCAGAAAGGATTGTAGAAATTGTTATTCAAATAAAAAAAGGGTAAATACTACAATGGAATGCAAGGAATGCCCTAATTCCCCCCCGTTTTGTATTGATTGTTTTTTTGACCTGCACAAGTTTGTTGGTTTTTCTAAAAATAAGTGAAAATACCAAAGTGTAATTCCAAATTTTTTATGTTATATATTTCGCTTATTTTTACTTAATTATAAGAAGTAAGTTACTATGTGGATTTTGATCTCTAATAAAAGTTTATAACAAAATACATTTTGTATGTTTTTTTTTTTACAAATAATAGCTTATTGCCTTGGAAACACAAATCACGTGTCTTCACGTCATCGGCCATGTGTGCAATATATGTATACCTATAATAAATGCGTCCTGTATGGCTGATCACGAGTCTTCACGTGGCAAAAATATACATATAGGGTCTAACTATTCATACACGAAATATTTTCAGGGAATCATCTAACGGCTATAACAAAGCCATTTCAAGGGTTTTTTTTATCTGATTATTTTTTTTTTATAAAAAATAAATAATTTAAAATTACTTGACCCACGAAATAAATACTGGCTCCTTATTTTTAAGCATCCATTACGGTAGTTTAGTCATTGTTAGAATATGGGAGTAAAGGTTTTATGCAAAAAGTCTCAAAAAATTTTAGAATTGTAATAATTTTGTAAAAAAAAACACTCCGATATTTTTTTTTCGTTGCTATGGCGACTTTACGACTTATAGAAGTTACTCTTAAAATATTTGAAAAGATAGACCTTATATAATTGTAGATTCCTTATTATGTAAAAGTATCACTGGCACAATAAAAGCCACATTCAACTATTTCTTTTTTATTTGGGCCATAGCTATGTAAGTTCAGTATTTTGGCTTAGCAATGAACGTGTTAAATAGATTCGGGTTATACGTAGGTACCTACTGAAAACTGAAGTAACCGTCGAGAGTCTGGTGTCCGAAACCTGTCCGTGCTATTTTGACTAATCATTTATGAATGTGACTGGTCACCGTATGTAATACCTGTGGCGGCGTATGTCCCCAGGCCCTCGCCGGCGGAGGCACTCTCCTCTCGGCCGCAGTCCTGCTGAACGACGTGCGAGGACGACCGGCCTCACCCTGCTGGGTTGGTGTTGATGTGCTGGGGCCAGCTCTACTAGAAGTATAGTGCTGTATTTTAGAAACTACGCCTCGGTCGAAAGAGCATGTCTGTATTTTGGGAAGGTAAGCCACAATCATATTAGGCCACAACCATTATCATCTGCCTAGCCTTTTCCCAACTGTGTTGGGGTCGGCTTCCAGTCTAACCGAATGCAGCTGAATACCAGTATTTTACATGGAGCGACTGCCTATCTCTACAACCCAGTTAGTACTGGGTGTACTTTTTGGGTCACTGACTACCTGTAACGACTGTCAAAGATCTACAAATGATAGCCGGGACCAACAGCTTAACGTGCTTTCCGAGGCACGGACTTATTGTTTGTTGTTATTTAACCACAACCCTTACCACGAAAATATGCCTTGAGAGTTTGTAGTTATGCGGTATTGGTTTGTTCATTTTTTCGCCGTTCCAAAAAAAAAATACTGAACATTTCAGTATTTGCTAAACTGCAAAACAGTTCGTTGGCAAAAGTTTTCAGTTATTCTAAGATACCTGCAAAACACCAATATTAAGCTGATTTTTTATTTCTGACGGCGACTGGCGGTAAAAATATAAAATGTTTAGTAATGTTACCCAGGCCCCGCGGATCTTCCTCTCAGTGTATCCATGGCGGTGTATGGCGAGCCTGGGAGACGTACGTTGTCATTACGAGCTTGAGCCAAGCCAGGCTGCTCGTCTGAACCTGAAACAACCCACACGAACACAGTAAAAAAAGGTAATGCAAAGCTTGGTTGATGTTGGGTTGCCAAAATTGTTCTTCACATAAATATCGTGTAAAGTTTCCAAACTATCCGCCAATCGAAAATCTAACAGTCCTAACCCACTGCCGAGCACTCTGGGCCTCTCCTAGACTGCCAGTCTTTAGGACATCCTACTTAACCTGTTTTTGACATGGAAAGAAAAATTCGAGTGCGAGCAGGGTTTGAACCTGCGACCTTCCGATTCAGTACACCGGATGTCTTAACCAACTAGACCATCGCACCCCGCTCATAGTTCTCGAAATTTTCGTTCCATAACAACGTCTTACGGTGACGTTAGCGCCATCTATTTAAGAAAGTATCGAACTAACTTAAACCAACACGTTGACATTGCAGCCAAATCAATGTTGTATAGAAGTCGCCATACCAAACTAATTTATTAGTTTGGTATGGCGACTTCTATACAAACTAATTTATTACGCCATACCAAACTAATTTATGCAATGTCAACGTGTTGGTTTATGTTAGTTCGATACTTTCTTAAATAGATGGCGCTAACGTCACCGTAAGACGTTGTTATGGAACGAAAATTTCGAGAACTATGAGCGGGGTGCGATGGTCTAGTTGGTTAAGACATCCGGTGTACTGAATCGGAAGGTCGCAGGTTCAAACCCTGCTCGCACTCGAATTTTTCTTTCCATGTCAAAAACAGCTATGTTCCCTACGCAGGGTTTGCGTATAAAATATTAAAAATCCTACTTAACCGTTTGACCACAGCCACAAGCTCAAACGACACGCCACAACCACTGTGGGGAATAACAAATTAGAGAAATAGCAAAGAGTAAGAGCATAACCTTAGTAAAGACGCAACATGCGACGTGACAGTACCTGCGAAAGGAAACCAGTGGCGCGCCCGCGTGACATTTGAAGCAAGTCGAATCGCATGATGTGTTAACATCGCACTAATAAGACGTAAGAAAGTCTATCACCTACCTGTACCTCGTTCCTGACTTTGTTTCTTATCCTTATCCCTAGAATCCCGATCATCCACAGTGTAGGTGTCATGTGAGTTGGGGCTGGAGTTGACGCTGCCGAACAACGTGAAGGCGTCATCCATGAGCTCGTTGAAACGTTGTCTCATGCGGGACGGGCCCGGGTCTTTGCGAGCTGAGGCAGTTGAGCGGGCCGGGCTGGAGGGTTTTGACGCTGGAAGATGTGATAGGCGTTAGGCGAGGTGGTACAATTTTCAATCATCAGAATAGAGCAGTTGACAGCTGGATATAGGTCTCTCCTATTGCACGCCATCATCATCATCATTCTCTTGCCGTTATCCCAATTTATTTGGGGCCGGTGCAGCATTTCTTTCTCGACACTTCTCCATCAGTCGCCTTTCTATAGCCATATATCCGTCTTTTCTTTGTTCCTTCCCAACTCGTATAGCTATCCACATAATACGCAAAACTACCTCACATATTCCTTATTCCTGCTCATCACATACCCATACCATGATAACTGATTTCCACAAACTTTTCATCACATCAACCACTAGCCTGGATCTAGCGAAAATCTTTAGGTGAAACTTTGTTTATTAAAACTTACCATCTTTAATCCTCTGACAATGCAGATCCCAGACCAGCGGCCCTATGACCCCAGGGTCCTTGTCTATACTCCCGAGCCTGACCAGCTGCGATGCCATCTGTCTTCGAGGCACCACATCTTTGGTCTTTGTGTCTGGCTTGCTTGCCTTTGGCGTAGATGGTGGGGAGTCGATGTCTAGGTGGCGAACTGATACCGGTTCTAGGATACGGGAGAGAGGTTCTACTACGTTGCCTCTGGAAAATATATAGGTGAAAAAATTCATAATTTTTACTTATATGGACATACTGTCATTGCAAATATTGCAGTTGAACAAAACAGGGTTGTTGGAAACTGTTAAACAGTACAGATAAAAAGTAGTAAGGTAGTCAGTCCATCTTCAAAATAAAATATAATGAAAGGTAAGTAAGGGCAAGTTTCATCAAAAAGTCAATCAAGGAATCCGAGTCCATAAGCTGGGCAGCAAACGTCATAGTGTGCCTCAGATCAGGAGAAAAGCAATGACTTAACGACCAAACATCCAAGAAAGTTCAATATTTCTCCGCAAGTATTACTTAGGCATACCTTGGGAAAGCGTTGACTGAAGGCATGGAGAGATATGACGTGGGAGTAGGCGGTGCCGAAGGTTGTCCACTGTCCGAGCTGTCCAACCCAGCAGCTTCTAGCAAGCTGTCAGTAGTGCCCACTGAGGAAGACGTAATATGGAGGATCAGGTATAACCCTGTTGCACTAGCTAAACCAGTGTCCAAATACCCAAGAATCGTACAGCACAGTGGAAAACGTTTAATTTGCATCGTTTCTATTTGCATGATCTTCTTCTACTTCTTCGTGTCGCTGGCACGACAAGTTTTATATTTTAATAGCCCAGAACTTCGCCACTTCCACCGCGTCGTCGGTGGCAGCGCAGAAGTCCATTAGCCACATTCTTTAATTTATTTTATTAGGAAGTATTGCACACATAGTGGGGCCACGAAGACCTGCCACGGAATAAAGGATATTGTGAAAGAATTACTTACCTCTTTTCTTCTGCGGCATCCTAAGAGCATGTGGTTTCTTCTGTTTGCGCCGAAAAGCTGTTGCCACCTCGGATACTCCAGAAGATGTCGTGGAAGAACTAAAACAGGATTGATTGATGAATCCAAAGCATTTTTGTTGTTTTAACGCGCTCCACTAATGACTTTTTTTTAGGTGTTTTCTGATACTTTATAACTTTATATGGGGTCGGTGCGTTATTTTTGCTTGTAGCGGTTTATTTCCAACAAGTTTACGAGCCAGCATTTATTTGGTAGATAGTGCCTTAGGAATAGTGAATGAGATTCTTGTTTAACAAGAAAAAAATGTGAGTAAATAACATTTTTGCTTCAGGAATATTTTAGAACTTTTCTCCAGACAAATTCATCCTTGTTTCTTTAGCAAGTAATATCCAAATGGACCGTTGCTAGACTCTTAAATATTTAATTTCTAATTCTTTGCAAAGCACCGGGTAACGTTGAGGATAGACTATTTGAACGTCTTTGAAATACAGTTTGTTGAATTTAGAAGTCTCGAATAAGTGAACATTTTCCTTCTCAGAATCAGAATCATTAGAAGAGCTAAAATATTGTTAATCTTTTTTTGTAACATTCATTACAAGTTGTAAATTAGACTATATTATATTATATGCCTATCTACCGACGGCTAACATTACTAAACCATATTATAGATACAACGTAGCATCCCATATTTATCATTTTGGCTTTATCTCCATTAATTTGGAGTAGATGCAGCACTTTTTTTCTGCCATCATAATTATCACAATATTTTTCTTGTAAAAGATGGTATGGTTAGCCATACCATCTTGCACCCAATCCAATCTCTTTTTTGTAACTGGTGTTATGACAATAATTTCATTTAGACCTTACGTACCTGCTGGCAGCACTAGCTGCTCTGTAAATTGGCAGGAGAGTGCTGCTCGGTCTCGTTCTGCTTGGAGATACTACACTGATTAGCTGGAAAGAAAATGAAAACAGTGAAGCGTCATGTGTGACATTAATTGAATCTTTAGTATCTACTGCTACATTGGACAATGTTTACTCACAGTTGAGTGGTTTTGATTACACTTATACTTACACACCCTCCGTATTATATTATAATTATCGATTTTTCTGTCGTGAGGTCTAGTACTCCCAAATTCAATTTGATTTCAATTTGTGAACCGCTGATTCGAATTTTAATGTACTTGATCAGAGAGTTCTATTACTAGCCCAGAATCCCCTGCATTTTTTATTACTCTTGCTATGCTTACCCTTCCATCCTTTTCTTCGTGAACTTGCTTCAGCTGGTTTCTCTCCGCTTCCCTCAATAGCTCGTTTCTGTATGCACGGATCGATGCTGCAGATTTCATTGCCTTTTTTCTAGAACATTAAAACCGTTGTCATCAATTCATCGTCTCTACGGATAGGTCATTTGATCCACATTTCTAGTGTTCAAAATGGTAATAATATTACAAATGTGAAAGTTTGTAAAGATAATATGGTTAAACCACACATTAAAAGTGTGAATGGATTTCATTTAGGCCCAGTTAGAGTTGTAAAAATCCTAGTTTTTCAGGTGCTTCAAGAAGTAACCGACTTACCGAACAAAATAGTCGACATTATAAATCTAAATTCTCACCTGTGAGCAAAACACAGCAATGCTAATAAGACGAGGAGAAGTAAGATCGCCACGGTAGCCCCTACTGCTAGTGCCCACAGCTCTGTGCCATGGACCCCACCTCCTGCTTCTCCCTCCAAACCCTCCGCTGTTTTCAGGTACGCTGCTAAAGAGAACGGATTTATACTTGATGACTTCAAATCGCTATCATCGACCCATCCCAAACACATTGCACAACCTCCTACAAGTTCCAGAATTTGAGCTACCGACAACGATTAGCGGAGAAGATAAGGTCTTCTCCGCTAATAGGTGGAAGAGAAGAATAATTACCATTTTTCCAACGTACAGTACCTTATTCAATTTTGTTACTTGAAATAAATGTATCAAAACAAACACAAAATCATTCTTATATCCAAGACTTATTGGTAATGGTTAGGCTTTTTTCTTAACAAATCACGAAAAAAAATTCTGCAACATTCAAGGCCAGTAATACTCACGCTCAGCTTTCGTAGTAACAACAGCTCCTAGTTCTCTTGCGACCTCAGCATCTCTCACGAGCCTCATATCTCTGGCAGCCACTGCTGCAGGAACTGCCCTTCCACCAACCAGTACCACGTACACAATCTGAATGCTACCAGTTTCTGGGGACTGAGAGAATTCGTGATTAAAAACAACTGGATTCGGGCAAGGGGTTCTATCAGGTGCATGTAAAAAGAGACTTAGCTCAATACTAGATATTAAACCAGTAGGCTTTACATTTTGAGACGACACATTGTTTAGTTTTATGTCAACAAAAGAGACTGTTTGTTAATTCTGATAGTTTTCGTAAGTTTTTATGATTAATTTATTCCTGAAATTGGTGCTGTACATAGATGATATAGTGATTGGTGGACTTTGGTAGTTGTTATTGTAAATCTAAAGTAAGTAGCTGCTCTGCTTGCTTACTTGTTCAACAATAATAATAAATAAATTTACCTCTGTTATATTTTGGATATGAACTTGTACCGGTGGCTGCTGCTCTGGTTTCAATATTTCACGTTTAAACAACATTGTTTCATTGCCTTCTGATTCTAAAGGTATATCTATCGAATCTTCTTTAAATTCTTCTAATTGTTCTCTATCAGTCACTTCTCGTTTACGAATAACAACAGTTGGTGTGGCTAATATCCACGATTCTACTTCATTCAACTTTGTAGCTTTTATCTCGGCGTTTAATGAGATCGTATTTGAGTCTACAGAGAACATTTCTATATTTACGGGATAAACGAAATCACTAGAGTTGTCAAGAACATGTTTACTAGAATTTTCAACCTTTTTATCTAACGTATTAGCAACTGATTCGCCAGGAGATACCATAGAACTGGTAATATCAAGATATTTGAAAGGCGTGTTGGTACTTTGGGGACCAACTGGACTATTATTATTGTCTTTGTTAACTACGAACGAATGAACGTCATGTTTCTTGCGGGCTGGTGGCGCGTCGAGAGACTTAATGATGCCCAGGTGACGCTCCTGTTGCCTGGAACGAATACGAATAAAAAACATGAAACCGATAAAAAGAATGCTGTAATCAGCAATGGAGCCAAATAAGCTTGTTTTCAATCAATAATTTCGAAAATGAACTAATGATGAGGTGGTTTCGAATAAATGAAATGAAAAGATTACTATCGAAAATGAGTTTAATGAAAAATCCCATGGTATGATGATGGAGCGAAAGAAGCTTGAAAAAAAACAACTAAGAAACATAATTTTAAGGGGAACGTTGGTTACCTCAAAAAAGCTTTCTGGTACAACCTAGCGAGTCTCAATTGCAGGCTATCCGGAGTGGATCCTTGAATGACAGTAAGGAGCCAGTACCTTCGATCATCGGGGATCTCTGGTTCCAAGCTACCTGGCACGCCAGGCTCGCCACAATTGAGCATGCATTCGCCAGTCGATTTGTCTGTCACCGCCTGAGAAGAACTTGAATTTTTAAGCAAATATCGAAGAGAAAATTTAAAATTCATGTTAAAAATTGCATGTCTCTAACACATTAGCATAGCAAGACAAAAATTCAACTACGCAAAGGGTGTATAAACGAGAATTAATGATTCAATTATGACTATTATCCCCTCCAAAGTTAGGGGAAGTTATAAACTAGTGGAGGCATATGCTCAAGTAGTTAAACATTCGTACTTCCCTTAATGTATTTTAAAGTTTGTAATTGTTAGAATTCGATTAACTACAAGAGAAGGAACGACACAGACACGATAAAACATAGTTGTATAAGGATCCAGTTAATCAAGACTTACTTGTGGTGGATAAGAATCCAAATACACAGTGGCAAGGACCGTGGTGGTCCGTACCACTGGCGTAGATGGCTGAACAGGAACTGGTAGCGGCACATCTGGTGGCGGAGGTGGCCCGTCTCCTGAGCCCGTCCAGAAGAAGTCTTCCAGGCGAGGAGTGCGCTGATGTTGGTCTTGAGATACCAGCATGTATACTGGAGATAGAGTAAAGAGTTTTCTAGTATGATCAGTTGATCATCTGTTCTTATGGAAACAAGGAACATGGAACAAACACAATAACAAGAACGCTCAACAATGAAAGAGAAATTCCTCATATGTATTTTTTTTTTCTGTTTGCGGATGGATTACGAAGATTTTATTTGTATGTCAGAAGTACTGTGGAATTTATGAAAGTGTTATTAACCTTCTTTTATTTATGTTTTCACTTAAAATTTTGCTTTACTTTGTTATTTTGTAAATGTTAATATGTGTTATAATTATCTCTTTAATTTTTATAGTTACTGAAATTGGTTGTAAACACAACCGTTGTAATGAAATAAATAAATAAATAACGATCAGTTCTTGAATTTATCAAAGAACAATCGGAGAAGTTCGAAGAGTTCTACTGTAGGACAGCTCCATAAATTGACTAATAAAATATTTTATTTTCATTCTATAGATCGATTTGAAATCAATTAGAGTATCGTTTAAAATGAGTTCACCTCCGATTTACATGAACGCTAAAGATTAGATATAATTAAACAAGCTATCGTTTTCTAGACTACAAAATATAAATTATGTCAAGAACTTCAGTAAGACAGAAAAATATTTTGGCAATTAGGTTATTGGCTAACTTATGGCGAAGCAATCGCAGTAAAAACAGAAGCGAAAAATTATATCAGTTACCGAATAAAATGCTTTGTCATGCTTTATTGTTTACTTTGCAAGGTTTTGACTGTCGACCTTGCAAGCGGTAGTTAATAAAGTTAATTGTAGGTGTATTTCGAATGAAAACATTTGTGTTTTGAAACGCTGCAACTGTCGCAATAGGTAAAACTTACTGCTATTATAAATGCGAAAGTTTGTGACGATGGATGTTTGTTAATCTTTCGCTCAAAAACTACTGAACGGATTTGGATGTTTGGCATACAGATGCCTGGATTAATTCATAGGGTACTTTTATCCCGGTAATGCGATCCCGTAGGACAATTGCCGAACTCCACGCGGGCATCACCTAGTAACGAATTAAAGATATACGTGTAACAGGAATATATGTCGGATCCGGTCATTGGTACGGACATAAAATGAATCGCAAGTACGCCTGTGGTGACATCACGCGACCTACTTGCAAGTCTACCCACACCACAGTGTGCTTCTACAGAGCCATGATGTTTACAGTTTGAGGCGAGGACGACATTGAAGATCTGATCGCAGCGGCGATGAGACGTCTTAAAACTGTACCCGATTCATTGCGCCCTGTGATTTCAAGTAATTTGTTAGTTAATAGAAACAGTGTATAGCACCCAGTGTATTTTCAATGCACAAAACCCATCTTCTGCCCACGTGATCTACGAGCCTAACGGAATAAATCCTGACAATCCGAATATATTATGGTTATTACAGACTTAGCTGTCCCATACATTTGTGTCAAGTAGTATGGAAATTTTGAGTGGTGCAGCGAGTTTTTCCTTGGCGATTACGATCTTGGTTCAATGGAGCAAGTTCAGCTTGATGGTCTGTTCCACAACCTTAAATATGCCCACGTATTTCTGATACACGCTGTCTGTAGTTGTTTACAAATATCTGGAACCATCATTCATTCACAACTCGTAAAGCATTCATGAAGAGATATGAAAACTTAATTTTAGCAGCCAAGCCAAGAATTTCATATAGCAAAGGAATTTTGATGGTTGACAATATTTGCATATGAATGACGAGACAGCATGAAATACTGAATGATGTAAAAACTATGCAAGCTGCATTAAAGTGCATTCACACCGAAATTGCATTTTATCGAGCAATATTTTTAAGTGTTTTTGGGCAACAACGGATCATCATCTCTTCCTACCTTGTCCCATGTTACTTGGAGTCGGCGCACACGTTTTTTTTTCTTCTATTCTCCGCTGTCAGCCTCAACGGTAATATTTACTCCTTTAGCTTTTATATCGTTTCTCATAAAATCCATCTACCGTTTCTTCGGTCTTCATCTCCCACTACATCCATCAACATTCATATGCGCCTACGCACCTGAATGTTAATGGATATATAGATAATAACGGATGACAGACGATAAAAGCCGTAAAAAATATATAACGTTGCACTACTTAAAGAATGTGGATGCACCTTAAAATGCCATAAATCAAACCATTTGCGCTCTAATTGGAGTTCAAAAGGGCGAAGTCTGTGATTGTAGTAAATAAGTCGATGTAAACATGTCAGGTTCTGTAACATCGCCATCGCGTGATCTCCCGAATAAATGAGGTTTACAGTTTATTGGCCCTCCCTGTAACTTTCAGTTGCTGGGAGTTTTTTCGTCGTGTACAATTGATAGGAGCTAGCGATTAACAGCGTTCACGATCGATCTTATGTTACAATAAGAAACGCTGGTGTCCGCTCGCAAAATAGGCGCTTTGGACGTGGAGTTGCGGACTCCAGCCCGATATACAATACTATACAATGTTTCAAATAATACGCTGCCTTCACACTATTATACTAGTTTAAGGTACCTATTTGAAGTAAATTCTTAAGATGGACAACTGTTTTGGTTGTATGCATAGCTAATAGACGCCCCTAGCAGGACATCCACTGAACTTTTTGGTGATGTTCTCTCAGTATATTTATGAACGTAAACAAAACAAAAGGATTCCTTAAGGATCGTAGTAGGTGTCGTTCTATAGGTTTTACATACCCCATGCGAAAAACACGTGGGTTGATGATGACGCTCAGAGGTTTCAAAATATACTTATGACACTGGACTACAAGACGTCCGTATCAGCCGAAAACAAGACTATCCTTCAAATCGCTAAACGCTCATTTCTTGAAAGAACCTCACGGCACCAGGATTAGCGCCAACCCGTACCATGCTCCAGAGTTTGAACGATACGGAACGCATTTCCTCAATATTATATCTATGTAGTATAAGTTTATAGTGTATGGATGTTTATCTTTCGTTCATAGTCGCAGTTTGTATGTAGGTATGGTAATTAGTTGTTGCGTTCGACTGCGCATCGATTTTGTAATTACACTTAAATTGTAATTTGGTGTAAGTAGGTACAATTTATGTTAATATTCTTGCATCAACTTGAAACCGCTTAAGATTAGTTGATACTGTTGGTACGTTACAACATAACATAATTTTCAGCTTTAGGAAATTGGACTGCATTTTCTCTGCGGTTAGAACCTAGATTGAATTCTACAAACAAAAGGAACTTTAACAAAACTCTCGTAGAATTCCCAAAATACCTGAATATTTTAAAATATTTGTACAGGTACTTCCATAACCATTTCAGCATAAAGTAGAACGTTAGGAAAAATTGCACAACTAACCAGAATTGAGTGAAATATTAGGGCGATGGCGGAAAACGCGAAAAAGGTTCAGTGCACCGAATGGCACCGGAATTATCGAAGCGGTCACGACACGGATACTGAACAGAGCCAAACAAGTTTTATAAACCGAGTTATATTATGATTTCAGTTGACATGGCAAACAGACCCGCCATTCTTCCTGTGGGTATCATCTTCCTCACACAAGACTTTCTGAAGGCACTGGCCTGGTGCAGTCCTCACAAAAGTTAATCTTAACTTGTTGAAATAAGGCTATATTTAGTAGAGCATTCCCTGAATGAATCGTCATTGATACGGCATTGTAGTGCCGAATTGTACCAACTCTATGAGCAGATACTCCAACAATAGCCAACTTGGGCAACATTTGACCATCTACACCCATTCAGTTTCATTAAAGGCTTACGCTCAGAAGTACTTCATTCACCACCCACATTGAGTCATGTAGGTCTGTGGAATTCGAGAGCACGCATCCTGTCAGTAACCAGAATTCGTTTCCAACAAAAAGGCATATAATAGCATCGTAATGGCGGCGGTTACGCGGGCACTGCGCGCACGCACCTTTTGTATTCCATGTGACAGCGGAAACGCGGGACGCGGTCGGCTGACTGTGATGTTGCTTGTGCCTTGATTGATTATTATTATAATTGTCTATGTCATTGTACTAGTACCTACGTGCGTTATGGGAACTGTAGATGTACCCGCTTGAATCGCAATTATGAGCGAATAAATACGTGGACGTATTACATGATGCGCAGCCTTGCAGGGTTAATGATGACGTTAACCAGGTAGGTTAATTTTAGATGAGATTGAATGAGCTCTGTAATCATACACAATCGCATTCAAAACTCTAATAATAGATTAGCTATGACCAGGGGACAGGTCCAATGGATAATTATGGTGGAACGGCTTAGTTACCCACCAGCCTCGTTAGACTATGTAAGATGCTATATAGAACAGCCTTGGACGTCTTGAAGGTCGAAAGCAAACCTACAGTCAGGAACTTTGTGAATACGAAGGTTTCAACTTTCCAAGAGGATTCACGAAAGTATTTTCGTCTTAGAAAATGTGAGTTGTGGAAACACGGAGCTCTGTAATGTCGTTGTTTTTGACATTGGATTTCAAAGTACTTAGCCGTTGTTTTTGATACAGGCAGGCACAAGTTGAGCAAGTAGGGTCCAAGTTACCACTCGCTAAGCATAAGGTGGCTATATACTGCCTGTGCCTTTATACGTGTCATTCATACTGTTTCTATTAAGACGATGACGGGTTTTTGGGTGGAGACCGTGAACCCTTCAACGTAAGGTAGGATGCCCCACAGGCTACGTGGAGTAACGATCTTCGCAGGGAGCTGGGTGAGAGCTGTCGAGACTCTAGTTGAATGCTGTGTGATTGGACGGACAAATGTCCAACAGTGGCATGCCAAATTCGAATAAATTAAAATGACAAACAGAAAATGTACGGATGTAATTAGTAGTCATACTTCCGTACATATTTTATTTAACTTTTGAATAGTGCTTTTAGTACCACATACATAAAACAGTGGTGATGAAACCTGACACTCAGGTTTGCGATCTGACTATACCCAGAGAGCCCAGAAGTACGATTTTTCAGTCAGTCATAAAAATATTATGTCATAAAATTCTTTAATAAATTGCAACTGCAATTAAGTAAATTCTTTTTTTTTAATTTTTATACATAGAATGATGAATAATTAGATTAAGTTTAAATTAAAGTAAAAAAGTACCTATGTACTAAATAAAAGTAAATGATAAATAATTAAATAGGTAATTAAGTACCTAATAATAATATACTTTATTGATACAATTCCTTACAATATGCTTACTATCTAGCTAAAGTTCACAATATTTAAAGGCGCACAGAAGTTGAAACCCTTACTCCTAAACTAGGAATACCTGTGACTTAGGAGTCAGAAGTAATTTTAGTGAGGTCAAAAAATATAAAATAAATTGCGCGTTTTTGATTTTTTTACTGTCATCTATTCTAGCTCGATTTTAACCACGTTTTAATCAAAGATTTTAAAATGAAAGAGTTAAATTTAATTATAGTGCCTTTTTTTATCATCCTCAAAGTAGATAAATTATGTAATTAAAAAACACATGCATTACTTACGTTTGTCGTCACTTTCATAATCTTCAGCGAACGTAAAAACGATATAATTAAAGAAGAAAAACTGAATTTTAATTTTAACCATGCTGTTAGATAGTATCGTTTTTAGACTACATTAATTTTAACAACAAATGCATTATTTTAAAACCACAACTGCAATATACATGTCCGAGAGATATTAGAAATTATATCTGACATTTTTTTAAATAAATTTTTAATTAAGAATGGATAGGTTCGTGTACCTCGACACCTACGCCCGGAAATTATTTATAATTCATCAGGACATGAACCCACTACGAAAATCGGCCAAATACAACTGTGCTTTTAGGATTATTATCGCGTTGCTTAGCAACAAAATTGAATAACGCGCGCATGACCAAAGACATTTGAAAGGTTTTTTTCAATGTCAACTGTATTAGTTTTCCTAATATCACAACATTAAAATGGCTAATATCAAGTAATCAGCATTTTTTAAATAAAAAATCAAACAATTGTTCATTGTGTTATAAGTGAAACATCTAAGCACATAGAATAAAGGATTTTCATCGTCATTTTCAACAGTCGACATTAAACAAACTTACTGGTTGTCTGTGGTTAAAATGATACCTCGTAATAAAATTTCAAATTTTCAAGTAGGAAGTCTCTCTCGAGTTGGAGGTTACTTTCTACCAATTTAAATTGTGATTTGATTTTTAACTACATGAATAGATAATCCAAACTTATCTTGAAGGACACACTAAATCTGATATTTTTCCGTAGATGTAATTATAATCTACAAAACCGCATTTTTTATTAATTGTGGTTTCTGCACAAGGTGCAACGTTGCAGTCGATCAACCGTCTGAATCGATACAGTGTGGTCTTAAATTATGTACCGTGAAAAATCCATTTTGCGCATAGAACTTTCACCACGGATAAAGTAAATGGAAAATCATGCAATATCATTTTGATGTTTAAGTAGAATTTTTATTATTTAGTCTGGCAACTACAACATTTGCCGTGGCACGCAATCTGCAGCTCCATTCGTGTGAGTTCGTCGCTTTCGTCCGTCAGGGACTTTGTGCGACGTTAACGGGTGTGTGCGAAAGTATGAAGTGAAATCGTACATAAAAGTGTGTGAGATGTTAAGTGTTAGTTTTTATTGTGCGTAAAAAAAAACAAAAATGAGTGCGAACGGATAAGCCTGTTTTCTTTTTTGATTCCCAAAACATTGTACGCATCGGTACACGTAACATTTTGTATGAACGGTTTCAAAATGGCTGTGTTTTGAAGGACCCTTTGTCCGCTTTCGTGTGCTTCTTTCAGCATGATAGTGGGATCGTACTGGCAGAAAATTATCTTAGAGAGGTGAGGAAGGCTCTTGCTAAGTTCTAGTGGTTCTTGTGTAGAAACGCGTAGTGGAAAATTACTGGTTCCCGCCGCTGAGCGGTGTCGGTTGATTGCTTTCTATGCGAGCGATACCCACGAAACGATCGCTAGCAACGTGTGAGTTTCTAATAACCTTTTTATTTTCTCGTTTGTGTGCGATAAAGCTGGTGGAGGTATGCGGGCTGGCTTCAACGCAAGTTTATTATTAGTTTGGTGTTGATTTTCGTGCCGTGAAACTCGAGGTTTGTCGGTACGAGGTAAACATATGACACGACTAAAAATAAACTGTTTCCATTACACGTCTTATTGGAATACTTTTTGCGGCAGTCACGTGTTGATGAATGAGAAACTTATCATGGTGTTATCATGTTGGAAGTATTTGATAACACATTGTGCGCATGATTAGAGGTTGAAAAATACTAGATACAGTCAGCATCTTAGTTTGTGTACAAACTAACTGGCTTATTTATTAAAGTAGTTTGGATGCAGTATGTTATAAAAAACTGGTTTATTTCTATCCACAAATGAGTCTCAACATAATACCAATCATTTAATTAACTTTTTATATAGTACGCAATTATTTCATAAATTGTTAGAACATTCGCGTTGTAAAATCTGTATTCAATAATATTGGCTGTACACAAGAACCTTCCATTTTTATGTTTTTATTTTATGATAAGAAAATTAACATTAAATATCACAAATCAATTTAGTATGCTTACCAAAACATGGCATTCAGATATAACTTAAACATGAATTTAAATAGCTATGTAAGTAGTTACATCCTTAGTTTTCACAACTTATTTAAAAATAGGATGATAAACATTAAAAAATCAAAACAAATAAATAATTATATCAAAATCATTTTAATTCAACACCAAAACCTTTAAACTGTAGATAGAAACTGACAAATGTTTTAAATTTGTTTAAAGCTAAACATAGTGATCTGTGGTGTAAGCAGGGCTAACAGCAGTGTTTTTGAAATTCTGTAGTATGATCAAATGAATATTATCAACTATCTGTGCAAGCTTTGTCTGCATGAAATAATTATAAAAATATTACTTCCCTATTTAAATATAATTTTGTCACCAATTTGTTTTTGCACTGAACCCTAATCATCATCTTCCTGCCCTTGTCCCATGTTACTTGGGGTCGGCGCAACACGTTTTTTTCTTCCAATCTCCTCTATCAACCGTCATGCTATCATTTACTCCTTTCACCTGCATATCATTCCTCACACAGTCCATCCATCGTTTCTTTGGTCTTCCTCTCCGTCTCCATCCATCCACGTTTATATTCATCACTCTTTTAGTCACATGCGATTCGTCCCTCCTCATCACATGCCCATACCAAGACAGTCGATTCCCTTTTAGCTTTTCTGTAACTGGCGCAACTTTTAAGCTTCCTCTAATATACTCGTTCCTTACCTTATCCATTCTTGTCACACCACACATCCACCTCAACATTCTCATCTCGGCTACATGCAATCTTTTTTCATCCATCTTCTTCACAGCCCAGCATTCCGATCCATACAGTACGACAGGTCTAATCACGGATTTGTATATTTTCCCCTTTAATTTGAGGGGCATCCGTGGGTCGCAAGTTGTTCCAGTGACCTGTCGCCATTTCATCCATCCTGAGTTGATCCGGTGCGTTACGTCTCGGTCTACTTCGCCATTCCCTTGGACAAATGACCCGAGGTACCGAAAATCGGAACAGATCGGTATGGGCGTTCCGGCAAGTGTTATGGGCACAGGACTGGAGAGACCGCCGAAATCACAGAACAAGTACTCTGTTTTAGTCCTACTGACTTTCAGGCCAACATTCTCCAGTCTTTGCCACCACACCTCCAATCTGTTCTGGACCTCTAGGCCACTCTCGGCAACCAACACAATGTCATCGGCAAACAGCATACACCAAGGAGCCTCTTCCTGGATGTCCGACGTAAGTGCGTCCATTATCACCAGGAAGAGGTAAGGGCTTAGAGCCGACCCTTGGTGCAAGCCGACCGCCACATTAAAGTTGCCGGTATTGCCCGCTGTAGACCGAACTTGGGTACTACATCGACTGTACATCGCTCGGATCAACTGCACATACTTCCCAGGCATACCTTTCTCTTTCAGGGCCCACCACAAAACTTCACGAGGTACCCGGTCGTATGCCTTTTCGAGGTCGATGAACACCATGTGCAAGTTTTTGTGCGCACTTCTGTATTTCTCGCACAGCTGGCGGATGGCAAAAATGGCATCCATCGATCCCCGACCAGGCATAAAACCGAATTGATTTCGTGAAATTTCACTCTCTTCTCTCAGTCGTCTTTCAATAACTTTCTCCCAAACTTTCATACTATGCGCCATCAGCTTTATTCCTCTATAGTTATTGCACTCCAGCACATCACCTTTATTTTTAAAGATGGGCACCAGCGAACTGTTGCACCACTCATCAGGTATGGCTTCTTCCAGCAACAACTTATTGAAAAATAAAGCTAACCACGTCCATCCATCCACCCGTAATAACTTCCAAACTTCAACCGGTATACCGTCAGGTCCTAGAGCTTTACCATTCTTCATTCCATTTACTGCTATTCTCACTTCATCCATACTAACCTTTCTCACTAACCCCTCATTCACTGGTTTATTGTCCAGCACACCGTTCCAGTCATTCTCCTCATTCATCAGTTTTTCAAAGTATCCCTTCCACCTATACCTAATTTCCTCATCATCCGAAAGAACCATTCCAGCTTCATCTTTTACGCATTTAATCTGACATACATCCCTTGCCTTTCTCTCTCTAGCTCTAGCAAGCCGGTATAGTTGTTTTTGGCCTGCTGTACTATCCAAAGTCTCATAAAGCTTGTCTTGGGCCTTTGCTCTAGCTATGGCCACAGCTTTCTTGGCTTTTTTCTTGAGAGCATCATACTCACTCTTCCTTGCAGCTTTCAAACTAACACTTGCAACTTCAACACTCTGCCATTCCTTGAATTTCCTCTTTTTTTCCTTCAACACATTCTGAATTTCTGTCGACCACCACCATGTATCCCTATCTATCGTACCCTTTCCTTTCGTCTCTCCTAAGACTTGCTTTGCTATACTCCTAATACACCCAGCCATCTCACTCCAACATTCATTTACACTTCGCTCGTTCATGTCTCCCATCTCTAACATTTTATTCACCACTCGTTCTTTAAATTCTTTCGCACAGTCATCCTTCTCTAACATATACCATTTTATTTTAGGGGGAGGTCGGTCTTTCGTTTTATTGATTTTTATTTCTGTGACTATTTCCATAACTAGGAGTCTGTGCTGTGTAACCAAGTCTTCTCCCGGTAAGACTTTACAGTCTTTGATGCACTTTAATTTGGTTCTTCGGACTAGGAAGTAATCTATTTGTGTTTTGTGGTTACCACTCTTGTATGTTATAAGGTGTTCGTCGTTCTTCTGGAACCAAGTATTGGCTACTGCCAGATCAAATGCGGTAGCGGATTGCAGTAGAGTCTCCCCCTCATTGTTTTGATTCCCGATTCCCCACCCCCCATGCACTCTTTCATAAATCCCTCTCATTCTTCCCACATGTCCATTGAAATCACCTCCAACTATCAATTCTTCATGCATCGGGATGTTCATCAAAATGTTGTCAAAATCCTCCCAAAACTTCTCTTTCACTCTTTCATCACATCCCACTTGCGGTGCATACACACTAACTACGTTCAGCATTACGTTTTCGAACATAACCTTTAAAACTATCAATCTATCATTAACTCTTTTTACATCCATCACGGTTTCTTTTAAATTACTATCTAACACTATTCCCACGCCATTCCTTTTCCCGTCACTTCCACAGTAGAAAAACTTGTATCCCTCACCAATTTCCCTCGCTTTTGTACCCTTCCATTTCGTTTCTTGTAAACATGCCACATTTATTCGTCTTCTTTTGAATACATCCGCTAACTCTCTGACTCTACCAGTCATCGTCCCAACATTCCAACAAGCATACCTCAATCTCGCTTCCCGAGCTTGCTTCTTACGTCGCACCCGCCCGGTGTGGTGCAACAACCCTTGTCCACTTCCCGCAGGAGCCGGGTGCTGCCCCTGCGCGTCGCCTGCGGGGTACGCCCTAGTCCTATCGCACATCATTTCATTTTCACACATGTTGCAAAAGGTTTTGGCTTGAATTTTATAGTCGGCCGCCTGCCAGACACTAACCCTCCTTGGGAATGCGATTGCTGGTGGTTTACCCGTCACCATGCGGGTGACCCAGAGTGCTAGCTTTATTATTTGCACTGGGTCTTTTAGCTCCCTTAGTCGCCTTTTACGACACCCACGGGACGAATTGGGGTGGTCAGATTCTTTCTCCGTGACCGACACGGATGACCGACACTGAACCCTAATCCTTTTTCGAAAATAAAATTAGTCCAACTTACTCCTTATAACATCAGCTATCTGCCAGTAAGAGTCCTGTCAAAGTCCGTGCAGCCGTTTCGGTGATTAGCTGGAACAAACAGACCGACAAACAAACAAAAAAAACATTTGCATTCAGTAAAAAGCTGTTATTTTGAAATTACAAACAGACACTTCAATTTTATTTATTTGTATAGATGAAGGTTATTTCTTCAGAACTCGGTAATCAAACCTCTAAGTTTTCTTAGTAAGAATTCAAATAGCAGGATGTGTACATTAATAGCACTAAGGGGTCGTCCATTAATCACGTGACCCTGGAAAGGGGGGGAGGGGGTTTCGGAAAAAAACACGAAATATCACTAGGGGGAGGGGCAGGTGTAGTGAGATATCACGTGTATTTATTATTTCTTTGAACGCGCGATTTCTAAACCGAAAAGCGGTGCGTGACCTTGACATTTTTATCACGGTGCTTATTTTTCCAGAATTAAATTAGATTATACCTGTTAACCTGTATTTAAAGATAATATTCTGATTTTTTTTAAGATACTTTGAACCAAAAAAAATACACGTGATTTTGGGTGGGAGGAGGAGGGGTAGTCTAAAACTTCACCACGAATCACCATGGGGGAGGTGGGTGTTAAAAATTTGCTAAAAAAACATCACGTGATTAATGGACGACCCCTAAGTTATAAACTTTAACTTTCTGTTTCCTCTTAATAAAGTGGTTAGGTATGTCTACTTAATATGTATGTACCTATGTATTACTATGGAGTTTCTTGCCGGTTCTTCTCCATAGGAAACAACCAACCTAAACCGTGCACCTTTTTGTAGACATTTTATAAGTGCCCATCTAGACCTAAGTGATTAAAAATATTTTGATTTTGATTTGTGACCAGGTAATTTTAGTATTCTTAATCAGAGCAAAGTAGCAAGTAGCAGTGTCCCCTCTTATAAGTTCTTAATTATTTTGTCCAATAAATAACAAGACATTAGATTTTTGGACAGTAGACTGAATTATACTGTTAAATGAAATTATTAACCCTGTGGTAAGAAATCGACAAAATCCCACCACAAGTAGACATTTCGGCCTTTTATCAAGCCTTTTGGTACTAATCTCAGAAACAATATTGTGGCGTATCCATTTCCGTCTCCCAAAAAGTGCTGCGCTTTCGGTTTTTTACCTGCCGGGATTTCCCTTTTTTTAAGAAATTAAGGGAATCCCGAATTCCCTATCACGCTAGGACGAACAAAATACTATTGTTTGCTTGCTTTAAATAGTTTTGTTTAAAGATGGGAGTTTTTAGACCAAATGCTCCTGGCGCATTTGTTTAATGTCGCATACGATACTGAAATATCGAGAAAAAACAAATTACTTTAGCCCATGTTTACACGGGCGCTTTATTAACACGATTTTTATTTTCCGCGCCCTGAATTATTGCTCTCAATCCCCAGTGCGCTGAAAACCGCACGAATAGATTTCTAACACTCGACTCAACGCCAGGCGTTGAAAAAACAAAACATAACATAACATGACGCCTGTAATCCCCGGAGGGTTAGGCAGAGGTGTACCTAATAATACACCCATACTTCGCCAGTCTCCGGCCTTGGTTCAAGCCATGGTCCGGAGCGAGAGGGAATGGGAAGCCGTCACCTCCTTCTGCGAAGCAGTCATGCTAGTGAAGGAGGTGGCAGGACGTGATAGGGAAAGAACCTCACGTCCCAGCCGCCGCGGGAGACGCCCTGGGCGTCGGGGGTCACGTGGTGGCTTCCGACCACCGTAGGCGCTGGCCTGTGGACGGCGAGTTATGGGCTAGCTCACCGTCCGGCCGTCTTATGACTACAGGCCGTGTCGACGGCGCGTTCGTGTTCCACGCGCGCCTCAAAGAGATGTCAGCAATCAAGTAGGGGTCCGCATGGACCGATGCCTGCCAGGGCTGCGGGACTGTTCGAAAGAGATACCGTGGCCCTGGAACATAAAGGGCAAAGGAGGAACATGGATGGGTTTTAGTCAGTACAAGTCTGACACTCCCCTCCGCTCCGCCCAGAGTGGGGGGGGTCATTTGATGATTTCACATCCGGAAAAAAAAAAAAATACTTCGCCAGTTATGTAAGTCCATGTATTAGGGGGCGAGCTTATTGCCATCAACCGGGCACAAATCCAGACTCCGTGGCTGCTACTTAGAAATTTCTAATGGAAAAACCCAATAACACTTAGCCCGTCCTGTTTTTCCGTTTTTACGGTGGTCATGATACGCGTGCTAGGGGGAAAAAACGTTGCGTTGAAAAAACGCCCATACGGACTAGGCTAACTCTTGCTCTGGATTTATATTCGTTCGATCTAATCCTACCTTCACACGTAACAGAACAGATACATTTTACATTGTAACTTGTAACCAAAGGTCACACCGCTCAAATCCTCGTCGTGTTTCGTGATATGTCGCAGAACCGTTACGTACTCGGCTGTTGTCGGCAGAAAACCGAAACGCATAACGGCAACCAGTCATTGTTTGTGCGCACACGCACGCACCGAGGCTGAGGATGAATACTAGATATTATTTTCGTTCTAGATAGATTGGTGGTTCTTTTTTCGGTCTTCTGAAGGAAGATACAAAGAAAAGAAGAAAGTTCTCATAATGATTCTCTCCTGTAAGTGTGAGTGCAATACAGCTTAAAATAGTAAAAATCGTCAAAAAAAAAAACTTTTGCAGTCCTGCTTGACGCTTTTGCCTTAAAAGACTGAATATTATGCTTATTTTAATATCTCTCAAACGAGATACTGATTTCTATGTTAAGAAACAATAGTGTAGATAAGATTAGATGACGATATGTCTAAAGTATCTCCACATCGTTATCAATCGTTTTATTTTTTCTGATGTACATATATATATACAACTCTGACCTTTGAAACTCGCTGCGTATTTTTTAATTTTTGATATTTAAATATGATTCAACGTCAGCAGTTTAAATAAAATCAATTTCGTTTTTTTCTACTAGACGGGAAACTAGAAAAACACGAAAATAAGTTTAGAAACAAAATAATCGGCAGACGACATTCTACAATATCGAAAGGTTTATGGATTTTAAAAACCAATTTTGAATAGAAACGAATTACGTAATACCTTCAAGTTTGATTATTATGATATTGTAGCAGATGACCTTTGTGGTTTCGGTTTTATACTGATAATCTGATTGCGTAACCAGCAGATAGTGCGATTTTTATCAGCTAGAAGACTCATCTTTAATATTAATTAATGTGAGTTGTCGTGTAGCAAAAGCGTTGTTATTTATTCTAATTAGAATCTTTTTTAGCATAACTGGATACGCCCTAAGTACGAACTTTGACCTTCAATATCTCCATAGCCAAAAAATAGCAACGACGGGTGGAACATTTGTGACCTTCGACTTTTTACTTTACCAGTTATTTTTTATTGATGACATTGTAATTGTAAAACACCACACTGAAAAACATTGGCGACAAGAGCCAGACAATACGTTATTCAATTTTACTTTTCAATATCCAGTTTTTTCCTTGGCCACGTCGTGCAAACGTGGCGAATGAATGATACTAAAACCTTGTGCTGCTCTCGAAATATTAAAAACACCTCGAAATTTTGAAAACACTGATTAAACACTATTACGAAATAAGGTTTGTTTCTGAGGTCCCCAGATAAACACTCAATATCTTGATAAAGTAATCTTGCAAATGTGAGTAAATCAAAAAGTCAGTAATTCGTAACATTAGGACTCTCAAAAATATGAATTCAGGTTCCAAAAAATTCGGAAAGCAGGCATTTATGTCACACCATATCTCACCATCCAATTTACTCAAACATCAGAACTTTTGAGAACCTCAAAAATGCTACTGATGCAGCGATTAGCGCGTCCCAACTAATTTTAATGAAATAACGTTGTACCATCGATTCGATTTGACGAAAGTACCTTCTCGGTTATTAAAATTTCATTCCACAAATTGAAACCCGATCATTCCTGAGTCCATGACATACACAAAGACACCACAATCTTTTCTCGCGAGTATGTTGAACTGGTGTCAGATATAGAGGTGAATGCCTGGCAGTGAGTAAGTGGCAACTTGCATATCGAGTTGCGACAATTGTTCATGTTCCAAGCGATACGTTGCCTGTCTTAGGACTTGTGCATATGGCAACAGTGGCAGGAATTATGTCCTACGTGGTTTTGTAACAGCTTGTTCGGTTTATAATACCATTCTTGCGTTTGGGCTGAGGTTTTGCAGATTCTTTAGAGTAGACATTTTCTCAGTCTTGATGACTGTTCGCGAAGCAGCTAAGTTTCTTCTTATAGCTTATCTCTCTTATCGATACAGCTCAAATTGTTTGGCTCTAAATTCAATTCGACTGGGGTCATTCCTGCAGTCATACGGTCATCAAGTGAAGCTGGGCTGCTGCTGATAAAGTAAATTCTAATCGTGTGGTAGGTACTTATTGAAATTGGTTTTCCAATCAAATGTTTGGAATCCATGCTTATTTTAAAGTTACCTTGACACCGAAACAGTTGCACATATCTTAACGAATAACGCAAGAGTATCATCTGTACACACCTTTTTATATCTTTTTAATATCGCCTATATTTACTATCTTTCAAGAACTTCGTTGCTACTCTTAAAAACTTCGTTTCGTGTTACAGCAATTCAGTTGTTTTTTCCAACATTAAAAACATCTACTGCGTAACTCGCTGTCGTAAACGTAGCTATATTATTTGGCAGTTCTTTGTAAATATATTCAGGTGTTCTTCCTTCATTTTGCAATTGACGTAATGTTTAACACTGAGCTAGTTTGTAAACGCGTATATAACAATACCTTTTTTATTTTAATAATGGAATTTCATTTTGAAGAAACAAAATTTACAAATCGATTTCAATGCCTTGACAGTTACCAAATGATTTATGTAACTTATTTTAAAATAATCAACATTGCCTTTATACAAAACTAGCTGTTGCCCGCGACCTTCGTTCGCGTGAAATTATTTAAAAAAAACGTTACTTCCCTTTTTGAATCGAATTTTTCACCAATTACAAGGGGTTTTTTTACTCACCCTAATTTTTATTCTAAAATAAAAGTAGTTAGTTACTCCTTATGACATCACCTATCTGCCAGGAAAAGTTCCGTCGAAATCGATCCAGCCGTTTCGGAGATTAGCCGTTTGAATCGGATTTTGTTCACAATTTCAAGGGTTTTTTTTTTCACGGAACCCTAACTATTTTTCTAAAATAAAAGCAACCTTAGTTACTCCTTATAACATCAGCTATATGCTAGTAAAAGTTTCGTCAAAATCGGTCTAGTCAGTGCAGAGATTAGCCGGAACAAACAGACAGACCGACAGACAGACAAAAATTATAAAAAATGTTTTTTTGTCAAAAGTGCCTTATATATTTTGATATGCATTCAGTAAAAAGCTGTTATTTTGATATTACAATTACACACTTCAATTTTATTTATTTGTATAAATTACTAACTTGGTTTACCTAGATTTTAAAACATAAAGAAGGTGCTACGAAGACTTGAAAGCCCTAACCATTTCATACAAAATTTTAAACTATCATGAAAGAAGAAAAGAGCTAGACTACCTGGCCACCTGGCCTGACCTGGTCTAGTTTTGAAAGGACCTTGGTATTCTAGTCTCTCATGCACTCGGTCAATATATTAGTTAAAAAAAATATTGTTTCAAAATTACAAGCACAACAATGACGACTACAGACCGACCGCTTTAAGGAGTCCTCGCAAAGGTATCAATTTAAATAGAATATTCTGAAGGTTGATCACGTATTGGTTCAATTAGTATCGACCTACGTGGATTATGGTTATTTTAAAGCAAATAACCTGTGGGATATTGTTAGGACTTTGTGGACGCTTAATGTGCCTTTGATGGGGCAAGGCGGAGGACTCATAACCGGTCGATCTATAGACGGTAAAACGCCATAAGTTTCAACTTTATAATAAAGTTTACATAACGGCTGCGTAAATTGTAATAGCTATTACGCACGTGCGGAGATAAACCGCGAATATACTGTGTAATACAAACATAGTATGAGCCAATGTTGTATATGGCTTTTTGTTTATATTATGATACTGTTTCGTATCTTCCCTGCTGCGAACAGATAATGAAAGGAAAACAGAGCATAACAAAACTTATGCAGAAAAATCGGCCTATAAATTTCCAAATGCTGAGATACAGGCTTCCTCCCTATGAGGGGGAGTGAGCCATATCCACCAGCAGAACGAATGTAGGTTGGTGGATGTAAATATCTTTCGAATTTTTTGGTTCTCGGACGTGCCTGTTTCCTCACGATGTTTTCTTTCACCGTTTTGAGAGCAGTGGTGAAAATATTTCACACATTATGTTGCGTTGTGTTGTATTATGGTGTTGTTGTGTTGTCCTTGGTTTAGCTTTGCCCACGACATACGACATGAAGTCGGGATCGATACTACCACTCAACTGTACGTACTCAATTAACGTTATAATTTTCACATATTACGTGATTCACACAAAGAATCTCATCACATTCATCACTCATTCTCATCTCTCATTTCATCTTAGAAATATGATATCCCTTCTTTTTATAAATCACACAAAGATCGTGAAAGTTTGAGCACTTACGAGCAATTTTTCGACTCGATAATGATCCCTTATTATTCATAATGTCGTACATGTCATTTGAAGATCACGTTTTCGACATAAAACTCTTGATTGTGCTTTATACGTATAGTAATAATTACTAAAATCACTTAGCAATTTGGGTGAGCTCAATTTTTACAGCCTTGTTTTAGATGTCGGTAAATAACGGGTTTTAGTCGTATCACTGTGTTATTGTCTTGTAATCTTAACATCACCAAATAGACGTCGGGGAAATACGTTTTTTAATACTTAGGTTCTCCGTACATGTTCTCTGCATATCTCACATAACAATAGGCTATTAAGGTGTAATAATGACGGATTAAATCAATATTTTATAGTGTATTTTCAAAAGTAACTGTCCGCCTGATATGTTCCCGTTTAACGCCTTAACGACTTGATTTATTTCGATGAGATTTGACATACAGATAGACCATGAGTCGGGTTAGAATATAGGATACTTTTTGTCCCGGTAGTCGATCCCTTGGGATGACTTCCGATCACCACACACCACCACCGGTCAAAATCGCAGGTAAAAACCATGCAATCTAATATAAAAACTTTTTTTGCTGCTGTTAATGCATCAGCGCTTGATTTATTCAAAAGCGTTGTGAGATCTGTTATTCAGGACACGTCAGAATAATAACAGCTAGTTGTTTAGCAGCTATTCTAGTCTGACTTTCAGTTTACTACAGCTAATCGCGAACTTATAGGATCATTATCTAAAAGCGGACTACGTGGACATACGTACAAACGTAGTAACGACTTGTTCATTCCTATTTAAGAGCCCAATTTACCATTTGTAACATGTCCGGCGGTTTCACCCACGCAGCCACGCTTGCCTTTAGAAAGTCGATGGGAGCCGCGATAAATACTTAGGTTTCGGCGCCGGCGGTTCTCGCATTGTTCTCCGACCACAATAGGATTATAGGATACGGTCATAATGCTATTTTCACTTCCGCACGACGAGGATTTGGTGTGGCGATTATAGATATGCGGCTAAACCGGTTTTAACTCGCCAAGAACCGGTTTAACCCCCGAAAACGTATTGTCCATTGTGATGTTACATTTAGCCATCCAATTTTATAGAAAAACAGCAATTTTCTAAACTTAAAGCGTTACGAATGTTCCAATGCAATGCTGAGAAAATTAGACTAAAATGAGTCACGCTGGGAAATTGGAAAAAAATACACAACAGATTGCGCTACCGAATTTTGTACTCTATTTCTTTTGAATAAAGTTATGTTCTCGTTTGAGCGTGAATTGTGAAAGGATGCCCTTAAAAACGAGGACGACAGAGACCCTCGACTATAAAAGTAGCTATGGTTGTATGGAAATTTCGACCTGCCTAGTAATAGGTTAACACGTTTGTAGATTTGGAAGTTTTTAGTTTTGTCTGTCACGCTATTTACACCTTTTAACCACTAGAGTAATCATTCTTTAGTAACCCTATGTTAGTATCAGAAATAGTTAATTTTAATATCTTGTCTTGACTTGATAAAAAGTTTTCGTATGTTTTAAAATAATGAGGTCTAGGATTTTCCTTTGTCAATTCTCGATGTGATTTAAATAGTAACTTGCACGGTGCAATGGAAAAAATCACGAAAATGAAACGATGTCGCGATTAGATAGAGAAACTAGACAATCGGCTAAAAATAATTTCTAGTTTTCAATTTCTGAATGCGTAGATTTTTTTCATTAATTACAGTGACCTTTGCACCCGATTAGAATTACGATTATTTACCAGTGTAACTAAATCGAAATTCTAATTTTATTTGCAGGTCGCAAACATAGTCAAAGAGATACGTTTTATCCCTGAGCAATTTTCTCCTCAATATCAAACTTTAAACGCTCTCGTAACGAGTTTCCAACTAACAAGTTTAATTAACAGACGCTAAATCTGTTTTGCTTCGTGTCCGCTTGTAGCTCGACCAGCTAGATAGCCAATACCCGTGTGAACTTAGGCTGTACCGCCATCTTGTATGTCCACGATGATCATTTGAATAAAATATATTTCCGAAGTTAACCAAACGTAGACACTAAGTTCGACGCCCCAAATTTTTCGCATTTCTTTGTCTTCAACTACTTATTAATAGTGTTTAGCAATAATACAGAAACACCTCATTCTAATAGATAATACCAGACATTGCTGAATACTTAGGGAAACCTTGTAGCCTCAGATTTTTATTATAATAAGCTGATTTCACGTTCAGTCTCGGCGGCTCAACTCGGTCGCGACTGTTCAAGGAGAATCGGGTTTCATTGTAAATCTAGATTGTTTTGCTCCCCTCGTATTTCTTTCGCCTTTCAGTTAGCGCAAATTAATATCATAATATAAGTTATAGTCAACTAGGTTAATGGCCATCCAAGGAGAGATTGTTATCATCGTTACATTTAATGTCGCCATCTTAACCAGGTGTATCATGTTTAGGAAAGTCTCCTCAATTTGTTAATGAATGTGCCTTCTTCGTGTTAGCGTCGTCGGTTTCCAAGCTGAGGCCTTTACGGGTCGGCTTCACGGAACGGAGACATGCTTCACGGTAATGGTGGCTCTTAGCAAATGAAAACTCGATTTTTACGACGCTTTCTGCGAAATTACTTGGCTGTAAAAGCCGAAAAATATTAAAATTGCGCCTTTGCCGGTGTCTCGCGCGGCGTCTTTAACTTCTGGTCGCTTGACTTTTAATATTGAGGTTTCATTATCACAATTTAATAAACGCTTTTGCGGCGACAGATTTCGCCCTACTTGTAATTTAAGTCGTGTCAATAAATCTTTTCTTCCTCTTTCTTTTGTATTTTCTGTGTTTAACGAATGTTATCATTGTTGGTAGGGAATGCATGTCATGTACCCGGAGCCGGCGTCGCAATACCACAGCAGTCAGCCCCAGTGCCCGCAGCCAGAGTACCGCCCGGCAGTATCGCCGGCTTTCCTACAGCCAGCCAAGAAGCGCCGCGTACTGAGCCCCACACAAACGCAACAACATAACGGAATACACGCACAGCTTGACAACAGCGGCTACAAGGTGAGAACTGATACAAACGCGACAATAAATTAACTGTGTGTGTGTGTGACTGAACAGAAGACTGGTTATAAGGCTAGTTTGTAATGAATCGCGTTGGTATAACTCCTAGGCTGGTATTGTCAGTGTACAAAAATGCCAGCGAATACCTCATTCGTCAACGTTTACATGTAAAGTATGAAAAATTATCAAATTACGTCAATTGTTCAAGTGACTAACCCATCCTGTTAATTTCTTTTAATTTGCACTTCATAAATTAACTTTCCATTTTCCTTAGCACCAGAATTCTGTTTTCGTCACCTTCGTAATTATTAGAATCAGAGTCTTTAAATCGTTCGTCCTTAATTGAACAAACTACAGAAAATGACAAATTGATTCCAACCCGTCGACTGGAATGCTTGTCTTATAAGATACCATCTTCTAATTAGAGGAAAACATTATTCTTAGTTGATTTTCAAGTTTGACATGTCCAGAGTAAAATATTGTTGTTGTATTTGAATTCTTTAACTCGGTCATAATTCAACTTTGCATTTTTCGTCGCACATAATGTATCTCTTTTGCAGTCTCTTTGTCTCGGGGAAAATGTGAGAACATAACGTGACGGGAAAGCGAAGAATTAACACTTTCCACAATACTTCGACGATTTCGATTCACGGAAAATTCCACTATATTGTAACTCACTCTCATATACTGGACTCATTATATTGCGTAGGAAAGGTTACTTAGAGTATTTCAACATTTAATATCCATGTAACAATATCAAACCAATGCTCAGTCACCTCTGCCAGTTGATAAACAACTGGTTTTATCGATAGAGGATAACATTGCTTTACTAAATGTTTTGAATTTTATTCGATATAAAATGTGGTCATTTATAGGCTGATTTGTTTGAACAGTCGGGCTAGATTGTGTAACTGGAATTCTCTGTAACTGATCACTCTGAACGATATCACCGAGAATTGGGAGATGAAATGATGATGTATAGAGTCGAGTAGAAGTAACTTTCTGATTAGTTTACTTTTATCCAAATCCGAAGCAACCAGGAGTTGATTATTAACCTTCAGTAATAGTAGAGGCACCACTGAACAGCGTTCCTCAAAACCACCTGAATTCTCAATAGGAAAAATTGTTTCTGCCCTAATATTCTGATTACATTATTGTTCCACTTTTAACGAATCGAGGTTTCGTTCGTCGATTGAGTTTATAGCACGAATACATGAATATTATAGATAGCATATCTTATATTCTACTTGCCTTTGTCGAATATGATATCAAAATTGATACAAGACGGTACAACGCGAATGTCACATCAAGGAGTCATGTGTAGTTAATTCTGCGTGACGCTGAGACCGACCATCTGATGAATATGTAATCGCGTCAACATTCGCTTCACAAGGGAGGGTGTGGAGCCGAACCATACGTATTTTCATGTTAATTGATGGCTATAGCGTGTATTGGAATCACTGCGTTATTTACTTTATCATCGCTCATTTTAAAGCTTAAATTCCCTTTTTTGATATGTCATGTAATAATATTATTATCTACATACTGTCGCACCAACTGATGTTAGCTGGCTAGACGAAATCCATTCCCAAAACTTCTAGTGTTTCAGTTCCAGAACTTTTGTTGTTCTTCAGTCTGTGAAGAAATAATTCATTTCATGTCTCAAAATGATTTCCTAAGAGAAATTCGCCCCTTATTTGCTCCAACAACTAGCTGGACTTTATTAAATGTAAGAAAGAAGCCTTATTCTTCTTGCACACGCACCGACTTCGATCGACAAGTGACCTTTACTAATAAAGGCTTTACTATTTATTTATTAAAAGCGAATCCGATTGTGATATGCCTTGCCTAAAGATAAAGGCTATGTTTTCAGTTTCGTTTATGCCTTACACAAGGGCTTTAATGACCCATTCTTCGAGAAAACAATTCAAAGGCATAACGATTTTCCAAAACAGTCGGCGGTTATTTTAAAACAGCCCCCCTTTGCGAACTCCACAATATGCAGTGGCGCATCTGTCGCGAGATGGACTTTTTACCGTTAATCAACATCTGGGGCACTTTTGAAAGTATAGCCCGGCATGCTGCTCGCTACACGACGCAACCGAAATTGGTTTGCAGTCCTTTATTGTGTATTTAAACTAAATATTGGCTTACGTCCTACGTTCAGAACCTCTCTTTTCAATGTGTAACTTCTTTTGTTGTTCCAAATTGCAAATAACCCCCCTAAAGGTACGTGAAAGTATAAAGAATATGCATTACGAAAACTTCAGTGCCGTTGTTAAGTAGATAGGTATATAAAATCGCGCAGGCTTACGAAACTCTGTGCAAATTGCCGTTCACAATTTGCTGCAGAAGTCAAATAGCTTTTGTTTAGCCAATGCATCTTTGTTTGCGACCCGAATCTCATTTCATTCGGTCATGTGATCAAGTCAGTCGCTTTGCTACACAATGAGTTCCCAACCGCGCTAATTACGACCAAAGTCCACTAAAGATGCCCGAATGACAATATTACCGAATGATCTTCCTCGCTAAAAGCAGTTAATGATATAACATGCGATTATTTTCAAGTATCTATAAAGTAATCTACCAATTAATACATATATCTATTTGCGTGAGTGTCGCTGTAGATTTTTATGACGATTCAATCGTGTTATACTGAAATAACTGTGGCGGTATTCCGTTGTGAAAAATAATAGAAGCGTTTGCGTAAGCGGCCGGCACGTGGACGGGACGTGAGCCTCGTGATGGCTCAACGTGAGCCCCGTCGTCGCGAGAATACACAACTGAACTAGGATTTTCTGGAGAGGAAATGTCACATTGGAACCCGTGCTTTCCAAGAATACATTTGTCGACCTTCTAATTGATCGAGACACCTGATTAAGGAAAACAGCTCGAAAAAACACGAAATGCTTTTGGAAAAACTTGTTTGGAAATCACTTGTTTTCACCATTGTAGGCTTTACGTTTTGTTTTGTAATGTATGAATGATATAGACTTGCATTAACCATATTTAAATTTTTGTTTGTATAGTACTTACTCCAATTCAATTGCGCAGTATGTTTAACTACTTCTGTTAAAGGAAGCAGCCATGTTTCGTCAAAAACACTTAGCTTGAAGGAAAATCCAGTTCCAAATGATTTTACATATCAAAAATTTCGTGAACAACAATTTAATCAGAACTAAAGCTATCGATCCATTCGAAATATGACTTTCCGCAGCCGGTGTTTAGGTGTAATTTCGTGTGTATCATCGAGTGACGCAATAGCGTTTGTTTACGTGGAGCAAAGTGGGTACGTGCATTTAGCGAGCGGTTTGTACGACGTTGCCAAGTCGTGCTTGTGCCAAATTTGGCATCGCGATGATGGTTGTCTACGGAACCCCGCAACGGCATGACCACTTTTTGTCAAGTATTGAAGCACACCATCAAATCTTGTTTTTGATGTGTCACCTGAACTGAACAGCCGCATGGAGAGATTGCCAAGATTAACTGTTGTTGTTAGATTTCTGATACTTTGCCCACTTGTTCTAATGTCCGTATGAGCTTATGCTCATAACTCCTCGATGGTATTCTAGGTTATTAATGCAACCACCTATGTATTTGCGTTTGCAATGCTACCTGCGGTCGTCAACATGAATAAATAAATGGGTCCGACAATTGAATGTCACGATTATCTTATTGTTGGAGCGACGTTGCCACTTCGCAGACCTCTAGTGGCGATTTTGCGGATGGCTGCGTTTAAAAAATGCTTCGTATCTCTTGCTCTTGCGCATTGGTTTTCGCGAAGGTGGGAAAACGACAGAGAATGGCAAGTCCCGGATGTTGCGATGCGACAGACTCCGGCAAGCTGGTGTTATTCTGCCCGCGTTTCCTGTTTTATAGGGTTTTAATTGGAAACGCCAAGTTCTTGTTAGCAGACAAGCAGATTTATTGTATTTTATTCATTACACTGGTTTTTTTATCCATGGTGGCCCATGCACGTGCCAGAATTAAGGTGCTTAATAAATATAAAGTTTCTACTACGAATTCTGATAACAGCCATTGAAGACGTCCGACGTTGATAGTGGATGACGTCCTCCATAAAAACTATTATCGGTTGGTGTATGAACAGTCGCTTACATTTACATTGTCCACAAGCCCAGGGTACATTATCCGCCTTGACATCATTTGCAAATCCAGCGCGAAGGATCGCTTGTTTTTGTTCACAAGTCGGCGTTGCATCGTGTTTGTGCAATGAAGATTTCGTGATGTGATGTGATGGGCGAATTGGCACCGACGGACCATACAGGTCAGTAACCCAGCGGTGCCGCTTCCCCCGCGCCCCTCACGTTACGTAACACCCGCGCTGTTGCCACACCGACGACGACATTGCCAAAGTCGATAGCTCCATGCCGATCATTCGCGCCTGGTAATCTTGTCTTATCAAAGTCACTCTGCCCGTTTCGGTCGTCCGGACCGGTTTATCTAAAATTGCTTTGCATAAAAGAAACTGGTCTGATATAATGTAAAGCAGAACTGGAAGTTTGCGAAGTTTTCTTGTTTTGCCATGCGATAAATCCACAAAAAACGGCCGAGCTCTATGTCACATCGATTAGTCAGTGTCACAAACTTTCACCTCCGTGCACCGTAGGATATTGTATCTCCGGGTCACAAACGTTAACTTTCACGGTCGTTACTGATATAGCTTTTGTGCTTGCTCGTGCGACCCCGTCAAATGAGAACCATCAATTTTCCCGATGCACTATAACAGCACGGTTAGAGCTAATGTTCGCATGTTAGGGCCCATTCCCAAGGTAGACGCGTCGATATCGACCCGGCTCCGTTTCCATCGATGTCAATCGATACATTCACGACTGGCTTCGAAGTGTGTCGTTAGCTTGCGAATGACCTACCTATCGACTAATATGACTGAGTTGTGGTACACCGTGTGCCGATCGGTACTTGCGTTGATTTATAGTCCCACTCATTGCCTCCATATACATAAATGATCCAAGCTACATGGAGGTACATAACATATCGCTCAGGCGTGATATGAAATAAAGCCCTGGAGCAACATCCATCTGCCTGTGGGTATTGCAGTCACCGAACCGTGTAAAATGGAAGTTATGAACAAAAATTGATGTCATTCATCATCAGAAATGACCAAAGAAACTAGAACAGCAATTATAATTAATATAATAATAAACAAGACGCGTATTCCTCGAACTTGAGTGACCTTCAGTACCGATTGAAGCTTATTTTAAACACTCGAAACGTCCGTTTTCACAAATTAAACGTCTTCATTATAATGAAAATTCAAGTAACATTCCACAACAGTACGCCTAATTAAATATGGCGTATAAAATTATCTTTCATTATGATCTTATTGCGTTTGTTCTCATGAAAACGTATAACTGCGCAGTGTTGATAGTCGTATGCGCATAGTTGCGGTTGGAAATCCACTGAGTAAATCTCTTAAAGCACATAAAGATTAAGTTAAGACAATGAAAATAGCGTTGGGAGGCACACAAACTGATGTCACCAACAATATAAAAGATACAATGGATGTAGGGACCAATAGCGAAGGGTCAATTTTTGTAAGAGGTAAGCTGGAATACATATTTTTAATGTGATTATATTATTTTGTCTTTAGAATACTGACTGTGCCATTTTTCAAAGGGAAGCCGGTAGGAATCGAGTTCTATGGAACCTTCGCCACTGGTAGAGACAGCCAAAAATTAAGATCAAATCTTCAGAACAATATATCTAGGAACAATATTGATACTCTCAATCTCAACATGAAAAATGTCGTCGACAATCTTCCTATCTATATGTGTCAGTATGCTAAAATTTTCAACTGTACTCCTTGTTGTTCCTACTAAATGTTTCTGTTTTACATTGTAAATGACAATGATAAACGAGATAAAGTAATGACTTGAGCACATCCGTCAGCATTAACGTTTGGTATTCTCACAATCTCAAGGTTTTAGAAAACGTTGCAGTTTTCTAAATAGGTACTCTTTTACGAGCCATTACGGCGCTTAAGTGCAGTATTGAGTCATAAAGTGATTTGCATTTGAATACTCCGCTAAGATGAACACGTCCAATTCAGATGTGATCAGCTAGACGGAGTGATAACATTTAATAGTTAAAGCACTTTGAAATTGTCTTATTCTAGTTGCTTCATCAGTGAGACAGCTTGGCACAGGCATGAATATTTTATATGGTTAAGTGACGCTTTTCATTAATTCCACTACATCGGGTAGTCTCATTTTATCTGGCATATTGTTTACTCCTTCATTTTGTATATCAGTATTTGTTCTTCTTTCTTGGCCTTTCTGGAATATTAGCTGTACAATTTTATGATAAGAGTATTCTTGTATCATCGACCACCATTTTGGTATGTCCCCCCGACCAAGTCTGTTTGTAAATGGCTTTATTAAGAAACGGAGTACTTGCGACACTTTTATGTGCACAGCATCCGATGTTTGTTTAGAGTTTAGGCGATAACCGCTGTTTCGAGCTGCTTCTATTCTAAGCACATTCCATGTGTTTCATATTTGGAGGTGACCAGTAGTTTTACGATCGCACTAACTGTTGTGTTTGCAGTTAAATCTGATTGGGTCTCTCCAGTATTTGCAAAATTTTCGCACGTGTCAAAGGACCTCGGAATATTGTGATCTTCCTCCGTGCATATCTCATAAATATCCACTGCTAGGAAAGGTCCTAAAAGTTGTCACAGAAGCCAAAGTACTTGCCGTCAAGAACGATGCATTCGTTCACGTGGCTGGTACAAGTTCTGTTGTACGGGATGTTTTGATGTCCATGTACTCAAGTATCGCAAGATAATGTATAAACATCGAGCTACGCTGTTATCCTGTTATGTTATTAATTAATTGTTTATTAAAGCATCTGTCGAGTATTCATTAAAACTGTATCAGAAATGTCTTCTGAAGCGAGTGAATGTGTTTGATGATGTGTCTGGTATAGATGCCAAAATGTAGCGCAAATACTCTAAAATCCGCAAGCAGATTTAATCGTAGTGTTTTTCAGTATATTTCCATTCATTTTAGCACCCGATATCAGCATAATAAACCCCGTCAATCATGCCTATCTCTATCTATCTGATAAATAATACTTCAAATCCGGCGGATAGACAATTTTCGACTAGAAATAAATAAAGCGTATGTTACGAATACAACTGACTGCGGTTGTGGTTTCAGAAACTTCCATTTTGGTTGCGTTATGAACTGTTTTCACCAAGAATAATCAACTAAGCGGTCACTGCTTTGCTTTTACTTATTAACTATCTCTTGAATTTAATTTAACAGCATTTGAGTCGACCGCATCTGCTGCATCCTTTTCAACTCATCATCATCTGCCTAGCTTTTTCCCAACTTTATTGGGGTCGGCTTCCAGTCTAACCGGATGCAGCTGAATACCAGTATTTTACATGGAGCGACTGCCTATCTGACCTCCACAACCCAGTTAGTACTGGGTAATACGATACCCCTTGGTAAGACTGGTTGTCAGACTTTTTTGGGCCACTGACTACCTAACGACTGTCAAAGATCTACAAATGACACACGGGACCAACGGCTTAACATGCTTTTCGAGGCACGGAGGAAACTCGGTATGTAATGGGTGGTCACCCATCCACAGACCAACCTAGGCAAGCACGGCTTAACCTGAAGATCGATCCGAGCGGCTGTTATTATTTAGCCACGAGCTCCTCCATCCTGCATCCTTTTCAACTATAGACTCATAATTCCAAAATGGCGCGGTGGAGATTCTGTGTGTGTGATATTTACTGTCCATACAAAATAAACTAACAAGATACAAAATAGGACATAAATTACGCTGGTTTGTTATCATCTTTATGCGCTTCCTTAGGGTGTTGATAGAAGAAATTGCAGCCAGTTACACAGTCGTTAGTTATAAATTGACGGTGTGCAGTCTTTCCGATGATGGCTTCGTATGTCACATGGCTACAATGGCGCTATTGGCTGTGTACATTGTAACTAGGGATGTCTATAACTTATCAAATAAATTTGTTTGATGGTCCTGCTATGTCGCTTGCCGAAACTCACACAATTGTTCACTCTTCACCTATATAGAGATGTTCAAATAAGGAATAATAAGATGCAAGAAGACGAACCAAGTGTTTTGTCGCTTAAATGTTTGGTAAAGACTTCATCACTATCAGTATTTCAACTCGGAAACGACCACTGCTGGGTAGTCTACCCTTTCTTCTGTAACACTTCCCGTTTCTGCGCGTCCGTCATCCAGGTGTTTCCCGCGACTTTGACGATATCACCGACCCAACAAACTTTAGGACGACCCTGACCTAGGCCTAACCTTGATTAATGAGCACTGGCTTTCGTTGGATTTTATATGATTATGAGTCTTTGGCATTACCCCTGCAAATTTTCTGCATTTAGCTTGACAACCCTGTCGCAGCATAGCATTGTGCCGATGTATGTCGGCCGTCACATCTGTATGGGACCGTTTGTCGTTCATTTGTGCGCTGTTGGTAGACAACGCTGTGTTATCTATTGTGTAAATGTGGACCGTAATGTCAATAACAATATACGAGAGGGTTCCATGTATGTGTGGACCACAGTCGTGTGGAGAAAGTTTTTTTTGTTAAACTAATTTGGACACAGCAGCAGGCAGTTTTCTAAACTGGATCAATTTAACATTATTCTGAAAATCAAATTTGATTAAATAAACCAGATACACCAGGAGAATGATTATACGTCTTCCTTGTAAGTCGCCACTACTCAGAAGGAATGTGACATTATGGTATTGAGACGATGGATTCTCTTGCGAAACATTATCATGGCAACATTCGCTAACTGTTAGCTAAGACGGTCCTTAGAAATCGAGATTCCATGAAACCACGACTGTGGGCTAGAAATGTTTTAGTATTCATCATCATTAATCACCGTCGTTTGTACTGAAAGTACTTTCATACAAGTATATCTCATTACGTCTCTTTATTTGACATTTATTGGTAGCCCTCATAAAACCTTAATTAATTCGACGGCTCTTTAGTTTTACTGCTCGTAAAATGCGATTTCTCTAGGTTGCTCTCGCTACATAGCAGCGGTGAAGGTTCCATACAACTCGATTTCTACCGGATTCCCTTTGAAAAATGGCACAGTCAGTATTCTATAGATAAAGAATATAATCACATTATAGATATGTACTCCGGCTTACCTCTTACAAAAATAGATCCTTCGCTACTGCTACATAGTCAGTTTTCGTTCAATGTTACAAAGTTTCTTTTTAAATGCTGCTTATTTTCTTTCTCTAAGTAATTGATTTATATTATTGTTTTCTTAAGGTTCTGAATTAATAATAATAATTAATAACTTTTTTTATTTATTTTCAAACTTTCAATTTCTTTTTTTTTTACTTTCAATTTTTTTGCCCTTTTCTCAAATTTGAATCAGTTTCTCAAATTCAATTTTAATAGAGATAAAAAACTATTCCTGAACTATCAAACACTGATTAACATAACAATAATTTACCCGTGTATTATTAGTCTACGAGCTACTGCTGTAACAAAAGCCGTACTTAATATTAAGTCTTATCATTTATTTAAATTGCCGTATCAATATTCATGACAACATTTTACAAACAGAACGAAATCGAAGTGAGATTTACATCTCCATAGTAGATCTCGGCCTTAGCATCAATAACGTCGCAGAATGCTTCGAATTCAAACAAGATACTTATTGAAGACAATTTCTATCTATATTGTGGCGGGTACTTATTACTTAGTACATAGTACTTTAGTAGGTAGATGACGCATGTGGACGTCGGGCTGCATTGACAGAGTGCATTGCACTCTAGTCCGAGACCATTTGCCTATTTGCACACTCCTAAGATAACAATTGACGTCGGCGTCAACCATTGTTCCTCAAACGTTCGCCGAGTTAAACAACTCGACCGCCACGAAATTTGAACGAAAATTACACAACACCATTGTTCCGTACTATGAGCTTACTTTCACCAAACACATTTGCTCTAAAAAGTATTTGCCAATGCGTCGATTAAATCGCGTAGAACATCGTTTAATGTTAAACGCTACAATTTAAAAACAGCCGTTGAATAACGTTTCTTGTTTACCTTGCCACAAAGTTGAATTTCGTTTGTTAATGACTGTGTTGCAGTAAAAGTCAGTGATCGATGTTTCCTACACTGTCACATCGTGGGAGCGATAACATCGATACGGACCAGTTTAGATCTCGCTCGCAACTAGTCCATTGTAACCAGCTGCGCGGGCGCAGAATTATTTACAAAGAGGCTTGAGGAAAAATCGGAAAAGACTGGTGTTTTCCTTACAGGACAGAATAAAACTAAGCCATGAAGCGTTTAAATTACTTATTCATTGGTAATGAATGGCTTGAATACATTTGATGACGCTTCCCTAAATGGAATGATTAATAATTCAAGACCCATTCGAAGCCTCAGCTGTTATTGCGACCTTAGCATTTTCCTTTAGGCATGAAATGTTAATGCCAAGAGATAGAAAGCGATCAGGAACAACTCTTGATAAAATATATCGTGGATATTTAAATGGGAAAAAGTGAAGCTTGTAGCCGTAAACTGGAGGTCAGTTCATAACAGTAAGTAATCTGAGGTCATACGTGTGTTTGGATTTTGTAAGTCCTTAGTTTGTTGCATGGGTTGGTAGAAGTACCATTAAAAGAACAATTTACGAAACAACAAACAATTTACAACAACCGAACAATTTTCGAATCATAAACTAACATGGTTCTTGGTACTAACCTTTATTTTGTGTTATTGGGTTTTTCCATTATGAATTTCACAGTAGCAGTCACGGAGACTGACTTGTGCCCGGTTGATGGCAATAGGGTCGCCCCCTATTACATGGGCCTTAAACATAACTGGCGAAATATGGGTGTACCTATTATTATTTACACCTCTGCCTAACCCTTCGGGAATTACAGGCGTGATGTTATGTGTATGTTAACTAACTTGATTACTAAAATTGCCTCTTTGAAAAAACTCCGTTTTAAAAAGTTTTCATTAAAGCATATATCCCAGATATGGTCATCATTTTCCAATTTTCAATACAGCCAGTTGAATTTCAATACTCAGCATCAATTTTGTGAGCATAAAATCTCAATTTTCTTTCATACGTCCTGTCTTCTATGCAAAACGTGGGTACTTTCGCATTCTCGTCCAAGCTACATTATTATGCATTAGATGAATTTCGTACACACGCCAACACATCAAGCTACACATTTCCAGTATAAGATGGCCTCGCTTTGTATAGATTTCCCGTACAATGAGAGATCCGCATAAACTGGTTTTATATAACTTGATTGCTCTTCGAGGGTAAACTACCAATGTTGCTAAATACTAATACGAAAGAATTTACTGTATTAGCATACCAAGTACATTGAGTTAGGCATTAATGTTAAGTGTATATTTTACTTTAGTGATAATAAAACTAACAATTCTCACCTTCTGCTCACAAGGTCGAATATTAGAATTTTCATGAAGTTTGAGGGCCGACCTTGGAGGGAAACTTTTATTGAAAATTTACCTTATTACTTAGTAAAAACATACTACTACAATATCCCCTAAAAGAGATAATTTGATGATACAAAACGGACTTTTACCTTGAACTTCTATACCAAGTATTGTTGCATAAAAAGTTTTATCCCGGCCGTCATTTGTAGATCTTTGACAGTCGTTACGGGTAGTCGGAAACCCAAAATTCTGATAGACTTATCAAGGGGTATCGTAGTACCCAGTTACTGGTTTGTGGAGGTCAGATAGGCAGTCGCTCCTAGTAAAATACTGGTATTTAGTTGCACTAAACTGTAAGCCGTCCTCTATTTAGAAAAAAGGCTAGACAGATTTTCAGTATAAACAGTTTTATCAACATACTTATTTTATCGCTTTTCGTCTCGTTCTGACACTCGTGTTGACAGTAAACAACAAACATTGCCAATTTCTCGTTCAAAGACATCTACGATTCCAATGCCACTTTGTAATCGAGTTGCGTTCGAGTTCCAGTAGTAATGGCCGTTGACCGTTCCTATTCTACGAGTTCGTCGGCCGACTCAAGGCTCACAAATGTATTATTTCATAGCAAGACTTCACATGCTATGTTTTGATCGCACCATTGGGAAAACGTTGGCGTTTATCCATACACAACAAGCTTAAACGGTCTTGTAATCATTAAAATTATCATTGAAACGATTTATCTAAAAATAATTTTGATGGATCTACGTACGTAATTTTATTTAGTCTAGTCCTTCTTGCTCTTTTCCCACAAACTTGAGGTCGTGAAGGGTTCTTTCTTACCATCCATCCATCATTGTGTGATTAACATTTGGAGTCATCACTGTTTTTAGTCTGAACTTCCTATTAAACCTGCTTGCTATAAATAGACACGCCTTTCACATGGGACTTAAACATATTTGGCAAAAAGTGAGTCTATAACGAACACACATACTTCACGCCTGTAATCCACGAAGGGTTCGGCAGAGATGTACCTTGACGGCGACATATCAAACTATACAAAACCATTATAACCTGACCTCGCTTTGTAGAAGCTTTCTAGACAATGAGAGATCAGCTTCTACTGGCTTCGCATATCTTGAGTGGTCGTCGTTTGTACCTAGTTTTAATAGGTACACCTCTGCCTAACCCTTAGTTTCAAACCGTGTGTTGGTTGTGTATGTTTATCCTCCTGAATATATACTTCTATGGCTTCAATACATATGTTTTTCTAAGAATAATTTTTATCAAACACATTATAATCAAATTAGTTTTGGTGTTATTTGGGCTTCCTTCAATAATACATTATACCACGTAAGACGCGATTGGGGGCAATGTTCAAGTTTATTCCAAGTATTTAATGTTTAATATCAAAAAATATTGTTTCATTGGTTTCATCACCATCATCATCCACAGCCCGAACTCACCCACTGCTTGTTTATAGGCCTCTCTTTTCTTGTGCCAATCTCCCTGGTCCTGTGCCAGCCTCATCCAGGTTTTTCCTCCTATGGCAAATTGTCGTCATAGGGGGAAAAACTGGTTAACTTGCAAAAAAAAACTAATATCTAGCCGTCCAAAAGAGACGTTGTGAGACAATCAGATCAGTCCATTCATGGGAAAATTGCCAAGAAGGTTCTATCTATGCAAAAATCTCTAATCGTAGGCAGAGCATCTCGGAGTAGCCGGTAATGGCCACTTTGTCTCCCGTCTCTGTCCTATCGAAGGGAGGAGGGATTTTATCGGTCGGGTCAGGGTGTCCCAAATGCAGTATCAAACTCGTACATTACCAGTCCCATAGCAGCAGAGAGCTGCCATGGAACAACCAGAATTTATTAGTGTGTCAAAAACCGAAAACTCCACCGTATCGTCACTTGGCTTATAACTTTAAACGACCTAACTTAATAAATGTTTTAGTGTAGAAAACGTTTGCAATACTGATTGTATTCGTAACGCGTATGGATCCTTAACCCGACCTAAATTTTACATGAACAATGTCTGGAAAACCGAAACTTGGGGTTAACTTTCACAGCCTTTCAATGTTTTTAAAAATTCAATACAGACATAAAAATAACATGTCTTTTATACCAATCACTAGTAGAAAGGATTCCTCGAATTTAGTACCGCTTAGAAACGAAAAACATTCAGACATTGTAAATAAGTAATAGGGACGGTTTTTGGATACGACTTCTGCAAAAGCCTTAAACGAACAAGTTTTGTGTAATCTCATTGGCTCTAGATTGTAAACATCGTTAGTTAGCACTTAATAGCTAACGACGACGGACAGGTTAGGCCTTGTGTGTTCTTTGGAGTGAATCATTGAATTAGTTGGGGCTTATTGGCTTTGTCGCACCTCAAGCGGCATGTCTAAGGTAACAGTTTGACCTTCAGCTGGCCCAGCGTCGTACGGAGTTTCATTGGAGTGAGAGGCCAGCTTACCCTAGTTTTGTGCGTCCACTGCGTGCCGTGCATCCTACTGTACGTAGGACTAGGATCAGTGGTGTACAGGTAAATTGGCAGATGGTCAACCGGATCATAATTGATACAGGCATGATTAAGTAGGTTACTGGTAGGATTCTCGTTTTCATTCCAATTGTCATGCTTTATATTCTTATCAAACAAATATATAGGGTTTATTTCGAAAATGATGGTACTCAAAAAAACATTTTGGGGATATTTCGTCATGATGATGTCAATAATAATCAGCGATGTTTAATAGTCTTGAACGATGTCTTAAGGCTCGCAAGTTGCAACACGCAACTTGCGAGCCTATTCAGTGCAAGGACGTGACAAACAGAAATTAGCATTAGTAGCAATCGTTTGCTTACGAATTTACGATGCAAATTACTAACCCATCAAGTGTCATTAGCAGACAGAATCTCACGTTGGAAAGTTAAACAGTTTTGCTTGCTGTGTAGTTTCTGTTCTTAATTCATTCACAATTTTAGAAATGTTTTTTTATGGAGCAGTTACACTTGGTCGTTCGCCCGAATTCAATTGCCTATGGAATTCGGGCAAACGACCAAGTGTTAATTAACAGGGTCTAGTACGCCCGTCTTGGGCAATCTCGTCCGGCGTCATCGTTTGTTTTTTCGTAATTGTAAACTCGTATTCCATTGCGGTCACCAGTGTAACAAATGCATCGGGTGTCCGAATTCCAGTAAAGTCATTCGAACACTCGAATGCGGGCAAACGACCAAGTGTAATTACGTCTTCATTCAAGTTTGTTAAAACATAAACACGATTCAATAATTAAGGTTCTGTCATATTTACAAGTTTACAGTTGAAGTTAATTATTAATGTGTCCCTCGTCATATTGTTCCGAAAAGTGTATGTTATAAAAGCGACCACCATTACTAATTCACATCTAACGCGACATGTTTATTTTGTTACAGGTAAACAAAGCAACATTTACGAATACTCTTTAGCTCTGAATAAGGTTAGTAAACAATACCGAAATATTGTGTTTTCAACGTAATTAAACTTTGTGTGAAGATCGTTATTTTAAGGCCTCGCCACTCTGCCTATGTAACACGAGGTCACCACTCTGCTTAGTTCCTTTTGGAAACTTGCGCAATCATATTTGGATTCGCTGTTACGGTCTACCTAGAAACGAATCTAGTCAGTACTAAATCTAGAACTAAGTTGACCAAATATATTTAACATCCCACTGGTAGAATTCAAGGCAGTTTTTTATTGATACAATAATTTATAGCTAATAAATTATTAGCATCTTTATGGCTACATGATTCAATCTTCAAATAACACGATTTTAATCTGGCCTCTGTTTTTGTCTTCATAGTGAAATATGTTAATGTTATGGTTGTACCATAGAATACTGTTCAAAACAGAGACATCATTTGTGAATCCACTCAGATCTATAACAATAATATTTGTTTTATGTGAACAACTTGAATTGGCCTCTTTTACTAAATTATTGTCAGTAACTTCCATTACATATTCGAAGAATCATAATTTTCGTTTTATTCATGTTCTCTTTTACCAGTACCTTCAATTTGTAAGCCTTCTCGTTGGAATCATAGTTATCGTTCCCTTCATCATGTTCTATTTCTCCAATCCCTTTTTTACATACCCTGCTAAATTAGTAATGTTATCCTCGTCATATCTACGCCAATTCTTTGGTTTTTAAACCATGCCGTCGGTTTCTCAACGCAGTCTTTGTGAACCGTGGGAGAATACGCCATGTGCTACAAATGCTTTTTCGTTTTTTTAAGCTAACTTAAATCAGCAGTGCCGAGATATAACACGAACGCTGATACAGTGAGATGAGAATTAATCTTTTTATCACTGCTTCAGATTTTTAAGAAATCATATTTTAGGAAAGTTAAGCCTGCACGCGTAGCATGACCATCGTAGAAACGAGTTTAGTCGACGGTAGTATCGACAAAATGACAGATCAACAAAAGAAATCTCATGCTACGCGTGCTGGTGTTGGGTATTTTTTTGTCTACATCTTGACGGTTTTTTTTAAATAAAGATATAAACATTCCCTTTTCGCTGATTCCAGACTTGGCTTTCATATCTATCGTCAAGTTTATTATGAATAGGCAAGATCTAGATCTAAGAAACGTTTTGATCTTCAAAGATTTTATTTTCACACATTCCAATTTTAATATAACTACCAAGTGCAGTGAGAATTTCAGTTGGACTAAAATCAGCACACTTTGTATACTTTATTATACGGTCTTGGCGTTCAGTCTACATTGACGTCAAACTTTAAACGAGGAGCAGAAATCTCTATCCAGAATCTACCATCAAATATAGTATCGCAGAATAGTGCACTTTGTTTTTATCATTGAAATTAAAAATTCTTTGTTCTCTTCAATTTACTAGCCGCGTAATGACGTGGACCACCTTGGTTTTGTTGCCAATGTCCCGCATTCTATCTTTTTGATCTATTCATACTTTTAGAACCACAAAATCCACTATATTTAGTCGGCTCTCACTTTATTGAAGTTTTACTCGGGCGTTGACACCCAAATGGCTGGGAGACGAAGCAACATACTTTGTATTTTGTACCAGCACTATACAAGTATACAGTCATTACTCTTTCTCTCTTTTAGTATTATAGCTGGCTTCTCCACCCCAGACTGATTCTATTTCCCAGCTCAACACCACCGCCCACGCCTTGTTTATACTAGCGATCAATGTTTTTTGGTAAAGTCTTTTAAAAACATCTCTGATTTTTACGATGTGGGTACTCATTTCATGTTTGTTATTTAGTTAATCTAATTATAGTCCAATCGGGCTCTTTGAATGTCTACATATAATGATTACATACATTATTTCTGTACCAAATTGCTTCTCGTAAGTCCGTGTTCCAATATATCCCGCTATTTCAATTATCTATCAATAAAGTATCTGGCCATTATAATCAAGATAAACAAATCAAACGACACACCAATAACGAAGTTAGACAGAATTATCCATGCCAAAGAAAATATACTCCTCGACAACATGTTTTACCGTCATCATTTCACTGAAAATTGCGTTCATTCCCAAGTCTTGGTTGTGTGGAGGGTAGGGGTGGGCCGTGACGTCAGACCTCCCGCCAGAGCCACCCCTGGCCCCTAAAAATAGATGCCTGAGCCCGGGAGTCGTTCAATGGAGGCTCGTGGGAGAGGCCTCGCGCCCTCGACTACCGTAGAATGAGCACCACACATAGATACCGCCCTATTACTTTAACACATAATATACGCCTCTTTAATATGGAACTCCGAATTTCTGTTAACAACACAATTTTAGTTTTATTATTTCTGAAAACTTTCTCCATTCATATGGCAGCGAAAACATACGGAGTACGTTTTCTCAGACACGTTCGAACAAAACATTTCGGGGCGCTTTCCTATTTTATTCATAGTTTGGAGATGTGCTCTGAGTTTTGTATGCGAACTTGTGGGGAAAGATGGATGAGGCTTACACGAAGAAAAATTCATGATATGATTTCCACTCTGAAAAATACCTCACTGAACTACAAAGAGTCACCAATCCGGGAGACTACACGTAGATTCTACAAGCAATATTGTGATTCGTCAATTCGCCTATTTCTGTTCCTGAAAATAGATTCCTTGTAAGTCGAATAATTTTATTCATATCACGCAATGCCCCCGTCACGGAGCTAAATAAAAATAGACTTTCAGGAGAACGGCTCAATGGGCAGGACTCGAATAGGATCGTTAGTTATGTTACTGTTAACGATAGAAAATATCTCGATGACTTCGTGGTTTTTCTATTGTTTGTTGCCGGGTTAATAATTATATATTTAAATTATTAATAATTCATTAACTAAAAGTATCTGATTAGGTTTTTCCCGCATGAATCAAGGCCGATTCTCGGCAGTTGTTACCTACTCGGAAAATTATATTTAAATAAAATATTGAGTAAAACTTGTTGACTATTTAGTAGTACTTGGTTACCTACGTTAGTTTTTCCGAAGACCTATTTAATTTCAACGAAAACGTATTTGGTTGAAACAAAGAAATAAAACCACATTTTCATCAGGCGAAGTCTCAGAATAACTGAGAGAAGGATTATCGTATTACGGGGGACAGTACGGGTTTACATCAGCATATTTCGGAGCCCCAAGCCCCGGGGAGTCGCAACCCCAGTGACTCATTATAGCCGCTATTTTCTAGGAACAATGAAAAAGTCCGGACGACTTGCATGTAGCCACCCCTGGAATATTACAGTTGCTTTGCATTTGAAAATATTCCCAGAAATTAAGCTACGGTACAAAAATATAGACTTCTTTTGTTTTACTACAGCACAGCTCTCTAGCGCATGGAGGATTTTTCGTTATTCCGTTTATGCATAAAAGCTTTGGCAAAAAAATTAACGAGTGCGAATGTAAGTCCTTAATTAAGCAGTACTTTCTTGTATCTACATTTGAAGTGTGTGTTTTAATGATCATTGAACAGCTTCATAATTCTTTCGAAGAAGAAAATATTGACGTACTTTAATCTTCAGTAGACAGTATCGACGACGGTACATAGTCATAAATCAAAGAATTTCCATATGTCATGCCTCGTACCGGTCCGAACACCTGTCCTCATCTTATTTTATTTCCTTTTTCAAACGCTCTTGCATTTTGTAAGAGAATACTGTCCGACGTATCATGAATGTATCGGAGAGCTTCGACTCGATTTTGCAATTCGGAGATATTGAAACCAATGTACATTTTGTAAAGTTAAGGCATTGAGGCAAAGGTGAAACCTGATTGTGCGGCCTCGTCTAGATGTTTATTGGGCAACATTTCGTGCTTCCGTTTCCAATGAACCGTCGCCTACTTCTCCGATGGAGGACGCCGGTAGCTTGACTTGCGGACTTGCCACAGTTCAATAAATTGTACTAAACTTGGAGTCTTTTAAACCTTCAATTTGTCTTTCGTTTCTACAAAACTTTGTATTCCAACATTATCTCATGCAAATCCAGGAGCATATTGTTTATGTAAATCGTTAAGTTTTCGTTTTTTGTCCTGGCTCGCGTCCAAACACATTTTGATTAAAGTCGCAAAAAAGAGGAGTAATTTCAATGTCATATTCATTGAGTTATGTTAATTTGTGTTGTGACTTGTTCTTTTGCTGATTCACATCGTTGGGACACTTACTTACAGGTACTTTGTCCATAATATGTGTTCTGTTTGTAGCACTTTGTAACTGAAACATAACCATATTCAAATGAATTAGACACTACGTTATTGAACGCCTCTATTCAAATATTATCTCATTACTATGTATGCTTGCAAATGCATTCGTACACCGCACATAATAAACAAACAGCCTTATCATTTAGGTATCTGTGGTCCGATACGCCTGACTGATAATATACTTGATAACATTATCTTACCGCAAGTGCTGGGTGTACCCACACACCACCCTCACTATATGTTGTATAAACTATGGTATTTTCCAGTTCAATGGAGGCTTGAAGACCGAACTAAATATAGAGTTGCTCAATCGATCACCGAGGCAAGATTACAGGGCTGTTTGTTTCTCAAACCATAAAAGCTGGGCGAGTCGAGTCGATACTGCCACCTAAACATTAGCGAGGCACGTGTAAATTTCTTTATGTACAAGATGTTGGTGTGAGTGCGTGCTCAATGAGCGGCGTGGTATCGACGCAGCCGCTCGTTACCGGGAGGGGAGCTAGCTCGGGCCCGAGGGCCGGGAGGGGGCGAGTTCGGCGCGACCGACCTTGGCCGTGACTCTCCCGGCTCACCCCGGGAACAGACCGCACCAGCCCAAATTGATTTGCGAATTTTGGTATTCTCCTTTGAAGTGTTCTGAAATATGTACGAGCTGCTTCTACGCTTTTGTCGATACGTTTGCGGTTCACATGACGACCGAAACGTTGGTAACAGCCTTCATTCGTCATGCGTGGGTGTGAAACTTGGCAGGGTAGATATCTATCAAACTGTGACTAAGCCTGTTCGTTTTGGTCTGCTGTTCAACAATTCTATGACTGTTTGAGGCTATTTTTCTAGCGTGGGTCGAATATTCAAGTTGAATCTTTCAGTACTATTCGTTGTAACTCTTGAAATATTTAGAATTACTAACAGAGTTACTTCTTGTACTGAGTTAGTGATTAGTTCTCGATAGTAATGTGTATCTTTGTGTTCAGAGATAAAAAATAAAAAATTAATCGCTTTTTTTAATAGTTCATGTGAGCAGCAATTACTGTTGTGTATTTTCATATATAGTATTTTGGTAAAAGTCAACGTGTATCTTTGTGTTCAGCGATAAAAAAAAAAAAACGTTAATCGCTTTTTTTAATAGTTCAAGTGAGCAGCAATTACTGTTGTGTATTTTCATATTTAGTATTTTGGTAAAAGTCAACACCTGAAACGTATTCTATACGTTTATTATACAAAGTGACTAATTATATCTTCGTACATTAAAAAAATGTTCGTTCATGAAGTAACACGTAAACAGCTAGTTATGCCAAAATGGCTGCCAGGTACTAAGGACTCGCCAAAATGATTTTTATTGAAAAAAGAACTGCTCATAAGAAATATTCCGGCGCAATTTAGATCTACTGAGAAGGCGCATTTAAATTAAAGATGGCTGAACATTAAATTAAGACAGATTGTTATTTTTCCGCAGTAATTGTTACTTTACGTTCTTGCTTTTCTCATCTATAAAATTAAGTTTATGGTTTAGTGTATCTAGGCTCGTGGTTCGCAAAGAATAAGACGGTATTTTGTTATTGTAAGAGAAAATAGGAATATAAGTTACTAGCTTATGTCTGCGGGTTCGCCCGCGTTAAGTTCGGTAACTGTCCCACGGGATCATACTACCGGAATAAAACCTATTATTGTATGTTAATCCAGGTTATAAACTATCTATGTGCCAAATTTCATCCATATTCGTTCAGTAGTTTTCGCGTGAAAGAGTAACATACATCCATCTATCCTCACAAACTTTCGCATTTATACTTTATTTATAGTATAATAGTATAGCCACAGAATAAATAGTTCAAGTCTATCACGGTTTCACGGGACCTCAGAAAAATATTTGAATTATAGTTACTCTCCTTAAGAGCCTGAATTCATTCATGATAGAGACAAATAATTAAAAAAAAAATCGAACTCTACTTCTTAAGACCAAAAATAAAACTAGCAAGCAACCCTGGCCAAGACATCGTATGCCTAATATTAGTATCTAATGCATATGTGGTGTTAAAATGTCTGCTGACCCAGATTTTTGTAATTGAATTGTTAATGTCGTAATTATATTACACATGAAGCCGATTTGGAAATGAATACGTTGGACGTATCGGCCCATTTATAAATCTATCACGTACGTATCGTTACATACAACATTAGTTTTAGTATATGCGAAACTTGAAACACGTGTCTAGTAATATGTAAAGAATCTATGTACAAAATTTCAAAACTGTATCATGAAAAATCACAAACTTATACGAGGGCGGGTCAATAAGTCCGTGACTTTTGGAATAAAACACAGATTTTTTGATAAAAAAATAATTTTATTTTTCAACGTAGTCTCCCTTGAGCTCTATACACTTTGTCCAACGCTTCTCCAATTTTTTTATCCCTTCCAAAAAAAATGATTTGTCGAGGTCCTCAAAATAGGCCTTTGTTTGCGAGATGACTTCATCATTGGAGTCAAATCTTTTTCCACCAAGCCATTTCTTCAGGTTTGGGAACAAGAAGTAGTCGCTCGGAGCCAAATCTGGAGAATAGGGCGGATGAGGGAGCAATTCATAGCCCAATTCATGGATTTTTGCCATGGCAACTGCACATGTGTGCACCCTTGCATTGTCTTGGTGGAAAAGAACTTTTTTCTTGGCCAAATGAGGTCGGTTTTTTTTCAAATCGTCATTGAATCGGTCCAATAAGTTGGCATAATATTCCCCATTGATTGTTCTTCCCTTTTGAAGGTAGTCAATGTGGATTATCCCGCGTGCATCCCAAAAAACAGTCGCCATAACTTTATTGGCTGACAAACCCACCTTGGCCTTCTTTGGCGCCGATTCACCCTTAGAAACCCACTGTTTTGACTGTTGTTTGGTTTCTGGTGTGTTGTGATGGATCCATGTTTCGTCCACGGTTACAAAACGGCGCAAAAACTCCTCCATATTGCGATTAAACAACGCCAAAGCTTCCTGTGAAGTTGTTACACGATTGCGTTTGTGGTCGACTGTGAGCAAACGCGGCACCCATCTTGCGGAAAGCTTTCTCATGCCCAAGTGATCATTCAAAATTGAAACCACTGAGCCATGCGAGATTCCTACGGCTTCCACAATCTCTCGCACTTTCAATCTTCGGTCGGTCAACACCATATCGTGAATTTTTTCGATTGTTTCGGGTGTAGAGACCTCAACTGGGCGTCCAGGACGTTCGGCATCTTCAGTGCTTGTACGGCCACAACGAAATTCAGTAAACCACTTTTTTACCATTGAAATCGATGGTGCAGAGTCCCCATAGTATTTATCAAGCTTAGCCTTGGTCTCGGTAATGGTTTTTTTTCGCAAGAAATAATGCTTAATAAGCACACGAAATTCACTTTTTTCCATTTTCTCCTCAAATTAGTGAGTAGTCTGATAAAAATAGCTGTCAAACACAAACTAACTGACGCAGCAAGTTTAAATTTTGACAGGAGTCAACTCACAGATGCCTGTTGACAGGAGCAGTGTTGCTGTTTCAGTAAAGAGGTCAGAAATTCAAAAAGTTACGGACTTATTGACCCGCCCTCGTAAGCTTGTTCTGTTACCTGGTTGTCCGCACAAAAACGTGGTCACCACGCGCGCGTCTCCAACGTCGTCTTGAGCTCATTGATAATAATAATTTGGCAGTAGGTACCTAAATGATTGCGATAGGTACTTAGTTTCGCTCGGTATCCAACTTGTAGCCTTTTTTAAATATTTTTGGGACAAAATATAAGATGGTTCATAAATTTATTGGAATCGATTCAGTTACTTATTCTGAACAAACTATATTCAGGTTTCGCAAATACTAAAAATAATGTTGTATTCAATCTATGTCCTAATGCTCAATACGTTAAAATGCCCAGGTTGTCTGGGAATTTATAATCTTTGAAATCCTGAAGTTAGCAAGCACGGCTAGTTTTTCACAATTCACCAGCGGTAAATTGTGGTTTCATGAGATAAAATGAATTCATGGCACAAATAAAATTGATTGTGGGATTCCGAGCTGGCATATTGCTTGATGAACTCCAGAACACTTCGTAATAGAATAAATAGCATAGATAGAAATTGTATCCAACGCTCCACAACCCAGTTTCTGGGTAACACGGTACCACTTCTTTTTTTTTTCAGATGGGACATCATCAAATGACCCCTCCCGTTCTGGGCAGAGCAGAAGGGAGTGTCAGACTTCTGCTGACTAAAAACTATCCATGCTCCTTCTTTGCCCTTTGTGTTCCAGGGCCGCGGTATCTCTTTCTAACAGTCCCGCAGCCCTGGCAGAACACGGTACCCCTTGGTTGTCAAATTTTCGGCTTTCTAACTACTCGTGGCGATTGTCATCATCATCTTCCTGCCCTTATCCCATCCTACTTGGGGTCGGCGCAACACGTTTTCTTCTTCCATTCTCCCCTGTCAGACGTAACGACATAATTTACTCTTTATTCCTCACACAATCCATCCATCTTTTCTTTGGCCTTCCTTTCCCTCTCCCTCTCATAGCCTCTGTCAATGATCTACAAATCACAACCGACACCAACAAAGACAAAGAGTACACTAACACTGTAACTAAGCAAGATTATAATATCTACACCATATCCCCATTCTCCTTTACCGGGTAAGGACTAAGATGATTGACATTCGTTTAAATATCTCAATTTGGTGTCAATCACAATGATGGATGCTTGACGCTTTATTTGTATAACGTGCTATTATTTTTAGAACCAATTAAAATTCTTTGGCTCAACTTTGTGTAGGATCTCTTAGTACATCAATTTCTGTTGATAATTTTGTGTCTAAACAGTATTATCTAGACGTTGGTTGACTTGTAACATCATTGTCCTGCTCAGTAGCGACGGGTCAATTTTTGTAAGAGGTAAGCCGGAGTATCAGTACATATCTTTAATGTGATTATATTATTTGTCTACAGAATACTGATAGTGCCATTTTTTATAGGAAAGCCGGTAGAAATCGAGTTCTATGGAACATTCGCCACTGGTCCTGCCCTTATCCCAATCCATATAGGGTCAGTGCAGCACTTCTTATATACTTCTCTATTAGCCGTCATCTTAATAGTATTTCCTTTTCTAACCATAATTATCATCTTTCACACAGGCTTTCCCCTACTTTTACAGCCATCCACATTTATATTATGCCCAAAACATTCTTCACGACTTTTTCCTCATTCCTCAGCATCACATCAAACAACTTTCCAGTCACCGATGTCTCTTTCAGATAAAGCGTTCAAAATTGTCTAGCCCAATGCGCAGTAACAGCAACATACTATCCATGTATACATATACAGTCATCCTTTCATCTCTCTCCTATTCAAAATTCACCCTTTACGACGACGATTGTCAGGACGATGCAATCGTGCCATAATCTTAAGTTGTCGACCCCAGTAATACATGACACGGGCTAGTACGGCAGCCAAGTCATTTGTCAACGTTTCTGCATGGTAGCATCTTCCTAGCTTAGGCAATTTGTTTATGTTACTGCTAAAGATCACTTGCTTCGTGATGTAAGTCAGTAAGGAAGGAATGGTAGAGTTATTTACTAACTGTATGGCTTAGACAGGGTAAATGTCAGCCAGTATGTTGCGACATTTTGCCAATTAGGTTTATCTATGTTCATGTGTAAAGAGTCTCATAACACGTGGTCTTCCCTTCATTGGTATTTTTTGTCCTGGTCAGGAAGGTATGCTTCCTGTTACGGACTTTTGAAGGCCAAGGTACCAATATCACCTTTAATACATCTGAAATACTAAAGAAGATTGCTATATTCATATTTTCCTCGCTTGCATCATTGTGCAAACTAATTTATTTTAATGAACTCACACTGTAATGTCACCATATCTAAAACACGATGTTTTCTCATACATTTCGTCATAAACTTTTTCACTAAACCCCTTTACATTATCTAAATTGCTTGTGTTTCGAACGTATCATGCGACGTGGCCAAAACTAAAATAGATAGAACCGTATCTTAGTTGGAGGCCGACAAGAATAAATTCTGGTACTATTATTAGGCGAATGGCGTCTTCTGGCTAGTGGCTCTTCACTGCTACTTGATGCTGGAGTACACTTATCATGTGCCACCATCCCCGTGCCGTCTGGAAAGTTTAAATTTAGGACTCTTTTCGTTACGGACTCTGGTTTGAACTTTGAAGTTTGGCACGTTTGCAGCACTCGCGGTGAATTCGATTTGTTTTTTTTTTTTTGGTAGGTTTTATAAAACTAACTTATTACGAGTTGACAGAACATCGAGATCTTATTATTTTATACAGGGTGTAAACGGACGCTTCACGAAGCCGTCAACCAAGCAAAAAAAAAAAACATCAAACTAAGTAACTTTACGCAAAAAATATTGCTGGGAAACGACTTTGTTTTTTGGGGTGCAAATTCGCACGTTTTACGGTAGGACTTAATGTAACGCACTCAAAACATTGTGCTGATGGATGGATTAAATAGTACGGGGAGGTGTTTAAAATAAAAATCTTGCTTATTAACATGTATTTATAGACACTAGAACAAAAAAAACAATGACGAGGAGAACAAGTGCCTTTCGGCTTCATTAAGTGTCTTGTTTACACCCTTTATACTTAAGTTTAGTTTTCATAAACCTTCCGAAATAGATTCTCTAAATTATTGTGAAAACCGGATCAAAACGTACGTTGCACAGCTTAGAAAAATAACGCTGGCGAAAAACTCTTTAATTATGATAATTAAAGATATAGATTAATTTCCAAACTGATTTTCTGCTGTCATTTTTCGATGTTCACTTGGACCAACATTAACATTCAATAATATTGTGAGAGTTGTTATTTTATGATACCGAAAATTTATCGAAATTGTATCATGCTGTTCTTGTTACATAAATACGATTAAGTTATCGTCCATTAAATAACTTTTTTATTACTCATGGCTTCGTATGCAGCCAACTGATATTGTTTCGCCATATCTTGCAAATCATTGATGCGATGTCGGAGATAATTCTCAGTAAATAACTCGACACGAATACTTGGCTGCAAGTTATTAGCTGCATTCTCGAGTATAAAAATGTTTGAGCAAATTGTGATCTGAATTTTGCAACGTCTGGGCCGTGCGAATTTTGACAAGGGTATGAATAAAAGCCTCGCCTTGGAGATACCTAACATGGGCAAAGATGACACTATAAATAAAAAGTTGTAAAGGCTTAGGTAGTCAAGTTGTTTGACATGAATAATCAAGAAATACACATCCCATATCCTATTAATGAGTGTCCTTCCATAAAGCCATCAGAAATTATACCTACATTTGTAAGAGAAATAACAAACAACTTGTTTTCACGACTAGTCCTCATTGACTTAACAGCTCTTTTAATTTCCTTATGAATATGGAGTACGATAAACTAGAAAATTAATAGATAATGATAATATTCATAGAGGTATGATCACGCACGTCCACAACGCGTCCACGTGTACTTCCACGAATTCAATTTACTGAAGGCGGTGCGTGACCTCAACTGTTTTCATATAAACTTATTACCTACAATACGATATCTCTGTTAAAAACACGTTTCCCACTTAATTATCTTCCACAACACGACAATTTCTAACCGAAGAATACGAAAAACAACCTACTGTAACCTGATCAAACGATATTTAATCAATTCAGCTCATGATAGTCCAAATGACATCAAACGAATGGTTCCACCTCATTTGCACCGTCCGTAAATTAAATATTGACTTTCTAAGTGGCAAAAAACAGTTGGTGAGCTTCCGTTGGTCTTTAGTGTTTGGCCTCCCCCCTCAAACACAAAATGTTATTATCACGCATTTAGCGCAGCCTTGTTCGGCCAGATCGACTCGGAACCGGTTGCAGCGAGGTTGATCGATAGGACACTAGCATAAGCTGGTCTGCCACGCCTCCTTCATCGATATATTTGAACAGGGCAACCGAAGAAGGTAGTGTAGACTGACGGGTCTACTTACAGTGGTCATTTCTTCACATGACGGCCCGCCAGCCAACACGCACTTGCGTGTATGCGGGCGACTCAGACCGCTTGAGGAACAGAACTCCAGTTTTTAAACTTTATAACGAACGATTTTTTGAAATTGTGTGGGAAGGTTTCGAAGGTCATCTGTTGAGTTTCGGAGCATTTTACATTGATTCCGTACAACTGGCATTTATAACGTTGAGCAACGTTGATGGTTTTTGTCATTTTTAGACGCTCAGTTTTTATTGGCATTTCAGCATATCGATTAAAGTTATTTACGCCAGAATGATAAAAAAAGATTTGGTGTTTCTTCACAACCTCGCTAAAATTTTCAATAACGTTCGATACAGGTCGGTAAGGACAACTGGATTCGACAATTCAACCGAATAGCGTCTGCGTGAGGATAATATTTATTGTTGACCTTAACGCTTTATTCGGCTCAAAGATAAAGTTTTGGCCTTGAATCAAAAATATCAATAGAATTCTGTCAGGCAAATCGCTCATTAGGAACTTTCAAATTAAACAAAAAGGTACGTTACGTAATTGAGTTGTGATTGTTCGCTGTCATATTTATCATGATGAATGGATGACCAAGGTCTTGGGAGACTAAAAATGGCCCCTTTAAGCGATTCATTTCCCGAATTCCCAGCAATTCTTCTAATATTCGTTAAATAGTGACACATATTAGCTGAATCATAATCAAATCATTTCACAATCATATTCGGTGCAAATCTTGCTACGTAAATAAATGAAGACCGTATTTTGAAAAAATGTAAATAAAGAGTTATATAAACATTATTTAATTTAACAGACAGTTTCAATTAACAGAATTCCTGTAGCTTTAATGCATTTTCGGTCGCAAACAGTTCTTGATCGCTTAATTGGTACTTTCTCGGCCCAGATCACTAGTATTTTATTTTCATACGGTCGCGACCTTTAAAATGTGTATCAAATCGTAAGTCATTCAGACATTCACTTCCATTGCTCTCTTGCTTAAGGGCCTTATAATCGTGTTAAGTTTCTCCATGTTCTACTTCATTATCCCTTCCATTTTGAACGCCCGAGGAATTAGTTATGCACTGAAATGTAACTGATACCTTAACAGCAACCTTCGCTGCCTATCATGGCCTGACCACTGATGACGCAGACAGGCGTTATGCCAAGATTTCACCAAAGAATGATGAGTTGCTTCGTTAACATTTTGACAAGAATCGTCTAGCTAGCCAGTACTCACAGATTGAGCCATCAGTACAATTGTTGAGAATTGCAGCCAATCATCATCATCTCACTGATACTTGAATTTATTGTTGCAGTCGTCTTTCAATCTTCATTGGGGTCATGTAACTTGTTAATTTACTTCTTTGGCCATTGGTCCAAAGAGGAAAATAACCCGAGCAATAACAAGTATCAAGTAACGAGGGGAGATCTATCTTGCCCATCCTATTCAATGAAGAATTGGATGGATTGAATGGGTCTTTGAAATGTGCCTGTAGAGTACACCTCTGTCTAACCCTTCGGGGATTACAGACCTGATGTTATGGTTGTGTGAAAATCAGATCCACGTATTTGCAATAGGATTTTAACCATAAATTCATCAGGTATTTCGTCACTAAACGGCAGTTGTAAATAGTCTCGATCGGTATGCAGACTACCATCGGGTCTAATATGAGATCATGCAATATGACACGTGCGCGTATAGGTATTCGCGTCTGCATTCTACTGCTCAGTTATACTCGCTTATTTGGCTTCCCGGTCTATTTTCGATAGGTCGGCTCCCGGACGCCGGGCACGTATCCACCGAATTGCTGATGGAATTATTGTATCTGCTGGATATCAGAATTACGCTGCTGATAGAAAAATTAAAGACAGTGTTCATCTAAGTGAGAACGTCTGTTTTCAGGCGTTAATGCATGATCAAGTAGAGACGAATTTGCATGTATGTTAATATCTACATAGTTTTTTTTTAAATACCCGTTCAATTAATGCATCTATTCATAATATTATGATTTTGTAACGCGAAATTAATTCGAAGGCAGGCAACACTGACCAATATGCATGTGAGCTAGAAACATGATATGGCTGCATGCAATGCGCCTGCACACATGCTCATATTCGCAGTGGAACCAACTGGTTTCACTAGATTGTTGTGATTCCACATTATTATGTATGTATCTATGATGTGTTGCGCAATACTACATGTTTCAGGTCGAGGAATATACCAAGAACAAAAGTTGCATTCTCTTAATAACTTTTATGATCTTAATGACTTATGTCAACACAGAAAAGGCGTGGCATAAACGTAACGTGTAAAAGTGGCGCCATCTGTTTATCGTTTCATACGAGAATTACTGAAATCCGTTCATATAGGAGACGCTAATTGCATCAACAACATGCCATCAGTACCTAACCTCGCCTCGGCCCTCGGTTCGCAGTTAACACGGTGTATCTTTACTGAAATAGCGCGGCCATCTTGCGAGGACAAGTGCCGTAAGTGGCCAGTGCGGATACGAGCACAGTCAGGTACGGAAAACGTGGTCATACAGGTGACTCAGTTGACCACTACGTCAGGTCGTCCTTGTGGCTAAGACCTACCTCAAACTGCGTGCTGGTGATTATGTAAATTCAAATACTTATACGGCTTGAAAATATTGATCCAGTACTACTAAAGCGGTTTAGGACCTAACGCTGCTGCCAAGTAACTAAAATATTGCATTACTACATCATTTGTCAAATTCTTGCACGCTTTTCTTGACAATATTCGCCTGAAAATACTAAAATAGGTACCAGCATGATTGATGCTATATTCATGAACGTAAGCTTAACTTCTTAACGCAAGTCGAAAATAATTTTAACCTCCTGTAAACAGTATGAAACGTAGTTTACGACTCAATTTGTGGCGGTTTATATTTGGTCTTTGGACTGACCTCTCAATGTCGACCATAAAGTTCTCCGAAGAATTTTAGGCGCAGTCCAATAAATGCCGTAAAGGTTACTTTAAATTTTATACCTAGCCGGTAAGCAGAAAGTACTTACATAAGTACATTTTATTGTAAAAGGAAATGTGACGAAGTTTACTTGGAATTATATTTACTGTTCGAAATACCTTTGGAAATGTTTTGCCTGCTCTTCGTAACGTGAGAATAGAATCCTCGACGTCATACTTTGTTTTGTCTGACAACTTTCTGTTTATCTAAGTTTAGATATTGCCAACCTTCGTTTTCGATAAATAAACACCAACATGAAGAAGCCACTGCTAAAAAGTAATGCGATAAGGCTGAATTTCAAAATAAAAACACGTGATTTGAAAGTTTTGATACTGATGATATATTAAAGTAAGAAGTAATTATTAAAAGAACAGTTCCATTAAAAAATCTAGCTTTGAATAAATAAGTGTACGTGTCTCTTCGACCTATTTGCGACATGCCACCACTAGAAAGTGGTACACAAGTGACGTTGATTTGATCGATAGTCCCTGTTGTGGCGTAGTAGCCTTGGGCGACTCCACTAATGTATATGACATGATAAGTTCAAGGTTCACCAGTGACGGACATATTTTAGTAAGGCCCTTGTTTGTAAGGGCAAGTCACGTTTTCTTGTAAATTGTTAACGATAGTTTAACTTTAAGGCACGAGCTGGTACCGTTACTGAGAATTGGTTCTATAAAGTGTCGACAGGCCTTGATAGAAGTCATTCCCTCAGTATTTTGTACGCAGTTATAATTTATTCTCGACATTTTGAATCTAAAGAAATGGCGTCTAAAGGCGACAGCATTTATTCTTCGAGCCTCAACCTTGCACCCCAGACACATAAATTCTAATCTCAATCGTTGTAACTTCAACTGAACCCTTTTCTAAATAACAAAGGCAAATTACCATAGTGTAGTACAAATAATGTCGCAATGCTTGCGTGCTGCCCTGATACTAAAGTCAGCCATCATTTGGCACTCCTTCCGTAGGCATAATGCCAACAATATCACAAATGGAGTCGGTGTTTTCCAATGCTTTGCCTTAAATTTTACATATCACGACATGCTAAGGGTTGCGCCTCATATAGCAGCTCGGAATCGCATTTTCCATGCTCCTATCCTTTGCCATCGTTCAGAACCGTCATTTACTGGAGCGACAAACAGCGGGAATGCTATCGCACTCAGCAGCATCGACGATGCGGTCGGCAGCAAGCTCTGTTCTCTCTGACCTTTTCTTTTTTTAAGCAAATGACTTTCTAAGCGACAGAAAATAATAGGAGCATGATAAAATGCGATTCTGTGCTGCTAGGTGAGGCGCAACCCTTATACGGTTGTGCACTGTTTTGACTAGCCTGGCTGTATGTTGAGGTAAACTAATCGACTACCGCGCTCACTGACGGTCTGCCATTTTTCAGCTCTATGCTCTAAGTAATAAGGTTGAAAAATGGTCGACCGTCAGTGAGCTCGGGATTACATTACTGACCAATGTATACATACTGTGTGAGTTTGTTCTGTTCGCGGCATAGGCTTTGTAGATATTTTCCGTGATATGGACAGATAAAAGACTGATGAAAGTTTCTTCACATACTGCAAAATTAAAATATGTCTTAGTAAACCCAATTATTTTTATTGACGCCATTAATTTACACAGAAATATTAGGGAGTTTCTAGTAAGCTTGTGTTACAATGAACTCGGAAGTCACTCGATGGTTTAGTACAGTTAGTTACTTTAAATTGTATTAAACTTATACTGTCAGTTACGGGATATCTTTCGTGATTGTTCATTATTTTGAGCTCCCGATATAGTGTCGAAATATTGGGAACTCAATAATGAACAATCGATCAATAGTTATAAACCGTGAAAGCTTAAAACAGTGCTTTATTGTATTATTTACATTAAAAACGTTTATTCATCCAAACATAATATGCATTCATAATTGGCAGTCCATTAGCTATCAATTGACTATCAATTAAACTTATAACCTAGTAATTACACCAGCCCCCGTAGCATGACCACCGTAGACAAGGATTTCTTTGACGGAAGAATCGACAAAATGACGGATAGTGCAAAGAAATCTGTCATTGTATTGACACAATCTGTCACTTTGTCGATTTTTCCGTCAAATAAATCCTTGTCTACGGTGGTCATGCTACGGGGGCAGGTTTCAAATAAACGGCAATACCAGTCACTGTGCTTCTTTCAAGTAAGAAATAAATAAAGATAGAATCACGAACTGTTATGTTAAAATGTAATGGCTGCATATCCAGGACAACTGGCATACATTAGCATTGCAATGCCCAATTAGCTGGCGAAGCTGTGGACTTTGTGATAATAAATGCAATTACTGCTATAGTAATTGCATTTGACAATTAAAGGCTATCTTGGATAGAAGCCTTTTTAATTGTAGGTAGTGGACATCTTAATAAACAAGATAGATAGATAGAATATTCTTTATTATGTACACCACATTAGGTCATTCATTTCTCCTGTATGCGTTTACAAACATTTAAACTCACAAACACCCAGACCCGTAACAACTACCTGTAGGCTATACAATTATTTGTTTCATGCGTGGATCGAACCCGCGACATACAGCGCAGCACCCAGTCGCTCAGCCACTGCGCCAAACGTGCCGTCAATTTCAACAAGCTTAGTGATGTCCGACTGGTTAGAGGTGTTGATCGGTTAACTTAATAATAAACATGACTACATTGTAAATGCCTAGTTGTAAAACAGTTGAAAGGAGGAAAAGTCTTGTAAAACTGGTTGGGGATGGACATTACATGCAAAGACTGTAAATAGTAAATACGGTATGTATTTGTCTAGTGCTTACTCTTAAGAGAATTACCTCATAAAGATTAATGAATCGAATAGGATTAATGATTTTCAGCTTATACGTCTTTGTCATGTTCTGTCACAAAACTAGATAATATTAAAACTAACTTACTAACTTAGCAACGACTTTCATATCTCAAATAATAGTTTATTATATAACATAACGCCTAAAGCTGAATTTTATGAATAACACTACAGTCTAATAATATTTAGACACACTGAAAATCAATTACGAAACCAAATGTATGTTGGAGGTACTTATTTATTTGACATACGGTACATAAACGGCGTTGCTAATTTCTTGATGAGGGTTATGTAATGTTGACTTGACGTTATGTTATTATTGTGTCATTTATTTAATGATTAACAAATGATGTCAATGAACCAAAAATGATAGATAACGAGTTGGGAAATTAGTACCTAATAAACGTATCAGTTACTTTAAATAAACTCAAACACGTATATTAATGTGCGTTTTCATAAAAAAAAATAAGCGACACCTAAATAAATGCCTAAATGTCATTGCACAGTTGGAATATCGACTTTCGATGCTGAGCCTGGTGTTGAAAATCCTTGATTCCGCTTTTATGTGAGCGTTTAATTAGGTGTCGCTTAATGGTAGTGGAAAATGAGCATAATAATATAAGAAATAAATAAAAAAAAATTGAATCTTGAATTTTTCACAAACAACACATCGCATTTGAAAGTTCAATACAAAACACAAAACCCTGCACTTTGCATCGACTAAAGGTCATGCGCAAATGTCAAATCTCAAAATGGCGGCCTAAACAAAAAATATAAAGGCCGTTTTAATCTGTTTATTAAAATCGTAGAGGTATGACGTACGTCTATTATCAGCCTATAACATTCCCACTGCTGGGACACAGGCTTCTCTATGAGACCCGTAGACCATCATCCACGCAAATCTGTAGATGTCACATGTCTTCGAGGTTTTGCTTCTAGGACATGACCGGTTTCCTCACTATATTTTCCTTTACCGGACCTTCAATAAATTGCACAAATTGACTCGACTTCCTGGTTTCGAACCTACGCCCTAAAACTCCATAAGTCAGGACTGTTACCACTAGGCTATCATTGCTCTTGAATAATCATAGTGGCCAGCAATAATAGCCACGAGTCTGGATTTATACCCGGTTGATGGGAATAAACTCGCCTCCATGGCATTTACAGGGACTTGAACTTATCTGGCGAAATGTAGGTTTAAAATTAGATACACCTCTGCCTAACCCTTCCGGGACTACAGGCGTGATGTTATGTTGACCAGCAATAAGGCAAAGTGGTCTTGTTATGAAACAGTCGCATGGGGTGCAGTAATGTTAAACAATTTTCATTAGCTTAATGGGAATTATAACCCGCATAGAGTATAATATTGCTTAATATCAATCTTCGGTTAAAGTTATTATCGTTTGATAGTCTTTTATCGTAATGTACAGGACATTAATTTGATAGATGTGTATGGAACTAGTAAATCATAGAGGTCAATTGATTTATAGAATCAGATGGAACTTAAAGTTAATTTATAGCAGATATAGTTGAAACACGATTGTGTTCTTCTTTGTTGGTAGAAGTATGTGGGAAACGCATATGAATGTACGGTTAATTTTGTAACTAACTTCCTAATTAAAAACGAAAATGCACTAATAGAAAACAAGCACGCTAAACCGCTGGATCTAGAAGCACGAAAGTAGCTGAGAGTACCTTTTGTAACGAAGGAGAGGAGTGGATTTTCAAAAATCCTTCCTTCATTCTATATGACATATATAAATCTATATCTGTTTGTAGTTATAGACTCCTAAACTACAGAACCGTTATTGATGAAATTTCGCACAGTTGTTTTTACAAACGCCTGCACGCGTAGCATGACCACCGTAGAAACGGAAGTATCGACACAATGACAGATTACTTTTCACTATCTGTCATTTTGTCGATTCTTCCGTCAACGAAATCCTTGTCTACTGTGGTCATAATAAGCGTGCAGGGGAGGATTCTGAAAAAAAGGCAGTGCAACGTAAGAATTCATCCTTGAAGAAGTTAAATAATGGATGAAATGTATGGAAGTTGTCATTAGGTGTCATCGGGCAAACGGCAAAGCTATAATTTCCTTAAGCAATATTTTTCAAAGTTTTGTCATAAAATTCGTCAGACACTTTATTGTTGTGAAGACAAGACAGGTATTATTTATACAATAAACACTGAACAAAGAAACACATAGAAATAATTAACATTATGATGACAACCATACACAGCAAAGAACAACTCCATTCATTAAAACAGTTAGCTATTTGTGTTATTTCTACATCATTTTAAATTTCTCGTTGCTCTAGTGGTCGCAGTCGCGACTGCTGAGTAGGAAGTCCTGGGTTCTATTCCCGGGTCTGGCAAATTGTTATTGGGTTTTTCTATCAGAGGAATTTCTCAGTTGTAGCCACGGAGTCTGAATTTGTGCCCGGTTGATGGCAATTGGCTCGCCCCCTATTACATTAGGCTTAAACATCACTCTCGATATGTGGGTGTACTATTAGGTACACCTCTACCTAACGCTTCGGGGAGTACAGGCGTGATATTATGTATGTTCAAACCTATACTATTTGCCCCTACCGATTACTTATATTTCGTCTTTTTTCTTGCCTAGATAATTTTCCGTCCCATTCCGATCATTATCTACAAAAAACGAAGCCCAAATGTGTTTTTTTACTGAGACTCTTGACCGTTTTAGCTTCGTTTTGAACCCATACAGTAACTTTTATTGCTGGTCGGGTCTCCTAATTGTTGTCAACGAAAACTTTAAGGCTAGAAAATCTAGTCTGAATTCTATACTTAGCTGCCTTTCACTGAAAGTCAGATCGAACAAGTTCCAAAATTCTCCTTAATTCGGCAACCGTCGTTGTCTGACCCCCAAAAATACACAAAGTAAACAGTTTGAAGGACGGCAAATATTTTAGAAATAACATCGACTACGGCTAGACAATTTATTCAAAAAATATTTCGTTTTTTCCAGGTAATGAAGACTCAACGTGTATTTTGAAAAGAAACTGGGAATTTTATGAGAGGTAAATTACTGAAAAATGAATATACTAGTACAATGCTAACTATTGTTTTAAGCTTAACTTCACGCTAGTATTTAACGCTATCATACACCATACAAATAACATAAATCTTGTGTACGATAATTGTAATTCATCCAGTGGGCCTATTGTCTTAGTTTTTAAGTTAGCACTTTGCACTAATGGGTTTATTAATTGCTCTGATTTAATTGCTAACGAGACTTGTATTATAATGAACCTCTGTTTATCTTCAATTCCTTAAATACATCAAATTAAAACACTTTTCCTTTTTAGAAATCGTTCTGCTACTAAGTAAACCAGATGTGGTTGTTTTCTACCACTTACCAGGTTCCACTTCCGCACCTACAAAGTTACGACTTCGTGCAAAACTCTATTCAATTGATACAAATTTACTGCCTCTATCATGTTAACTTTATTATTTCCTGGCGCCTAACTTCATTGTTAATAGACGCTAGTGTGGCAACACTGACGAAATTCTGCCTAGAAATTGTATCTCGCCGGTGTTGAGTCACTTACTTTATCGTTATTTCAATTAAACTCGCGTTTCCTTTTTTAGTCATCACCGTTCTACTCTTAGTTACATTGAATTTGCTTCCATTGTCTTTGTCTGGGCATTGTTTTAGTTTCATTACTACGATCTATCTTGGCGTCTCCTCATTTGTCTACATGTTTATTCCCTAGGTGTGTTGCTAAGTCCTGTGTTCAATAAAACGGTTCTTTGACTTTATTGCATTGATCGGCTTTCTGATCAAGGAACGTTTTTGTTCATTGTACATTGATTTTTGCATCTCAATCGAGATGTTGTGCTGAAACTGTATATCACAGAGTATTGATTCGTGCAATAAATTCTCATAAACAGTTCCATTTGATTTCCCAGCACAAGTTTGTCGTTGTCGTGTTCACTTGGCTCTTGTTCTTGTTTTGTTTCACAAACACTGCCTCTGTTGCTTTTCTTTTTCACATCCTTAAGGCCATTGTATTCTTTTTTTAATTAACTACCCGTTGGTACGTTAACAATAGTTTGTTTTCTAGCATCCTTGCCACGTTCTTAATTACTTCGCTCTGTAAATTCTTACTGTTAATCATTTTAATTAGGTTTGGTTTATTGATGAAAATTTTCAACGAATTTCATTGACATAGATTCTTAATTAATGATTTTTACTCTTGTGTTCATTTGAAAAAGTTTTGTGAGATTGAGTCGAGCGAAAGGTTCGTGGTTCAACTTGATTTTTCCAGGGTTGCGTAAAAAACGAAGAAAATCTGTTTCTTATCAATGCAGTATAAATTGTAATCGCTAAACATTTGACTTGAAGCTGTACTCAAATTCTGATTCGTACAAATTCCGTGAGCATATAAGAACGTAAAATGTTGGATATTGGACGATCCTAATAGCGGAGTTTAGAGTTCCATAATTTTGTGTACATAATTATAATGTACTATTTTACATACATCTAAAAAGGCTATCTAACTTTGAAACTCGTGGTTAAAATTATTATTTTGTGTTTCTGTTCCTTCATTATATTTTAATGGCCAATATGTGATATTTATTTATTGACACACCAACGACTTATTCACTAAATCGTTACATTAAATATTTTCTAATTCAACAGCTTTGCGGTGAATTCGTCACTTATAGGTGTGCACAGCACTTGTATAATAAAATAAGAAATAAAAATTGAAATGAAAATATATGAAAATAACAAAATTAAAATTATAAAGTTTACATTGGATTTAAAACGTAAAGTAGTTTTTAAATTAAAAATTAAAATACAGTACAATTCCAAAATTTTAAAAAACAGCATTTAAATTGGAATAGAATAACAATTATTAATTAAAACTTTAAATTTTTGATATCGGTAATTCGCGTGTTTTCTCATGTTATACATTGTTATTTTCCACATCGGTACATATTGATAACGTCCTATACAATGTACCACACAATTATTGCCTGACTACTAGTTGTTATGTTCCTTATTCAGTTACAATAAAGTTGAAATTTGTATGAATATCACCTGCGAATGGTGTAACTGTCAATTGGCATTCGTTCAAAGAGTTGTGAAAACAATGCGTGCCGCTATTCAGGTGGTCATTATAAGTTTATCGGTCTCATTTTGCCCGGGACGATAATATAGCTCTATATATACCATTGTCCTTTCTTTAACATCCAATTATTGCAGTCCAGTACATAATAAAAATTGAAAACCTGATAGATTTATTAGTCTGAACGGAAATTGTATATCTTTCTGCCAAGAGCTATAATTCTTAAATCGTTTCGGTAACCACAAAGTTATAATCAATCAAGCTGTAACAAATAGATGTTAAAATCCTTTTAGTTTTAACAAAACACGAAACGCTCGAAACAGAAATACATAAAAATTTAGATTAATTACAGATATTTCTTGGCAAGTAAAGTATTCGCGCAGAGGGCTTATCCGTCCGTAAAACTAACGTTGATAAATCGATAGACGCCTCCGCAGTAATGAATGGTACGCGATTAAATTCACAAGCGTACTCTCAACACGGACCAGAGATGCTGATTAATTACCCAGCACCAATAACAAATAGCTAGCCACTTTATAATTACTCCTTTTGTTGTCTTACCCAAGTTAATCCCCAAACTGCCCACAACCCACGATGATTGATTCGTATCAGAATCTAATTTAACTTCTGCACAGTCTTATTTTTAAAGCCCACTGGGTGGGTAACCATCAACTTTCTATGTCTGTTTATCCCTGCAGAGATAACTTCGTTTTATCTGTCAAGGTTTAAACCATTATAATAAATTTTATTTCTTTCACAAAAAGTACCTAATCTAGTTTACAGATAAATGCTGTGAACAGTATTTTGTACACAAAAGTTTTAGCATCTGGAGCTGGAACTAGGAGGAACCAGTATTTCGGCTTACAGCGCCAACCCCCTCGAGTTACATTAAATAAGGTTTATTATATGCTTGCATTTTACAATATCACATCTGCCTAGCCTTTTCCCAACTATGTTGGGGTCGGCTTCCAGTCTAACCGGATGCAGCTGTATACCAGTATTTTACATTGAGCGACTGCCTATCTGACCTCCACAACCCAGTCAGTACTGGGTAATACGATACCCCTTGGTGAGACTGGTTATCAGACTTTTTGGGCCACTGACTATCTATAACGACTGTCAAAGATCTACAAATGACACCCGGGACCAACGGCTTAACGTGCTTTCCGAGGCACGGAGGAAACTCGGTATGTAATGGGTGGTCACCCATCCACAGACCAACCTAGGCAAGCGCGGCTTAACCTAAAGATCGATCCAGGCGGCTGTTATTACTTAGCCACGAGCTGCTCATTTTACAATATCATTGAATAGTATGTACTCTTGTAATGCTTTCTAATACTGGTCTGTTCCTTTCTTTTTGTGTTATTCTTGGTGAATGAGTGAGTGTGAGAGTGTGTTTCTATAGTTGTGTGTGTGTGATATGTGGCAGTATATGAGTGGACATGTTCATGACTGACATATGCTTTATTTCATTGCTGATTAGTTTTTCTAGAAATCGTAAAGGTTGGAAATAAACGTTTTCCAGTTAGATTTCATTTTCTGCCTTTGCTTTATCGAGTAAAGCCTTGGTCTTTTTCCATTTATAGAGCGCTTAAGAAATATGGTTCGCTTCGTTTATAGACGTATTAGATTAAATTAGCTGCTTCCTTATAAGAAATACAAGAATATTAGTATCATATTCCTGCATCCGTTCAAGTAATCTTAATAGCATTTAAGAGCGTTAACGTCTTACGGCGTTTCATACAAAGTTTCAAGTGTTTTTTTTTTCGAAATGACTGAACGATTTTTAATGAAACAGAGCACATTTTCGAAAAATAGTGTTACAGCTAAATTAGACCGATTTTAGATTTTCCATAGAAACAGAAATTTCCAATTATCTTTTTTTTTAAAAAGACATTTCGACAAGTTCTCTATCAAGTTTTTATACTTATGTATCCTGCTTATGCGTACGAAATTTAATTAAAACCGATTCGTCGTTTCGAAAAAAAATCAGTTGAAAGTTTGTATGAAATGCCGTAAGACGTTAACGCTCTTAACAAAATTGTTCAATGATTGAACGAGGTTCTTGTGACCTGTTTCATAATTCTGGTTATTTAGACTTTGGCTAAGTGGCATGGGGCTTTCAACCTTGGGATTCCACTGGCTTATACTTAATGAGATCGATACAATTTCCAAGGTTTTCAGCTTGAAAGAACTAATGAAATAAAAGTTTCAAGGTATAGATTTAGTATCTTCACTAATATTATAGAAGCTGAAGAGTTTGTTTCGTTGAACGCGCTAATCTCAGGAACTACTGGTTCGAATTAAACAATATTTTAGTTTTGGATAGCCCATTTAATGAGAAAGGCTATAGGCTATATAATATCACGACCAATAAGAGCGGAGCATCAATGAACAATGTTGCAAAACCGGGGAAAATTGTATTTTAAAATAATTTTGGATTATAGTTTCAAAGGTCGCGGGCAACATCTAGTGTTCGTATAATTCGCATATTTTCAAGCTAGCCTTTTTATGTTAGTTTAAGCTTAGCGTGCTCTCGATAAGACTATGTACTTTGGAAGCCTTATTCTAATTTTCACTCTCATTTTGCAGATATTCAGTAACCGACAGTACATGCCTTATAGCTTAATGACTTTTTCTAAGGCATCTTGTGCTAATTACACACATGAAGCAACTACGCACGACGACCAATCAAGCTGTACAAAACCAGTTTATTCGGATCTCTCATTGTACGGGAAATCTATACAAAGCGAGGCCATGTTATACTGGAAATGTGTAGCTTGATGTGTCGCCGTGTGTACACGAAAAGTGAACGTAGCTGCCTTTGCTCAACAACTCACCAAAATATTATATTAGTTGAAGGCCGTAATTAATCAAAATAGATGGACTCTTGACATCTACCCGTGGGCGTATAGCACACGTGTCGGAATTACTTATAACGTACGTTGAATGACACAAAAACGTTCGTTGGCACTACCAGAATATTGTAGCTAGATTTCGACTAATTGATTCGAAAGTTCAAGGGAGTCATAACTACGCATTTGCTTGATTATGAGCCTAAAAGCAAACAGACAAATTCGTTATTGAAGCTTTTTTACCGAAATGTGAACTGTATGGTGTCGGACGTAAAGAATAGCACCATCCTATATTCCCGTGGGTGTCGTAAGAGGCGACTAAGGGATTTACCAGAGAATGGGCACCATCGTTCTCTGTGATTTTGTAACAACCGTACTGCGATCACCAACCCGCCTGCCAAGCGTGATTATGGTAAAACCCCCCCTTTAGGGGCGGCCTATGTCCAGCAGTGGACGTCTTTCGGCTGAAATGATGATGAAGACCGAAATGTGATACTCCTGTATCAACTATACAAGTATTATTTCCAAGAATTCCGCCCACATTGCCCTCAGCAATAACGTCTCTTTAACCTTTTTTGATGATGTTGCTTTACTAGTAACATTTTAATATTAAACAACTCCTACGCGTCTTTGACGAAACTGGAATCATCAAATCAGTATTCACAGTCGAAGTACATCTGAAGATTTCAACTAAACGCTTGCCTATGTAAATGGTTAGATTATTCCTATAATTTATCACGCGTACTCAACAAATAATTATAGTTCTAACTTTCCTCTTTTATTCCTGGGTATATTTTTAACCTTAAAACTAGCTAGTTTAACGTAAATTGCCTTGTAACTTTTCCCTGTTCGAAGGTTTTTCGTTAGATTATTCCAACGGTGCATTTGTATTTGCGAAAGTTTTGTTATCAATGGTTCTATACATATAATTAGGTATACATTTTAGACTTACTGTAATTTACTATATCTAGACCAGATACTAGTAGTTTAGTACTAAATTATCATCAACAAATCCTTTAAGAAAATCAAGTCGAACATTACGCGGTCATAACACCATTTTAGAAACCCCGCCGGCCATATTTCCTTTACTGGCCATATCTCCTAAACTAGCAGCTGCCCTGAGCCCCTGAGCGATAGCAGTGCCCTCTATTACCCTCTCACAGATAACATGGAGCACTCACAATGTATTATGTGGGTAATGTATGTGACCCGAGCACTATGCCCTCAAGTATTTTGGGAGACCCTCCAAACCAACACAAATTGGTTTCGGAAACTGAGGCCGGTTGTAATAACGCAAGTTGGCTTCTTAGTTTAGTGTCAAGAATTTGATTCAGTAGAATGGACCGTTATATTAATTTAATATCCTACCTACGTAACCGTGCTTACTTTAGTCTAAGAGTTATTGCAATTAGATCTTCAAATTTGCCGAATTTTAAATTTCATAACTGGTTTGATGGTTTAATCCTGTGTCTTTTGTATCTTGTGTTGGACGAAACAATTTCTTTGTACAAATTTTTAGTCTAAGAGTTATTGCAATTAGATGTTTAACTTTGCCGAATTAAAGTTTTAATTTCATAACTGGTTTGATGATTGAATCCTGTGTCTCTTTTATCTTGTGTTGGACGAAACAATTTATTTGTACAAATTTTCCTTGTTACTTCTAATCAATTCTACTAAGAAGTATTTTATGGCCTTGGCTTCCAATAAACATTATCATCATTCTTCTGTCGTAAACATGTTGTGTAAATATTTTCCAAAAATCAGTTCTTATTCTTAGTACCGCTGCGCCGAGCACAGTGGGCGCTGGAAAAACACCTTGTATTCTTTCTCAGTGAGAGGTAACAAACACTACTAGCCAAAACAGTTTCAGATATTCAGATAGCCACTCGAGTAGGAATCGAGATAGATTGATGGAATCGATTACGATGTACGTAAGTATTGCTCGTAAGTCATTTCATAACGGACTGTTCTTTCACGTAGTTTGTTTAGTGTCTGATACAGAAATGATTTACCTTGTACGATTTCTTCTTTTTGGCTACTTTTCCTTTACTTCTTTGTTTATGAAAGCTACTTACTATTCTGTTTTGTTTGGTTAGAATTGAGACCAGTTTGCGTTACCATTCATTTTTTTTTTTTTTTTGTAAGCGGCATTTGAAAACTTTTCGTTCATGAGTTTGTAAATTTTACCCTGTTAATATTTCAAGACGTAATTTTATTTATGTTTAGGCTTTATTAATATTATATTGGAATTTAAATGAAATGTCCAGTTTAGAACTGTCAGTATGATAAATTGAAAGCGGTCGCAGCATGTTTTTCGAATCGGAATAACATTAAAGTTTTACTGCTTCAGAGCATATAAATTAGATTAATTATAATTATTATATTCATTCAGTATTATAATTTTATTGGTTTTCGTTAGTAACATAATATGCATATTAAATGCGGGTGTGATTAATTTATATTCCGCCCCAAAGCATTGTTTGGGGATCCGGATGAATATTTGAAATAGTCTCCATTGTTTTCGCCCAGGTGATGAAATTTCCTTGTTTAGTTTGCGGGTACGGGCAGGTAATTTGATTTTCCGGGTCGGTTTTGTCATCATGTATTTCAAATAAAATATTAACATATTTTTTCCAAAGAAGGCATTCATATTACTACAATGGTGATTATGAATTAAATAAATGAAACAATAATATAATGATATATTTAGAATTCTAATTAAGTTACATAGTTAACAAAAAAAAATATTTTGAACATCCTAAATAAATTTCAAGTTTCATTAAACTTTTTATAGCGAAGCGACAGAAAACGAAAACGCGAAAGTAAAGAGGAAAAATGTCATTAAAAATATTCCTTGTAATATACCTTTCATTTCGTAAAAATGTTAAGTTTATTTTGATACGAAATTCTACGTTTTACGGCTCCGAAACCATTTTATTTTGTTAGCGTCTGGCTTACCTCGAAATGCTTCGAAACCACCACTAGAGTTTAATAGTTATAGCTCACGACTATTTGTTTTTGAAGTGTATTTTGTGTAAACTTTTCCTAACTACGTGGTGGAGGAATCTCAGGTTCTTGTAAGTGCCCATTAATTGTTCACATTCAGAGAACACTAAGGCCCGCTTGCACCACGAATCGCTCAACGCGTTTAACGTAAAACGCATTTAAGTCTGTTTCTATCAATCGTTTAAAGATGACAGAGACAGAATGATGTTTTAAATATGTTTAATGCTAAACGGGCCTAAGTTTAGTTTTTTGTAAATTTTCTTTGGTAACAAATATCTTTGAAACTTGATTTACTTACCTATCATAAATCATCATTTACTGTTTGTTAAAACATTACATAAAATCACGTATAACATGTAATCCGCGAAAGGTAAGGCAGAGGTGTACTTAATAGTACTCCCATCTCCATATAATTAATACATAAGAAGTAAGATTTTATTTACCTACAGTTTGTTTTGTGCTGTTAATTAATTACTATAAATGTATAGGAAATCTACAACAACAATACAATTGACGTAAAACCCTAGTCATCGCGCGTGACTCAGTCAGGTAAAACCAGGCTCAACACTACTTGATGCGCATAACCAATGCACTAAAACAAATTCAAGTATGAAACAGCATAAAATCTTTCATCTAATTGCTCAGCTACTCCACCGCCTATGGCCGCATAGCATACCTGTAGTACACTGCCTCATTATTGTTGTGGTCCCCAACGCGACTACTGAGCATAAGGTTCTACCCCCGTTAGAGTCCGATCCCAATCATCAATCAATCATTTATTTATTTGGCCCAGGTCAGGCGAAGTGTTATTTGGCTTTTCCATCAAGAATTTCTCAGTAGCAGCCACGGAGTCTGGATTTGAATCGATTGATGGCCGCCATGTTACATGGAACAAAAATATAACTGGCGAAATGTGGGTGTACTGAGTATACTATCATATCATCTCATATAGCTTGAAGCGGAGACAAGCGCTACTGTTATCCACCTCCATGGCCCTACAAACAGAGGTGGCTCATTAAATAAATGGAAGTTTCACTTGTTACAAGTTTTCCCTGCTTATTGCGGTGTAACCGACGAGTTTTGTTCAAAACTTATACATTTATGGAATAAATAACTTTTGGTCGACGCCCTTCATGTCTCCCTCGGCAAATATACAGACAGAAATGAGGTAGTTGTATTAGTAACTTGCTATACCTAGACCCATACTTACGTTACGTAGAGTGGTTGTTCCAAAGGGAAGCCGACAGGAATCGGGTTATTAGGTGTCTTCGGGACAGTAACTGAATAAGAAGAAGAAGCCTCCTAGTCAGAACCAGTGCGTGACCGCGCTGGCAGGACCCATTGTGCTGCGTTCGACAATACCAACGACGCAGCTTTATGTGTCCCGGCTACATCACACCACGAAGGTTAAGGAAATAGTGGAGTATGTCCGAGCGAGACCAGCTGGACCTTGAGTTGAGAAGTTGGAGTCGCGCCACAACACGAATTTCAAGTCGTTAGTGTTGCGAGTTCCGCCTCATCATATTGAAACCTTTCACAAGGAAGAGTTTTGGCCGAAGGGTGTCATGTATCGGCGTTTCCGCGGAAGGCTACGCGACACCACACAGCGCAACACGACGCCGTAACTTCATATACAATAGCAACAATAGTCTATATTTTCTGACATACTTATAAGTATGTCGGATCCGGAAAACCAGAAAATATCCGGTCGTTAGTATGGACATGAAAATGAATCGCAAGTGCGCCGGTGGTGACGTCACGCGACCTACTTACAAGTCTACCCACACCACAGTGTGCTTCTACAGAGCCCTGATGTTCAACTCGAGGCGAGGGCGACAGTCAATGTCTGATCACGGTGGAGTTGAGACGTCTTGGAACTGTACCTGATTCATTCTGCCCCGTGTTATTGTATTAAGTTGTAATCTCAAGTAATTCTTTAATTTTGCTAGAAACAGTGTATCGCACCTAGTGTGTTTTCATAGCACAAAACCCATTGTCTGCCCACAAGATGTACGAACCTAAAGGAATAAATCGTGACATATACGACAAATATGTATGATAGTCTATAAGGTATATATGTTATGGGTCTTTGTTACCTGAAATAAATGATATATTATTATTTATTAAATATCATTTGAAAGAAAGGTTCTTGCATACCTGGAAAAAGAGACGCTTTTCAATACGGCAAATAAAAGCATGACTGACTAGTATTTGGTTGGTTAGGATTTGGCTCTAGCTATAATATGCGTGTACTATTAGTTGCTCCTTTGCCTTACCCTTCGAAAATAACAGGCGTGATGTTGTGTTCTATTATATTCACTTGTAATCGTAGGTCAGTTATATTATTCTTGCACTGACGTCATTGGTTGACGTCAGTTCCAAGGAAATGCAATCAAGGCTGATTATAATTCTTATAGTATTTTAGACTCACTAAGGCCGTTCCACAACAATCTATTGATGGATGAGCTTCCTACTGAAGTTTATTTGACTGTTTTTAATTATTAGCACTGTATCAGTGCTTATTTTTTTGATTCTGTAACAGTAAATTGCAGACCAATATACGTTTTAGTTATAATCAAACATAAATAATTCAGCAAATCCGCACCGTAGAATTTCCTACCCTAATGATCACTGAACTCCTGCTACCATTAGCTACTTCCTGACTTAAAGAAAGAAAGACAAAATTAATGATTCAAATACCATTAGTCCTAACATCAAAGAAGTTCCTAGTAGAACTATTTGCAAATCCTCGGTAGGAGAGCGAGTCTAATTTTGTTTGTACCACTTTCATCTTACAGTCAGTTTATAATAATAACTGAGACATGTCCCGACATTAATCGTCATCAATTTCGCTCGGTAGTCAGATCTGGCGTTAATTTTACAGCTGTATGCTCGAAATTACATTTAAATGTTGACGTTACATTTAATTTAATTTTGTGTAGGTTTTGAGTATTTTTTGAGGTTGTTTAATAGACACTATCTAGGATAATTTTTAAACCAATATTATAAAACGTGTTGTGATGACCCAGAGGTTAACACCTCGCCTCTCATGCACGAGATTGCGGGTTCAAATCCGGGCAAGTACCAATGTCACTTTTTCTATTCACATGTACTTGAAGTTTACCAGTCTTACCAAGGGGTATGGTATTATCTAGTACTGACTGAGTCGTGAAGGTCAGATCGGCAGTCGCTCCTTATAAAATACTGGTATTCAGCTCCACCCGGTTATACTGGAAAAGGCTAGGCAGATGATGAAGTAGTTTTTTAAACGAAAGATCACCTACACGCGCAGCATGACCACTGTAGACAAGGCTTACTTTGGCGGAAGAATCGACAAAATGACAGATAGTGAAAAGAAATCTGTCATTGTGTCGACACAATCTGTCATTTTGTCGATACTTCCGTCAAATAAATCCTTGTCTACGGTGGTCATGGTACGCGTGCTGGTAAGTTTATCATTGCAGTTTATTCGTTGGGCCGATTTACAGCTCTGAATTATCGGTTTATACACCTTCCATTCAATCACATGTGACTCGGGAAGTCATATAAAACTTCCGACAACCATAGACAATACATTACAAATGACTACTACTTACTACCGAGCTGTACATGATGGAGTTTTTGATTGATATGTGATAATTGCGGCTGTAATAAGACCGCTTATTACTTCATACACACTGCAATAAAAAAAAACTATTGTGGTTTAAATTATCATTGTAACTACTGGCTGGTAAGACGATAGGATTGATAAATTGCGCTGAAGGAGAGGTAGTTTCTTGTATAGGAAACAGATTTACTTACAAGAAAATTGTTTTCTAAATAAAGAACTAGGTACAGTCACGGGCATTCATATTTGTATATTTAGCTACTTTTAAAATTGATTTTCTCTATTTTTTTTTGTTAGCCACTGCTGGGCAAAGGCTACTTCTCCTACTTTATTTATTGTTATTGTATGTTGTTACGAACAGTGTTTTAGAACCCATACCTGGACGTGGATGGGTAACCACCCATTACATACCGAGTTTCCTCCGTGCTTTGGAAAGCACGTTAAGCTGTTGTTCCCGGATGTCATTTGGTGATCTTTGACTGTCGTTACAGTAAGTCGGGGGGGCCGAAAGTCTGAGAACCAGTCTTAGCAAGAGGTATCGTATTACCCAGTACTAACTGGGTTATGGAGGTCAGATAGGCGGGTGAAAACGGTATTATTTTAAAGATGCAATCGTTATTCCACGAAATTCTGGCTTTTTAATTTTGCTTCCTTGTTATATTAGTGGTCACAACTGTACACTAGTTCCTGACACGCAACAAATTGGCAGTTGTGATAACAATTAACAAGTCGTGTACTATCTAGTTACGCGAAGTTAATCAAGCTTTTTGTGGTAATTACGGTCGGGTTGGTTATGTGGCGTACTGGCGTCGTTTGGGCTGACACAAATAAACATGTTTGCTCGTCCCCATTGCGTCCGCAAGGCAAACTCTATACCACGTCTGCAGGGCTGCCGCCACTATGCTAGCCACTGCTATGATGGAACTTCCAGTTTTCCACCTTTACTTTTGTGTTCTTGAATAGAAGTGCGGTCTGGCTAGATTTTCTTGGAGTTTTTTTTTTATGTCTAGCGTTCTAGTTTCCAAGTGTATTGTTACTTGGGACGAATTTCACCAATCAATGAACACGATCATCTAAACGTCTCGTCAGACTCTGTGTCACGCTTGCTATGGAATATTGAAACTGACAGCTTTTGGACACGGTGTGTTGAACTCGTTCAGTTCTATCGGTGAAATTCGCTCTTAATAAAAATATAGCGGCAAATTAAATGTTAATTTTACCGATAAACGTTTCATTAATCGTCTCATAACTAAAATACAGTTAGACTTCTTTTCCGATTACTTCATTGTAAAGCTCTTGCCATCGATAAAGGTGGAAGATGAGAGACTGTACGAAGAGAAGCTGTGGAGACACCCCTAATCAAAGCAACGTAATACAGTACATATATGTATCATTGTTTTAATGGATAAACAGACTCCCACTGACAACTGATTACCGCTGCATTATGTTATCACACTGAGAGGTTAACGCATGTAGGTTACGAGTTACTTGTCCTATAATTAGCACTTATCATGGTTTTGTTTTAGAATTAAAACATAATACATAAACTCACATCTTTTTCCTATTAGGGGTTGGTAGAAACAATTCGTCAACTGACGAGTGCGCGCGGGTTGGCACCTTCCGATTTCACTTTTTTTTTTTGTCTTCAATTCGCTCGACCTTGAAAATCTGACGTTAAATACGTCATATGTACAGTTAGCTACAAAAACTTCTTATAAAATGTATAATATAGGTACCCACCTTAAATGTATAAGACATTTTATATGACTTGATTTGAAAATAAAACACGGAGGTAACATGAGAAGGTCAAAAGTAACGTAAAATGTTACAAAACTAACATTCTGGCAACGCTGGATAGCATGCTTGGGTATCATGCGTCGTCGGCCGCATCCTCCTCGCCGTATCCCGAAATATAAATAGATAGTCGGTACTTAACCGAATCAGCCAGCGCGGGCAATAACTAGTTATTTATAGTGATTGGTTTCAATTCGTTTTATTTGACTGTCCTTTGTGCGAGCGAGTTGACGACAAAAAAAAAATAGGTAAAATCGGAAGGTGTCAACTCGTGCGCACTCGCGAGTTTCACAGTCGCCAGTTGACGAACAAGTCGAAACAACAGTACGGCACCTGTTATACGAAAACGATCCTTACATACTTATTTTGCCACGTTCTTACATCTGGTAATACAAGTACGCCTTACGTTCAAGGCAAATGATTGCTTAGTAAATAGTACGTATTCGTACTTTTTGTGCCTAGAACACATTGGTGATTGTTTACATTTGACAATGCGGTGGTAAAAATTGGATAAGTGCATGTTCTTTTTGGAACGTACGGCTCAGCACTTAAAGTTAAAAATCCGACAGCACACTCAACGACCCTTACGTTACTTCACATTCCCACAATCAAATGAACAGACTCAAGCATGAAGCATCATTCATTTGTGGTATACACAAGAGTAGAGTACTACATACATGTTTATATGGAATTGTAATTTCCGGCAATACATCTCGACGCGTCTATCTGTACATACATCCATACATCTCGACTCATTGCTGTACTTACTACCGCACTCACTGACGGTCGATTTTCAACCTTATAACTTAGGGAATAAGGGTGAAAAGTGGTCGACCGTCAGTGAGCGCGGTAGTACACACACTTATGAGCTATTCATTCCAAGACACAGACTTTGGATGCCATTAATTAGTCTTTATGGATCCATACAATTTGTGATCGCTTTGATTGGAGCGCCTCTCGAAATGTTCAGACATTTTTAAACGTGGTTCTGTCGATGTTTTGTTTATACGTGATGACAGCAATTTTATTAATATTGTGTCAAACAGTGTCAAAAGATTGAACACCCGAAATTCATTAAAAGATCCGATGGTTGCATTTATAATACAGGGTGTAAACGGACCCTTCACGAAGCCGTCAACCAAGCATTATACACATCAAACTAAGTAATTTAAAAATTATTGCTGAGAAAACGACTTTTTTTTTGGGGTAAAAAATCACGTTTTACAGTAAGTCTCAATTTAACGCACTCAAAACATTGTGCTGATTGATGGATTGAATAATCGTGGAGGTGTTTAAAGTAAAGTTCTTACATTAAACATACGTATTAAAAAAAAAACTTGTGAAATAGTTCGAATTTTGACCCCTAATATCTCCATAACTAGAAGGTACTTGAGAACAAGTATGGCCTTGAACAAAAAAATGATCGCAATGACGGGGAGAACAAGCGCCTTTCGGCTTTGTTTAGGGTCTTGTTACACCCTTTATAGGCTCTAGTCCAACCCGATTAAAAAAGAAATCGAATGAACAATAACCCTGTAATTCGCTAGCCATATTTACTGTTCGTTATTAGCAATGTAAACCATTCTCACGTGATACTTGTTTGCTTTAGTTCGGAACTTCGAACTCCGTATCTTTATTTTTGCCAGACGCTCGCTATTTAGATAAGATTTATGTAGTGAATAATGCGACTCTGAATGTTTAATGTATCCATTTTTAGGTATTGAAAGTAGTTTGCTAGCTCCTGTTTTTTATTCAAGAAGATTTGAGAATGGCTGCTTCAGCAACCTGAAATATTTTTAAGAACATGTCTTGGTGTTATTGGTAACGCAAAGTCACCCAATCTATTACTCACCAACATTGAAATCTTTGTTACACTGATCTTTATGCAAATCAGGCTGAGAATCAGCTCTTTTTGAACGTCAACATTACATAAGGTAGCACCCAAAACTCTCGCTCTTCGCCACTGAATTCGTACTACCAAAACACACCACACACAACGACCGGTTTATGCTACGCCAAAACAAAAATTTCCTAAATTTCACCGATTGGTCAACACGACATAATCAAATATTACTCAGGTTCATTACTCCAGGCTCCAATGACCTTTCCGCAGCACCAATTAATCCACACCTCGCAACCAAACACGTATTGATGCAAACTCATCAGTACTTGGATATCGATTGGCGTCCATGCGTCGAAGCCCGGCCGGCACATAACTCAATTGGCTGGCAATCTGGTGGAGGCGCCGTTCCCCTCGCTTTAATTACATCGCAACTGGTGGAGGCAGATAAAAATGTTTTTATGCAGCTGCGGATGAGGGAGTGGTATTTATGAAACAGAGAAACAGTTTGTGCCTGAAATTTTAAAGAAAAATAAAGAAGTTAGGCAAAGAAATTGTGCAATCAAACCCGCATAAAGAGGCTTGATGGTCCGTCCAACACACAGACTTAAAGATGACACACGCTACACCAAGTCTGAATACTCACCGGGTACGCCAACCACGCTGAGCACAGCAGCACACAGCACAGCTCCGGCCCGAACGCGGGGCCCCTAAGTCCCCGCGGACTGATCAGTCTGTTTATAGATATTCTGTAATGCGTTTGGCAGGAATTGTTAAGTTTACCTTTTGGAGTCATGTCCAGTCTTAGCCAAGGTTTAACTTGGATACCAACAAATTTATGACAAATGATAATGTGAGAGACTGGTGACTGCTGGAACGTAACTCAATTGACAAGCAATCTGGTGGAGGCGACGTTCCCCTCGCTCTAATTATACCGCAACGATGGAGGCAGATAAAAATGCGTTTTTAGCAGCTGCGGAAGAGGGAGTTATACTTATGAAACTACTGGGAGATGGGTTGTTAACAGTTGTTGTGTTATCAATAATGTCAGGAGCCAGGTCCGCTATTTAGTCAAAATATTTTGACTCTAAATTATTTATTATTTGTCATTGAGTGTGTCATTCTTTAGAGCAACAAAATAGATTTAGTTATTTTATTTTCTTTATTTTTAATTTTGTTTTCATGTAATTTTGTTTTTTTTTTAAGCCTATTGTACTTTTTGGAATACTATAAAACTTGAAATACTTATGCAAGTGCTGTGCACACCTGTAAGTGACATATTCACCCTAGATTTTAAGTTTCATTGTTACATTACCCTAAAATTGTAGTAGTGAATAAGTCGTTGGAGTGCCATAAACAAATAAACAAAAATAAATGTAACGAACTAAAAAGAGAGAAGTATGGAAGAAGAAGACATGCTGCGCCGACCCCAAATGAATTGAGATAAGGGCAAGGGAATGATGAAGATGTAACGAACTAAGTGAACAGAGTCACTTTGGCAGATATTCTATACACTGTGGAAGGCACATCGACGCAAAACCGGTTGACACGTGTTCGGTAATTTAAAAAAAAAAACTGCTGTTCCATACATTTTGACCGTGTGGGTATTGCACTTTTGTAGGAAACAGCCGATTTTTTTTACCGATGACGTAATTATAAGTGGGGGATCAGAATGATGTACTGAATTCGTGGTAACCGTCTGTGCGTCCGTGTCGATTCCACCCAGACATCATCTCTATGATACAGCTGATGTTCGACTAACTTGCTTCAGAAAACTCAACTTTTCTATGCAACATTTTGGCGAAGTTACCGTAGAATAATAAGAATAAGTTAAATCTGTTATATGCCTATCAACATAATTTCACATAATTGATTTATAGTGTATAAATGCAGATCTCAAGCAATAAGCTACGAACATTAATGTATCCATTATGTAAAACACGGTCTGGTCAATCAGCATGAAATCAGACAAATCTGTGTTAAATATTAAACCTGTAAATTTGTGGTTTAATTAGATAAATTATATTAAGGAAATGATTCATAAAACTGCAAGAGCTAGTTATAAACGTGTTTTTATGATGTCTCAGTGATTCGAGATTTACAGATAAATAAAGTTTCTCTCATAATCTCTAAACACATTATGAGATTCATCGTCGAATACTTTTGTCGAGCGTTATAAAGTTCTATGTTATTCACAAACCACAATACCAACAAAAACACGCATCACGCGATGATAATGTAATTGCTCATTGTGTTACAAAGTAAATTTAGTTTTCTCTAACGGTCAGAACTATTGTTTCAACACCTATCTAGTTTTTTTATCTAGAGTAGAGAGATAATAAAACACGCCAACAAAACAGTACAATTCTAGGAAAAAGGATAAGATTTTTCCATCGTCTAACGCAGAATTTAAAACCGTCTGGAATAAGCCACAGCTGATGCAAATCCAATCTTTCGAGCTACTTAATATTAATGTCTCCAATTTACTTCACGATTTCCATAATTGCGTGGACACAGAAATATACAAACAGATAGAACATGTACCAAATCAAATTGGAATTATACGGTTCACACATCCATCTGCTAGCTAGCAAATGTTGTTAGCTCGCTATCCCGGAGTCCCGCATCCCGCTGTAATGTAAAATGTTCCCGTAATTCTATTGCAGGATTTGCGATTCATTAAGCTTTAATATTGATCGCCCCGGGATTCTAATAGCACGCTAGGTTTCATTACAGGGACTGATAAAAAATTGCCGATGCATGCACCAATCTGATTACGTTTTTCGGTCTAGTTAGGGTGTGTCTCGTTGCTATGGTGCTGTTGTCGTTCAGTCTTCTTCGGCTACAATAGTAATACGAATAGATTAAGTAACTCTCGGGTAAGTGATGAATTTGAGAGATTTTTCTTCAATTCCTCGAACAAATTACATTTCTATGACGTCTTCTGCTTCTCTCATATCCAAAGACGACTCTTCCTGACACAGCTAAATTGAATCAACAGATAATTTGGCCCAATAGATATCACGATCCAAAAATATACTTGTAATAATTCCAACTCGTATGTAGTGTACTGCTACTCTGCATGAGTCAACCATGCGCTAGACGGGTTTAACTCTGTACCAGCAATGTGGGACGTTTCGAAAGTCGCTGGCGCCTGCCAAACTTTGATATGCGTTGCCAACATCGTAATGCAGACGCACGGCCCGACCGCCCGACCACTTTCACAACATGTGCCGTTTTAGTTCATCATTGCTAGTTCTAGAACTAGTACAATCACGAACTAATTACTACGTTACAGACTAGTCGCTGCTTCGCTAGAAAATGTCTCTGGGGATTTAAATGCCAAGCAAATAGCGCTGGTAACTTTGCTGTGAGGACTTTGACTGTTGAACTTGTATGCTATGCGAGTGCGACACAGCTAGCAAAGTTTTGATGACTAAATGCGATCATTGTCGATGTTTGACATTGTTATACTGATCCATACAACGGTCAAGTTTTTCGGTTCTTTTGTTGTTGTAGAATTCTTATACCGTTGAATCCCACGAAAGCAATATTTTGTTTGTGACATTTCTTGTGACCCACTCAATTCAAGCAGTAGCCTTAAAAAAAATCTATAAAAAAATATCTGTCGTTCAACAAAGTAATATTTATCACCGCAATTTCCTAGTTCGATAGTTAAAGGCTGCGGTCACAGCCACGACGTTGCGGTCACGTTTCGCTTCACACCGATCACGACCGAAGACCGAACCAGTGACGACCGCCGCTCTCGAGCCATCCAACGCCTTTAAAGCATTCCTTCACTTCAAGGAATCCCTAAACACCCACTCCATCAATATTAAAGACATTTGCGAACTGAAAATTCCATTAAAGTTTCAATGAAATACTTATCGGTAACGCAAAAAATTGTTTTGTTAACCAGCCAATGTTTACCTAACTAAGTTAACTTACCGAATCAAGGACAAAACCCTGATAATATTGTACAAATATTTTCAAGTTCTTAAAACTACGGCCGTGACTAACACTGACGATATTGCTCGAATAATAAAAAGTATGTAAAACTGGGTAGGCCGTATGACGCATTTGGGGGAGGTAAACAAGACACTTTACGATGCTGCTGAGACGTTCGTTTTGACTGTGTGACCACCGACTTGACTGGTGGCTTCAAGACAAGATCAAATGTTTTGTCTGCCCTCTAACTTAAGGACGAAATTCAACCGTATTGTAACTTTTAAGATATGTACACATAAATTACTACAATTCGTGCACGGCTAGGTTTTATGAACGGAAAATTCCGTTACGTAGTTACTATGTTTGGTGAATAAAGACCACTTTTGCATTTTTAGCTAGGATTGTCATTTGTCGGCAAAACTTGAAATCTTTAAAACCTTGATAAGTCAATGAGTATGTTTTATCAGAAACATAGTCGAATGAATGACTGATATGCCACGATAAATTTTGTTTTGATTATGGTCCAAACCACAATACCAGTTGGACGGACGAATTTATCAATAATTGTGGCACTAGGACATGTCTGTGGTTTGGAATGGCCTTTTCAGTCGAATCGTTGATTGTCATGTCGCCTGCAGAAATAATAATGGACTGTTTATTTGGTTTGAAAACCTAGAATGAACCTGAAGGTTCGAAAGTGCGTCATTCGATTCTACCACAACAAACCAATTCTGCTATCGTTATTTTTTATGCTGTGTACCTACTTAAGTTATCAATATAGATAACAGTGATATAATTATTTTGAGCGCCTTATTAAATATACCTATCAAAGTACAAATACCTACTGTTAAGTAAGAACGCAATTAAATCCCACAAAAAATATTAAACACAGATATCAGAATCATACAATAGCGAAACAAACAAGACAAAATGACCGTCTCAATGAAATTATCGCAACCTCCGATAAAGAACAATATAAAAAGAGTGTTTTAATTAAAAGAAAAAATAGCGCAGCTGATATCTAGATGGTGATTAAACTCGTTATAACAATAGATTTGAGTGCACAGACAACTGGAACGGTAGAAACTCGGCATCAGCCCGAGTATTGCCGAGGTCGGGCCAAGCGGCGCAAACGACGATAATGGACGCCTTTCTCACACAGAAAAAACTTGTTAGTGGTTGTAGTGAATGTCGCAAGGGAACAGCCGCTATTGGAATTGGAAAACAATCTGACAATAACGGCAATCACGAGAATTGTGACTCTTGCTTTACAAGGAATTTTAACGGTCTTGAAATACTCAATTGGGTTTCTGGATTTTTTAAGCCTTAAAAAAGTATTTCGTGTATTGAATTGTTGCTTACTTAACAGCTTGGACAGTTTCAATTTGTTACCTCTTTTCAAGTTCTTGCTTTTCGTCACCAGCTTTCGTATCGAACGCATTCCTTTTTTTGGTTCCCTGCATTAAAAATAAGTGAAACTTGGATTGATCAAAATTACGCTCTAATATAGATACTACCCGCAGTACCCCGCATCACACTAATATTGAACTCAGTCATCCACCCTCAGCCGTCATATCAAAGCAATTTGTTTAAACGACCGCAAGGTCATACAGTCGCCTTCGTAAACACAACTCTTGAGCCCACTGCCTAGTTTTAACAATACTTCAATTGTTGCTACTACGCACTCCTCGACTTCTATTCTTCAATAAAGTAACTTACTGAGCTCGTTTAAATCATCGTCGTTCAAACAATCTAATAAAGCCACGTCTTCGAAGACATAATCAGATTTAGGATTCATAGAATCAGTATTTTTGTTCACCCAGTCACCATCTGCTAGGAACGACACTTTGCATATATAAAAGAGAATATGCGTGACTCAAAGAGGCTCTCTAATTTGAACTCCAGCCAGCTTTCTGTAGCAAAAGATTGAATTTCTAAATTCGCTAACTTTGTAAAGAGATTTTCCTTCTCACAAAGATGATACTTTGGCGTCTAGAAAATAGTCTCAAGAGATAATCTCGATAAAATATAAGGCATTGCGTAAGAGGGGTATGTAGAGGTGAATAAATTGGATGTTCAAATAATTGCTTATTGTCTCCACTTAGTTTGAGTGTGTCACACGCTCCGATAGACGAGCCGGCGACGCTCAGCTCGCATTCTCGTAACGGTGTTAGCAACAAGGACGGGGGCAAATAAAGCAATATAGACAGCTGTATTTGGAGATTCAAGTATCTCGCCTGCGAATTATACGAGAGACTCGAGCGACCCATAAACCTACCGCCATAACGAGCAAAACCGCTTCGAGGATGTATGTTCGTAGCGCACAGGCCTTTGATTTATAGTTGTCACTGGCCCTTTTCTAAAATAGTTACATTTATGTTTATTATTTGCTATTACGCACAAAGTGTGTTTCTGCTTATGACTTCTTTCTTCAGTTGCTTAGCCAAAACATCATTTAGTTACGGCTAACAGAAATAAATCATGCCAAAACGACATAACCCGAACAGTGAGTACATGATCAGTGTTTTCTGCAAACGTCATTCCGAATTTCCGTAAAGCGCCCGTGTATCTGCCACAAACACTCCATTTGGGGCCCGTCAGGCATGAAGTCTAAACAACGGCTTTGTCACGTTGTCGTCTACCCACAAATGCTGTCTAAAATTCAATTAGCGTCATGGTAATTAAACCCGGTATTGCTAATCTCGCGGCGAGCGTACATTCGATAGGTATTCAGCGTAAAGCGAATGCTTTGCGGAAATTCGCGACGCTTCGCAAGCGACCCGTCCGTCTGATGTATTTACGATGTTTTGCTTCGTGCAGCAGTAGAAACGCAAATATTAATTTCATTTGGAAACAACAAAACAAAGACAGCTTCTAAAAATGTTACCGAGACTCATGCAACGTGGGACTGAAAGAAAGAAAGAAATATAAGGAAAAGATTATAAATTAGGTCTTCCTACGCAAGACTGAGAACTACTTGGTAATAAGTGTAGGAGTTAGGTAGGTGGTAACTAAGCCTGGTAGACTTATTAAATCTAACTTAGGTTTCTATAATTCAAATACTGTCTGAGTTACTAGACGTGAACTCCTGCATAACTATTCATGAGAGTTATGAGATACTGATATTCATAGATAAACAACATGAATACTTAGAGTAGTGCACGACGGTTACGAAATCTGTTTGATATTCTGACACAACTACTGTGATCCATCTTGAAGATAGCTTAGATTTACGATTAGGATCTGTTATCTGCTTATCAATCTATCTTCCTATTCGTTTTCTACACGCGTAGATCAGCAAAGGCAACTTCAGTTCCGCATAGGAAGCAATCATAATACTGATAAACTAGATTTCCTACAAAAACCAGCTCTTCGAATCGAAAAAACAACTTGAGACAAGGAAATTGGCTGCGATGAACAGTCCTTGAGAAATTCTTTCGTCCAGACGGATATGAGAATCAAACGGAGGGGGAAAACCAATCAATGGTTGGTAGACGTGAAAATCGACGTCAATAAAAGATAACACGTTGCTTTTTCGCACGCGATTGTATCTTTGATGCTTAATGTCACGTCATAACATGTACATATCTTACATAAGGAATGAGCTGCAAAGCTTATTACAGCGCTAAAATGGCTGTTAGGTGCGATGACGTCAGTTTTGTGGGCTTTCCTCGCGTAGTGATTCATAGAGCGGCGTCTGTCGCGTGCCACGGCATCTATGACTTCACAGTCTTGATACTAAGATATAATTTTCTATTTTAAAATACAGGGTGTCAGGGACGTCGACTTGCAAATTGTCCCCATTAATTTCGTATATGACTCTAGAACACCAGCTTCGTTTTTTTTGCACTTTTGTTGATAACAGTCGATGTATATTTATGAACGGCGAAAAATTTTATTATACATCATGTATTGAATTTTGACAACCAGCCTTACGAAGGGGTATCGTATTATACAGTACGAACTAGGTTGTGCAGATCAGATACCCTCCATGTAAAATACTGGTATTTAGCTGCGTTCAGTTAGACTGGAAGCCGGCTCCAACATAGTTGGAGCCGGCAACATAGTTGGAGCCGGCTGCCTAGCTTTTTCCAACATAGTTGGGAAAAGGCTAGGCAGATGATGATGTGCTGAATTCGTGGTATCATGCTCATCGCTGCCTTACACTGTATACAAAACATGTTATTTGTAAAGCGTTTCCTAGTCATAATAGAATTAAAAATGACAACCAATGGCAATAAAATGATACTAATTATAACTACTACGCAATCAGAGCGAACAAACAAGCTAATAATCTTGATGCTGTACAATCACGTATATTTTTGACGGCAGACAAATATACTGGCTTCCGACAGTTTTCAAGAAGTCTTTTCTATCTTTGTGATGGTGGAGTGAACGGTTTATAATTGCTGGGCTGAAATGAAAATTGAAGCCATTTTTTATATCTTGAACATTCGTCAGTAATAAATCAATTCCAAGGTTCGAAGATTTTTCTTGTCTCCTCTGCCTCGCGTTTGTCAAATGATTTCAATTTGCTAACATCGCGCAGTTAACTTATTGATATTAAAAATTATTGTATCAAGGTTTTATTGTATTGATATTATGAGTAACAAATCAATTCGGCCTTGCACAACAACGGCGTCTGGTAATGAGTCCTATCTACCCACATGTCTTGCCAAAGTGCATCAGCCTAAGGCCTAAGCTGCCTACACACAATCATTTGTATCAAGTTTCATTCAGTACTGACGTCAATTGACAGGAACATTTTAGTATCCGAAGTGAGTCAGAGCAACCACGAATGGCACAAAATGATTCCTGGTTTAAATATAAACTGTTCGTTTTGGATCGACGCAGGCGCCCTTACACGCGTGACTAAGACACGGTATACGATACTCTGGAAGTAGCCTTTTAAGAACACGGTAAATTTAGTATGTTGGGTAATTGAGAATGTAATGTATTCTTAAGTACTCGAAGTCTCGAACAGGGAAAGGTGAGAGGCGTCGGGGAATGCTAAAGAAATGAGGTATAAATACATTTTATGTGCAAGCGTAAGCTGGATTTGTTTTGACAGATTTATTACCTTCAGGTCTCGTTTTAACGTCATCTTCCTCATACTTAATTTTATCGCATTTAAAACTAATAACAGATTTATTAGTCTACACACGTATATGTGTTACAACATGGCTATTGAGTAATAGTCGACCAAAGTCCAGAAAATAAATAATAGAAAATGCAACGTCAAATAAAAAACTCAATTGAAACCAAACACTGTTTTTTGTGCCATTCAATTTCAGAAACTAATCAATTGAACGCAAGGATTTGAACGTTTCTCACCGCATAGTATTGTATCGCCACAGTCCACGATATAAAAGTATAATAGCATATGTGCTGCAATATGCCCTTGACATGTTATTTTAATGCTGATGATAAAATTATTCATCAAAACTTAGTCTAATAACATACTTTTCGATTTAACACCTTGACTTCTTTGTATATAGTTCAGTTTTGATTGGAATTGATACGTTTCATTATTTTATAGTCTTTGCTTTATTTCTTTTCACTCTGAAATCAACTTAGTTCACTTCTTCTCAAAAGTTGATACTAGCTTACCTGTATTTCTATTATCATAGTGGCGTTAGCTTTGACTTCTGTTTCAAAGTTTTCGTGTGTTATGTTATGCCACTGTTATGTTGTAGTTTGTGTATATTACATAATATTTTTTATTTCATAAACTTTAAACTAACAACTGTTTATTTTTGTTTCTAGGTAAGCAGTCCATCGATTTCCAACAATATCTGAGTAAGTTATTCAATATCAATTAACTTGTTTGTGTGGCAGGCATTTGACTGTCACAGCCACATTACATATTAACAACGGTACTGTAGCAATCATCTCGTCATTGCCTAACAAAGCACCCTGTATTTTAAAACTCCTACTAACCGCAGTTTTCAAGGTTCTGTGTGTTGTGTGTGCGGTTCATAAATTCAGTACTGTGCATGCCAAAATATTCATCCCTAATATGGAACCCTTCACTGTGCATGGTCCGACACGCACTTGGCCGGTTTTTGAATCTCATTATAATTAAATACTCTCATTAACTAGGTACAGTATGATAAAATTTACATAAATGAAGACAATACCAAGTCCTACAATATTAGCAATAACGTGTACTGAACCTCGATCACTGTCACAGAAATGGGTCGTGTCCAAGTCCGGACAATAGCAAACAGGAGCCGTGCCGCGGACAGTCCTGTGCCTGTCCGTGTCTGTGGCACCGTGACAACGTGTGACAGGACCTGCTTTATACCGTTATTGTTCTCGTTGAATAACAAATAGTGTTTTTGCGAATGTTTCTAAAGTATTTTCTAGTCGGGTTTTGTTAACTGGTTATAAACATATAACATGTTAGAAAGTTATTATCATTCTTCTATAGTCCGCGTTCTAAATTATTTGGAGTCGGCGCACTATCTCTTCTGGCTTTTTCTATCTATTCTCTGTCTCTCTACCTCTTTTTAGCCATGGTTAGTGACGAAGGCAATGGAATCCAATATTAGAGTAGGACTTACGGTATCACATGGACTACTATCATCATCATTTCAGCCGAAAGACGTCCACTGATGGAGATAGGCCTCCCCCAAGTGTCGCCACATTGACCGGACCCGTGCGACTCGCATCCAACGGATCCCTGTAACCTTCACCAGGCTACTATCCCTTGGAGCAAATTAAACATTTTGACAAGCAATGGTAGAGGTCTTACAAGTTAATGTAAATGTTGATGGATGGAGAGGGAGAGGAAGACCAAGGAAACGCTGGATGGATTGCATGAGAAATGATATGAAAGAAAAAGGAGTAAATGATTGCGTGACGGTTGACAGCGTAGAATGGAAGAAATAAACGTGTTGCGCCGACCCCAAATAACAAAGGACGAGGGCAAGAAGACGATGAAGCTGTTTGGTAGACTAGACAACATCCCATGGATCCACGAGATGAAAGAGAGTATAAATATGAAAATATGAATACACAAATAATACCATAATTTAATAAGAATTAAATACGTCTAATAATTTCATAATAATTACCTACATTATTTATTTATTTATTTAAACTTCATGTACAGTAGTGGTACATAGGCGGACTTAATGCCACAAGGCATTCTCCACCAGTCAACCTTTGGGTTAAATAAGAAAACAATGGATAGGGTACAAAATAAATATATAAAAAATAACTTCTTACATTATTGTTAGGCAATACATAAATAAAAATAACTAATATATTATACCTATATGAACAAACCTAACAGTGTATTATGTATATATTCATAATTATACACCCAATTAAATTTATAATTTCTAATAATTCATATAATATTATTGAATTGCTGCTTACCCCTCTTCCTCTCTCCTAATGTTGCTGTGCCCGACAGGGTCCATATTGTTACACCTTGTTACACCATCTATGTAATACTTATGGAATGCAATAAAAATTTGAGCATATGCAATTAAAATGTAGTCATAATTATTGCATTTTCATCAGACACACTCGTGGGCGTTGGCTCCGGCCGGCTTAACTTTGATCGATTCAATAACAAACAAACTCATTGGATGAATTCAAACGAATAATATCTGTCAATACACTCATATTTACTCACAGCTATTTCGAGTATCTGACATTGTCCGTTTCGTCACTTTGAGTAGGACGGCCAGCCTTTCTGAATGAGTTTGAATTTAAATTACTTTGCTCATACATATTTGTACATAGTAGGGGCGAATGGCCTGCCTTTTGTAATGGCCGCCGCCCACCCCTTAGTAGTTTTAGGATTAAATTACTCTTCTACTATTCATATCACCCTAGTCATTCTCCTGAACTTATTTAATTGAAGCAGCCATTACTTTTTTTCTACCATTTATTTTACGTATAGGGTGGAAGGGACATCGACGCAAAAACGGAACGCCATGTATTCAGTACATCACTCGAACCCCCCCCCCCCCCCCACACACACACAGACAGACATTTTTGGTCGGTTATTAAAAAAAAAACAGCTGTTTCAAAACTGCAATACCTACACGGTGAAAATGTATGGAACAGCTGTTTTTTTTTTAAATTACCGATGAAAATTTTCTGTGAAGATTTTCTGAAGATTTTTTTTCAGAAAGCTGTACTGAATACGTGGTAGTCGTTTTACGCGTCGGTGTCCCTTCCAACCGGGATAAGCCGCTATCTCAGTAGTGTCGCCCCTCCTGACCATAATATCATCTAGTGCATTGGCGAATGGTCCAATTAAAGTTAGTTAATGACACCCTTTGCGACATCTACGACTGCCGAGATAAAATTGGATGCCCTGTTTTTACTACTGATATTCATAAAACGAGTTACATCAAACATAGATAACTCATGTGTAAGTGGCATTTGATTGACGTATGTACTCGCAAATCACCTCTGACAAACAATGAGCTGTATTTCAATATCACGATATCAAAACATAGCCCATTATTTATGTTGGTATTAACATTTCAGTAGAGCGCTGTCTACCCACTCCACATACATATCCGTTCCAACATAGACGGTATACTAATATAATGTTGGAATTACCTCACTATTTCAGTATTTTCTTCTTCAAATCCATGGGAAATTGCTACAAAAACGAGCACCGTTTTACTGGAAATCGAGTGTATTTCCATCCAGCAAGGTATAAACTCGCGTGGCGTGTATCGTATATGCGAAGGCGGTTGTTCAATACTGCGGGGGTTCTTATTTCCGTCAGGCAGTTGGCATTGCGTTATCTGCAAGGATTTGTCGGCGCCGGTACCTTCGCATCCGGCCCTCAGAAATAAACAAAACGCTGTGTACATACTACCTCTTGATCTCGACTCCTATAAAGTAAATAGATAATGTTGTGGGGAAATATATGCTGAAATGTTCAAGTATTTGAATGGAAGACTCCTTATGCGATGGCTGTAACAATAGTGTTTGTAACGTAAGAGTTTGATGAAGAATATTGTACCCAGCAGTGGGTGATTCCAGGCCAAAATGATGATGATAGATAGAAGAAAGCACAAACAATTTGTATTGAATCCAATGATATACGCTACATTCATACTGAGCAGCGTTCAAATATCGTTGCGATGTTACTACTGCGATAGACAATACGGAACGTATGATACAGAAAGAGATAGCTTGAAGTACTTAAATTACGACAATTGTCTGAATTTGTCTGCAACAATTTGCGCTGGTTAGTGTGATATCTACCTCTTTTTATTTATAATATCATCATCATTGATTGAAACAGTAGTGATCAAAGTCGACAATTTAACAATGATGGGGTTACCTAAATGAGTTGCTTTAACATGAGTATAATTTTTCGGTATACTTACCTATCTTTTTTAGCAAAACCTTAAAAGTTCTTCCAGAATGTCGTATGAAACCAATTCGTCGTACCTACTTTGTAGTCCTGCCATGTACTTAATTCTTAGTATTTTGTACACAATTTATTTCTAACAACTAACCAAATATTTTATCATACCTACAGTACTGTTATTTTCTTATCGCACTGCATTACTCAGAGTTACGTTACTGATAGGCGTAACCTTAGCAACGTTATACTAAACATGCAATTTTTATCAGTTACCTTCCACAATACTGATAGTTACAAGCAAGTTAAGCACTAGACATAACCCATAACAGAAACACTCTTAAAGGTTTTACTGACATTGCAAAAGGAACAGCTATCTCCATATAAGCAGCTAAATATGCCAGTTTGGTTGGAGAAAACGTAGTTCGCGTCGCATCTAAAGCAGTTATGAGGTCAGGTGCCGAAGAGACGAGTCAAGTCTTTCTAAACACGGATTGTCGAGGTGGATGCACTGCAGCGTACAGGGATCCTTGACATCGTTCGCCAAAGCCTTCATAGATAGACACTAGGTATATGGAAACACCCGGTGTTACTTTTTACCCGACTACGGTAAAGCCAAAGAAGGTTTATGATTTTTTGATGCGCGATTGTAGGGGTATACTATCGTTACAATAGTGATAAAAGACTAGATGTGTCTTATAAATCTTATACAAGCAAAAATCAGGGATCAAACATTTATAAACAAAGTTGCTTTTGTCTTTCAGTTAATCTAAAACCTTGGCTTGTTGTTTCTTTTTTTAGTTTACATTTTGTTTTTTATTATTTTACTTAGAGATCAGGAATCTCTGACTGTAAAAAGTTAAATGACGAGAAAACAGCAAATTGCACTAACTAGTTTCAATTTGATCTTTGAAGCAAAAATAAATCTTTTCTTGCGCAAGAAATTCGAAAAACTCTTATTGAGAAAAAGGTAAAGATCTAATTCGTAACCCAATTAATTACTCAGAAGATTCAGCGTGAAATTAGGATGTCTGTCGACCGTTAGAGTTACAAATGTTCAGACATTTTCAATCCAAAGCCGTTCCAGCGCTCTTTACTAGATTTCTATTGAAATTGACTATTTTGTTAAAAACATGATGATTAATTTCATTAGATTCAGCATCGATTCATTATGAAATCACTGTCGGTTAGTCACTATTTATTGGATCACTTCAAACCTCATTATTATTGGCAAATGATATAACTGCATCACAATTTACGTCATTATTACTATCGAAGTTTAATCCACTTTGGTTGCATTTATTGATTGCGAATGAATAGGGTTTTTTATTGGTTTTACCTAATCCTGTGTTTTACGTATTCCAATTTAACAATCCATCTAGATTTTCGAAATATTTGATCTAATTGAACCAATTTCAGTTGACTCTTTTTATTTCGTCTGCGTTTTGTAAAAATACATTGTGTCGATGTTGAAATCAAAATCCTACCTGCACTACTGTTTTTTTTTATTAGCCTGTACTGTCCCATTGCTGGGCAAAGGCCTCCCCCAATTCTCTCCATGTGCTCTTTTCCTGTGCTCCTCGGGCCAGCCCTCGCGGTACGCGTCCAAATCGTCTCGCCACCTCTTTCTGGGCCGTCCTCAGCGGCGCCGTCAATACAATACTTATAATACACTTGTATCGACCACGTATAGGTACGCCTACACCTCAACCTCAATTCTCAAAGCCTCTTTTATGACTAAGTAAATGAATTTTCATATCTTTCGAACCGGTTTCCAAGTTGAGGTACCCAATTATCCCGCTCCATTCATAAATATGTGCCGGAGCTGTGGGCGACACTCGACGACCATCCGACGGATCTGGCCCACGTACTAAGACTTAGTGCACCCATCCGTCCGGATTCTCAACGGATGTGTCCCAGATTTCGAACGAGATGAAGGACGTGCAAAATTTTCTAAGCTCCTAGACTTAGCCGTTGATGAAACTTTGAATGGTGAACGTTCTTTTGGAAAGGTTGGAGGAGTGATGAAACGTTCTGCATCATTCTTTAACTTTTTCCATTTTCCGGATGGGGTGTAATTCAACATGACTTGAAGCTTTTTAGTTTTAGTCTGATCTAATATAGACTCAACTTGAATTGACACTAGTCGACCAAAATTATGATATTCATTTATGACAGTCAGCATTAATGTCACCTATAATGTCTTTACTAGTCTCTAGCTATTAACCAAAGAATTTCGTGAGTCCATCATACTTTAAGAGCACGTCGACTGCATCATCTGACTTAACGATTTCATTACACAGTTTTATATGTTCCATTTCAGTATAAAAGATTCCAGCTTATTAGAAAGTTTTAAACTCAAATGATGCAATTTTCTTTTGTAACGTCTAGTTAGCAAAATCACGTATTGTCCTAACTGCCATGTTCTTCTCTTATCTTTCATTACATGTCTAGAAGACGTTCCTAGTTACATCAGCGCAGTGCTATCGCAATTCATTGTACGGCTCGATAAAACGGGTTCGTCTTGTAACGTGTAGCTTTAGTTAGATTTCTTTGATAGTATCGCCATGATATGGACTAATAAGCTCTAATTAGGTGTTACAAGGAGCATTTGATAGGATATCAGCACTAGTGTGTTTATCTGATTGCTACTTTTGTAAGACACGTTTTTGATTTGAGCATGTGCAGTTGAATTACCTTGCAAGTAGTTAACCAGTAATGCAAGTAGTTTCAGTACAGTATGCAGTTGTTAATATGGCTCATCTAGTTGTAGAAAAAGTTCGATGTTGTTGAGCGTCATTTTTGTCACTCAAACCTGTCTGACATTCTCTTACTGAAATTCGATCTACCATATTAACGCCTGTACTAAGTAGTGCTTTGTGTGTTTTTCTTTGGAATGCCTTTGACCCCTGTATATTTTTAGCTTGGCTTTGTATACAGTTTGCGTCAATACTAGCTGTTACAGTGTCGATCACTGTGTTCAGATTCCAAAGGCGCTACAGTAAAACTGAAAGTCATTGTTGTGCATCAGTGCGTACTGTATGCATTTATGATTTTCAGGACAAACGTAGTTGCATGCTCATTACTGCAGTACGTTTTTGCTTTGAGCACGTATCGAAGAAAGTGCGATGTATGTGTAATTAATTACTATTGATTTTTATCGGTAGTGTGTTGTGTGTACATGCTTTGGTACTAATTAGCATAGCTAGAGATTTTTTACACTCATATTTGTTTTTACCGGCTAATTTCCGTTTTCACTTACTACAGCGACACCTTAATATATCGCCTAAATACGTGTTCAATTTGCTTTTATTTAGGCTTTTATTTAAGTGTCGACTAGCACGTCGTAGAATATCCACGTATGTAGTCATCGCATCTTAGCTTTAACAATACGGGGTGGAAAGGACACCGACGTTAAACGTAACCGTTTAACGTCGGTGTACATCATTCACGTGCACGTATTCAGTACATCATTCTGAGCACATAGAAATTTTTCATAGGTTATTAAAAAACAAATCAGCTGTTCCATACATTTTGAACGTGTAGGTATTGCAGTTTTGTAGGAAACAGCAATTTTTTGTTTTTATAACCGGTGAAATTTTCTATGTGAGGCTCAGGATCATGTACTGAATACGTGGTAACCGTTTTCGCGTTGCTGTCCCTTCTACCCCGTATAATCATTCTAGCTAATCATAGTAACCATATTGGGTTACATATTTGATAAGAAAACTCGTTAATCTACTGATATTTCAACAACGTGCGCTGTCAAAGCATAACATGACTAAATAATGACTGGTCCTACAAGAAATAACCACATATTCCGTAGCATGTGACTCATTGAAAAACCTTACATAGTAATTGTAAGTTATCCATAAATGAAACTTTAATGAAGCCATGTCGACTGAGGAGGTTCACGGCTTACGGCCATCGATTGCCAGCCAGGTGGTCGCAAGTCGCGACCGATATACCGTAACATGAACGTTGAATTTCTAGGAAATCCATTACGTTTCTAGAACTACCAGCCAAAGGCCAATAGTTCAGGTAAACAGCAATGGACTGGATACATACTGGATATTCTCGATTCTAGTACGAGGTCTAGTTTGCGTGCTTCGTCGCTCGATTTATAATTCAAATTCAATCCTTTCGATCGTCGGGAACTGTTAGGCAGAACTACTGAACACGAAATTCTTTGAATTTTCTTCACTGTTTGCTGGAAAATGTTTTCTAATGTTTTCAATGTGGAATGCACCTGTGATGAATTAAAATGTGGTCACTTTTTTTCCTTCCGATGTTACATGGAACTTAAACAAAACTGCTGAAATATGGGGAATTTATAGATCTCTACGTAATCAATCCTTCAGGGAAAACAGGCTTGATGTGATGATTAAGCATAAGCATAAGCATAATCAGCCTATTAATGTTCCCACTGCTGGGACGCAGGCCTCCTCTTTTTGAGAGGGAATGGGCTACAATCCACCACGCGGGCCCAGTGCGGTTTGGTATGTGATGATTATCTTTTAATAAGTGCAACTCCATATAAATATTACATTTCATTGTGCGTGAACAGAAACAAATATGCCCTAAAATATACCCTACCAGCTAGCTTCCAGCTTCCAAGTTCCAATACACCATCCCATTTCACACTAGGGCTGTGCCCCACAGATAGCGAAGCGATGCTACGTCAAGGGCAATGGCGTGAAAATATGATAGATTCCCTTCCAGATGCTAGGCAACCCTCATACATCATACTGGTTCGCTTCGTAGGCGAAACTGTTTTGAGATATTGGGTAGCTAGATTGCTTTATACTCGACTAGGTTTAAGTGCCTCGCTCTGGAGAGATATTGTGTAGTTTATCGTGGAAGAAAACTGATGGAGAAATAGAGAATAACTGTACAGTTTCTCTGTAAATTATTCCAAGATTTTTATTGAATTATTTTCTTTTCTTAGATAACACATTCTTTTTAAGACACATCGTCTGAATCTTAAAGTAAAAGTGGATGTAGCCACGTACAGTTTTTAGATAGAAAATATTTTTGTTATCCAGGTAATACAGTAATAAATAAGTGATTATTTGTGATATAATTATAGCAATTAAATTAATGTCTAGATATATTTCTGTTAATAAACATTCAATATTCAAAGACAATGATCGTGTTTTGTGTTTGTTGTCTATGGTAATTTGACGTTTGTTTAACTTTGACAGCTCTGTGTAACGGGAAAATAACGTGTATTGTGTAGTGTTTACAATTCCTATTTTAAGTTTTAAATTAGTGCCTAAATGCCGGTGTAGCTATGGCCGCTACAGACTAAACACAGAATGAGACAACACAGGTCGTTTAAAATATTACTTGTAATAGCTAGGATTTCAAGTTATTTTACCTGTGAATAAACCCCAAACTAGACAGTAAGTCTTGGGGCTCGAAAATGATATTTAATAAATATAAATGAGCTGTTTGCTTTTCTACTTGGAAATTCTGTTCAATCCAATAGCAAAATCGATCACATTCAACCAACCGATACATATGTAAATAAATACCTCAACACAACTAAAACTATCAACACTTTTCAGTCCGCTACGAAAACATATTTCGCAACTATGTCTAATATGATTTCCATAATTTTATGGTAATTCGTGGCTTGTCTCGCTATTCGCCATGAACTCGGTTCCCACGTGTAACACTGTTTGTTTCGCCTATGACGTCAATGGTTCCTGTCTGGGTTTACAATAGTCTGTCTGGCTAGGAATTTCGAATGTTGAAAGAACGTTTAGGACTCTGTTGAATATTTGCAACTTGCAACCTACGGCTCAGCGCTGGAAGTTGAAAATCCATCAGCACATCAATGTTCAGTACGACATTTCAAATTTTCACAGTCGACTATGCAATATGGACATGAGTGAGGCTTAACGTGGCTGAAAATTGGGTTATTAAGTGCCATATTGGTCTATTGTTGCTGATGATTTGACTTCGATTGGATTTCGCGAATAGGGCTTGTTGGAAATTTTAATTGATCGAGTGGAGCTCTGGCAATACTTCTGAAGTCTCCAACCAATGATCAATTCGGTTCATACGAACTGAAATACTTTGCTAGACAACGAATCTTGATTTGTTTTGAAAGCGAAAGTTGATAGATACTTTATTTTTATTTGATGGTATTAAAGATACTATAAATGCTGATGACTTGTACAAAAAACTAAATTATATAGTCACCAGGAATGTAACATCAATTTAAGGCCTACAAAACTACTCGTTTCTAAGATTACAATATTGCGTAAACCGCGGTGACAGGTTGCGCGTCTGCAATCATCATAACATTCAGTTGACACTTACATAACAAGGAAAAACGTACAAAGTTACAACTTCCTAGTCCAAAGGAATTTTAACCAAAGAAATGAGAAATAACTCCTCATTTTTCACTCATAAACAAAGAGGTATCGAAAGTGCGTAATAAGTTAATTGGTTTGTCTACTCAACCCTCATTAGCATAGGTCGGTCGTTTACGTCGAGTGGTCATTTCGTCATAGTTTTACATTATACGTCCATCCACTTTAACGTGGGTTGGAGCTACGCATCAGAAGCTCTGTGTGAAAGAATGTTTATCGTCTCTTACTTCAAAATTTCTATTTTGTTTTTGAAGAGATATCCCAAAGAAGTCAGAAGCCCGAAAGTCTTAGAATCAGTCTTATCAAGGGGTATCGCGTTAGGTCAGATATTCGAAGTCTCGACCGAATACGGGTATTCTGTTGCATCGGAGCAGACTCCAACATCATTGGAAAAAGGCTAGGATAGGCTCATGAGACGATGACATCTTTTTTTTGTTTGTCTATTGAGTGTCCCACTGCTGGGCAAAGGCCTCCCCTTTCTCCATCTAAACGTCTTAATCCTGTGCGATCTCTGGTCACGTTCGCCCCGTTGACAAGATCGTCACACAAATAAAGACAACAAAATAATTGAACGTTATGGACTCTTGTTTAGTAGCAAAATTCCACAAGCTGGTATATTGTTTTACCAAATTATACCCAAAATATTTTCAGAATTAGTGAAGTCTCTAGGCAGCTTGTTAGTCAGGCCTTTATTTTATATAATGGCTGTACAAAATTGTGTTCGTGTTTTCCAGTATACGCTATGTATAAAGTGAAAGTTGTAATTAATTTGAATCCCAAAGGGATCCCTGTCATTCGCCTATCTGACGCTTGTTGTGGTTATGTTTGCAGCTTTAAATTGGTACGGAGCTCATAATTCATTTGGGTTTTATTAATTAAATATCTGCCATTCTCCTTCAGTATCAATGTACTCTTGGTTTAAATGAAAAAACTGTCTGCATAGAAACACCAAAGAAGTTCAGGACACCGCATTCAATCTTTGTTCGCTTTTATTAGTCTCTTCAGTCAGATATCTTTCTCCGACATTCTTCTGTCTTTAAAATCAAAGTATTCAGACCAATTTTCTAAACTTCCACATTCTTAGTTTTTTGCTACACTGACAATAAACGTTCGTGCACAATATGTCGGGCCGCGCAAAATGCTTACTTAGCACATTAGTGACGGCTGTGCCCCAGCATAGTGTGCGATAGTTCATATAAAATACATGCTAGCGATTTGAGCATATTTTTGCGCTGCGGCCCGACCCGCTGCTGCCCGACATAATGTGCGCGTACCTTAAAAGTACTCCTCTTGCTAATTTGTCTTGTTCTCAAATATATATTTCCTCAGACTTGCAACCTGAATAAACAGGTTTTTATCCAATTCCTGATCACAGAAATATAGAACAATCACAACAATTGACAATGCTGAGAAGTGAACTGTCCTTCACGGGTCGTTTACACCCAATGTTGTATGATCTGTATGTATGTGTGTGTGTATGATCGTTGTATTGACGTATTTGATAACAACTACACACCCACTTACATACAAACGCGGTTATTTACTTTGACCGTTGTTAAAAGAAGTGATAAAACATTTAAGAACTGTAGCTAGAAAAGGTATCGTTTCTGTAAAAGGCAATTGTTTCTTGCCGGATCTTCTTTATAGGCAACGATGCATCGATGGGTCCATGATTATCTCGCTATGCATTCACAGTGTCACAGTTAATAAATGAGCCATTTAAACCATCATAATGTGTTGTGCAGCTATTCCACCTTTTCTTTTGGAAAGATTTCTCTACCACATTGTTAACTTTAAATCAAGTTAGATGCAAACCGCGCGTGGTAATGGTAATTGTATCCGCCTCTCGTTTATGAACTGACTAGTTTGCGTGCGCAAGAGTCGCCCAACTGCTATCGATTGATTGATGGTGAGTGCGTCTCAACAATTACTGAAGAATTTATTGCTGGCTACAATTTACGAATTCAGGAGTGTGACAGTTGTTCGAATAACTTGAATGTGGTTATTAGTAAACTTTGTCTAATTACTTCTAAATGGTTGTCTGAGTAACAAAACATCTTTGGAATATGATAACTTCTCCAATCGTGATACAAAATGCCTGAATGAACCGTTCAAATAATATAATGATTGTAAGTTTATTGCAATTGAGACGTTTAATATTGAATTTATTAACGCCAATGTGCTATAAATATGGCCATAAATATTTTATAGCTGACTATAACGTTTAGATTCAAATTATAATAGTTTCATTGTAATAATTCACTCTTAACTCTTACACAACAACGACGAATTTCCTGTAAATTTCTAAAAGACTGAAACTTCGCGTGCAGATTCTTCATTAGTCTCAGTTGACTTCGTCTCCAGTCGTTCATCTTCGGCAGAAATTATCCGATGATCGATACAGCGAAATCGACTTGCAATAATTGACCATTTAGTGGGTCCTAACATCTACGTAACCAAACCAGAGGGGGGATAAGGAGGGAGTAGAAATGATATCATAATACTTATCTTTCGACGCAGTCACAAGAACAATAGCATGCAGTGTCTTGAAGGTTATCAACCTGTCACTATTACTGCATTGTTTTATTCTGAACAATCCTATGCCTTCGAAAAGTAGGTACTCGAAACACCTACTGTTGTCTTTGTCAGTTTTGCCAGCAAAGGCATAGAATTACCCATTAATTCTATCCATTAGAAGTCTAAGTGCTGTATAATAGACTAATTATGTTCCCAGACCATATTAATCAGTGATTTGCATGTGCAAATATGATTTGTATGTAGACAGTGTGACGGCTTGACTAGCAGGTTGATAGGAGAAAGTTTGGATTGATTAAATTAGTGACACATTTTGATGCGTGTTAGGTATGCTAGATACCAGTGGCGAAGGTTCCATACGACTCGATTCCTACCGGCTTCCCTTTGAAAAATGGCACAGTCAGTATTCTATTGACAAAATAATATAATCACATTAAAGATATGTACTCCGGCTTACCTCTTACAAAATTGACCTTTCGCTACTGCTAAATACAGATTCTATGCTACGAGCTCATACACTAGTTCTGATTAAATCCTTTGAAAGTACATAACGGAGTACAATTTGTAAATCTGTACGGTATCGTAACATTTCAAGTACCTACTCTCAACAAAGTAGTCGTATTTTAGCTTTCCCGAAAAGTGACTACAACAATTTACGTTGAGGTAATTTTTCAGTTCTCGAGGAAGATTTCAGAACAGTAATTTTCGAGTACTCTTGACATAAATCTAATCTAAACTTGAACTTTGCCGAATAAACCAAAAATCTTGTATTCATATTACTTCTATTATTTCTTGTATCAAAATTTTGCCAGTAGAGGAACTCGTGGCTAAATAATAACGGCCGCTCGGGTCGATCTTTAGGTTAAGCCGTGCTTGCCTAGGTTGGTCTGTGGATGAGTGACCACCCATTACATACCGAGTTTCCTCCGTGCCTCGGAAAGCACGCTAAGCCGTTGGTCCCGGGTGTCATTTGTAGATCTTTGACAGTCGATAGGTAGTCAGTGGCCCAAAAAGTCTGACAACCAGCCATACCAAGGGGTATCGTATTACCCAGTACTAACTAGGTTGTGGAGGTCAGATAGGCAGTCGGTCCATGTAAAATACTGGTATTCAGCTGCATCCGGTTAGGCTGGAAGCCGACCCCAACATAGTTGGGAAAAGGCTTGGCAGATTATGATCAAAAACTTTTGCCAGGAAATTCTAGGTGAACGATCTTTACATGACTTCATAGACTCCATTTTTCTAGATAGGCCTGTTTTACACTAGATTTGATCAGTATAAGAAGTAATAACTATTCAGGTACTAGTTTAGCACAAATTCTAGTAGAAAATGTTGGTCGGCAGTCAGATAAGGCCAGTTATCTAGCTCGATGTCGCCCGGACTGGTTCAGAACCGGACCACATTTGCTTGTGTTATTGCAAGGTTCACTAAATGTTTGAAATTTGAATAATACACGTATATTGTGTCCGTTTTAAACAGGGAAGGATTAGCAGAGAGACGAAGGTATTTTTATATTGTGGCAGATTCGAAACTGCTGTGATTTTTACCTGATGACGGCAAAACCAAAAGGGGTATTCCTCAAAGCGCAACTATTTTTAAGCGCAACTAAATTATTCCTCTAAGCGCAACCATTGATTGCGTTCACAAGTCAAATTAAAAATATTGTATGTTTATTCCTCAAAGCGCCAACCATGATGAAAGATAGAGAGGGGTATGATGGATTCATTATTTTTTTTTTTTTCAATCGTGGTTGCGCTTTGAGGAATAAAGATATAATAGAATAGAATAAAATACATTTATTTCAGACGTAGTCCATATACTGTCAGTAACACAAAAAAACTTAATAATAACCTAATAACCATAATAACCTAATATTTATAATTTGAATTTGTGAGCGCAACTAATGGTTGCGCTTCGAGCAATAATTTAGTTGCGCTTAAAAATAGTTGCGCTTTGAGGAATACCCCAGCCAAAAGGGTTATGATTTAAGCAGTCCATTTAATTTTATTCTATCCACTCAAACAGTGTCCAACCAAGGTTGCCTGAAAGAAATCGCAGATTATTTTATGGCCTATTTTTGAGTACCATTTTTGCCCTATAATTTGTTTCCATTCAACATTGTTAGACTACCTATTTTTCTAAAGAGTAACAGTTGAAAAGACCGGTTCGGGTTGGTCTTTTTCAACCTTTCTGTTCACGTTTCATAAATGCCCATGTAGGTTTATGTGAAATAATATTTTTTATTTTACTTACTTATTCATTTACAGACGTACATAAACTCACGCCTTTTTCCCATGGGGGTAGGCAGAAACCACAGAACGCCACCTACTACGTTCCTTACATACTCCTTTTGCCTCGTCGATGTTCATACATCTGGTCATACACGCATGCCGGTTGCGAATACTACTCACCTATTAATCTTTATTCGTTAATTCAACGACAGATAAAGCACAGCCTAAATAAAAATAAAACCACTTGAGTCTAGAAGCGGCTTATTCGTCAACTAACGACTGTGAAACTCGCGCGTGTGCGCGAGTTGACAACTTCAGATTTTACCTATTTCTTTGTCGTCAACTCGCTCGCACATTATAAAGTACAGTCACTCACTATAAATAAATAACTATTGCCTTTGCTGGCTGATTCGGTTAAGTACTGACTATATACTTAGATTTCGGGATACGGAGAGGGGGATGCGGCCGACGACGCATGATACCCAAGCTTTATTACTTTTGATCTTCTCATGTTACCTCCGTGTTTTATTTTAAAGTCAAGTTGTATAAAATGTCTTATACATTTAAAGTGGCCACCTATATTAAATACATTTAAAAGAAGGTTTTGAAGCTGACTGTACATCTGACGTATTTAACGCCAGATTTTCAAGGTCGAGCGAGTTGATGACAAAAAAAATAGGTAAAATCGTAAGGTGCCAACTCGCGCGCATTCGCGAGTTTCACGCTCACCAGTTGACGAATAAGTCCTAGAAGCATGGAATTATGCACAAGATTTCCAAATAAAAATGAAATTGAGCACAAAGGAAGGATTAAAATAAATCCCCTGGGAAACGGAAATTCGTCATTTTTGTCGATGGGAAATTCCATCGGGCATGGCTTCTGTTAAAATTTGCTCTGTTTACTTAGTATACCGATCTAATACAACCACCCTTTAAAGAATGTACTGGATTAGAATTTGTACGTATAATCATAATATTTAAGCTTTACCAACAGTAGAAAGTAATTAACGATACCCAACAAATTCCGATAATTAACACCGTAACGCGAATTAACGCTTTATAGAGATATTACATAACGTTTTCCCTCTGTTCCCAGATTAGTTGCGAATAAACACATGCCGTAAGAGGAATTGTAACAAACACATATGGGAAAGTTTCCATTGTTTACGTAAGCTTGGTTACATAGGGATTCACTGGAACAACTATATACCTAGATATAGTAATTTAGATTAGTTTCATGGAAATTAGTTTCATCTTTTGAACGCCATAGTCACATAAAGGGTGTAACAAGACCCTTAACGAAGCCGAAAAGCACTTGTTCTCCTCGTCATAGCGATATTTTTTTTTGTTCTAACCCATACCTAGGAACCTTCTAGTTACGGAGATATTGGGGGTCAAAGTTCCAACTTTTTCACAAGTTTTTTTTTACTGTAAGATTTTTACTTTCCACGACCTCCGTACTATTCAATCCATCCATCATCACAATGCTTTGAGTGCGTTACATGGAGTCCCACCGTAAAACGTGATTTTTCACCCCAAAAAAAATCGTTTCACAGCAATAATTTTTTCGTAAAGTTACTTAGTCTGATGTACATAATGCTTGGTGGACGGCTTCGTGAAGGGTCGGTTTAGACCCTGTATACGTGACAAGCAAGCGCTTGCCCTGTACGCAAATATGTAACAAAATGGTAGGTGAAAGCCGGCTCAAGGTCAAAATGGTCAAGGTCAACTTTACCACCAAAGTCTACTGTACTGATAATAATGCTTTAAATACATCTTCATTCCTAGAATTGATACCGGAATGCAAAAACAGGTACTTAGATAGCAATATCATGAAAGCGAACAACATTTCATACGAAGTGATTTACGCGGCTGGAGTCAAACAAAACTAATAGCTGGCTGTGAGCCATTTTCTGATAACTTACTTGAAAAATAAAGCTCTATTTACGATGTAACAAATAACCGAAAATTAAGCATTAATAAATGGAAACCTGACACATTTTACACTATAAATACTTAAGTTTTCATAATCCTAAGCTGAAAGCGAGTAATTTCAGTTTAATTTATTCAGCATTGTCTAAACATTAAAAGTCACGTTTTCAACACTTTGCTGAACATAGATTTATATTGAAGCATTAATTTGACGTTCATGTTTGAATATTAACACCGACTAACATAATTATAGGCGTCGTATAATACGTAAGCTTAAGCGATTCGCTAATTTGCACTTAAAGTAATTAAGAAGTGAGTCCATTAGTGAAATTCTGAGAGCTTAATGACAATAATTTAGTTGGTATAGTATTTAAAACAATATTTTGCGATGTTTACTCGAAATTATAAGTTATTCTGTGCATTTAACTGCACACATTAATGAGAGTAGACAGACCTAGTCATCAACAAAGTAATTATTGAATTACGGTTTAGGTCGAACTGCTAATTACCACTGAATGCGTTAGCTTAATGATTCGTATGAACAAATTACCCATTACTATTGTTATTTGTGATGGAGTATACTGGACCTATTATACTGCGCTTGCGATTTAGTTTCTAGACAAGTAAACACTTAAGTTTTTGGAAAAACCACTTTAAAAGGTTTATTCCCGGTCGGCCCCACCTCGTCGTGTCGTGGGAAAAAAAAGTTTCGTTCCTCCCCAGTGGTGACAATTGGAACTTTTTATTTCCGTTCCGCCATAGACCGAGAGTCAAAATGCAGTAATGGGGATTTCACGGGTTGTTAAAATGTTTTAATTACGACTTTCTGACCAAGAGTGAACAATGTTTTTGATAAAAAATAATTTAAAAAGACTGATGCAATTAGTACAGTATTTGTGAATCACAGGTAATCAACGAATTTACAATAATTCTCTCAAAATTATGAATCTCAGATTTATTTAATTTAATTAATTAATTTTTTACAGTTTTAAGGTGTGTATCACAGATAATCAACGAATTACAAATATTTAAGTATAAGTTAGTAGTAAAATACTGAAATAATCAAAATATGTTTTATTTATAAGTAACAAATTTAATTGAAAAAAAATATTGTGCACTATACCCGAATATTATGAAATAACACCACGCAAGGATAGAGAATTATATGAATTTAACAAGCGTTACGCGTTAGATTGCGATATGTTTTTGGTTGCTATGGAAACATTAGAGAAACAACGATGTGGGGGATAATTGTTTATACATAAATATTTTTTTTATTAAATTCATATAATTCTCTATCCTTGCGTGATCCACCATGATAACGCATAACCATGGTGCTTGCAACAGCGCCAAAATATCGGGAACTCAAAACAATCAGTAAACATGGTAAATATCCCGTTCTTAATGATAATGTAAGTGACCATGACAGTTTAAAAAAAAAAGAATTAACCTGTTTAAATAGTGCCCAATGCCCATCATCCATCCATCCCGTCACTGTAAATTAGGCTATTTAGTTCGAGATTTTGTAGCGTACTAGAGAGCTTTATCAAGTTATGAGGGATTGTATTGCTACAGCAAATAGCTATGAACAGTGAATAAAGTAGAGGGGTGTTCTTAGCTCAAGAAAGACACGAACGAAATTACCTTTACCTTTCTGCGTCGTCCACAGTAGCCTGTATTTAGTCAAAAGCGTTTGTATAAAGTAGCTTGTTGTACTTGCAGAACAAGTGGTGGTCAGGCGTCGGGCCGGGCTGCTGCACCGCGCCCGCCGTGCCGAGTCGCGCGTGCGATGCGGAGCGGTCCCCGCCGCCCGCGCCTCCTCCCGCTCCGCCTGTGCTTTGCGCCAGACCCTGCTGTCGCGACGCCACGTTAGTATACGGAATTTTATTTTATATAGTAGTATCAGCAGTAAGTTAGTTACCGCTAAACCGCCTCCCGCTCTAGCTGTACTTTCGCTCCAGACAAACCTTTCTGTCAACTGCAGAGGCGCTGCGGCGGAGCTACATCAGTGTCCACTACAAGCCTTATTTTTTAAAGTAGTTGGTATCAGCAGTTAGTTACCCCTGGAACAACCTCCCGCTCCGCCTGTTCTTTGCACCTAACCCTTCTGTTACATTTTCCTGCGGTACGACGGCTGCGCCACCTCAGTGTTTTATACAAGCCTTATTTTCTGTCGCGTAGGAGTCATTTCGCGCTCCGCTTATAAATTTGACCAAACCCTGTAGTCGCGTCGCCACATCAATATAGGTACATAGGAGCTTTAATTTCCTGATAGCTAAATTATCTGAGCTCTTTAGTAGTTTTATATGAATCTAAGGAAAACAGCACAACAATCAGTGCCTTATTATTATTACTGAAAGATCATTTAGGCCCGACGCCATTTTTAATTTGGGTAAATAACGGTTAGTGTCCAACAATAAATGATGCTTAAATACGAATGGTCATTATGTTAATGATGTACTTACATACACAGCTAAAGGGCACTAATTACAATTTCGTTTGAAATACAAATAACGACCACACATTATAATACTATTCTCCGAATGACCAAAGGATCAAAGCTTGGGAAATTATTGTAATCGCAAAAAAGAATGGGAAGGATTTCCAATTCAAAAAACTTTATTATTCAGACTTGGTGTGGCTAGTTTTACAATGCGAATGCCGGGGAACTTTCTACACTCGGTAATTTTGTGCCTATGAGCAGTCTTTTTTTTTTTTAATACGGCTTTTAACTTAGGCTAGGAATAGCCAAATGGGTACGCTAGCGAATCATTTGTCACAAACCGAACGCGAAATCAAACTAGCAAGTAATTGCTTGCTTTAATATTTTGAGAGAAACTGCAGATGCAGTTGCCAGTAGAATTACGTCAAGGTAATATTGACGAAATTCTTTTCTATTGTATCCACTAACTGGGATTGCGCCTGCAAAAGTCCGTAGGACCATAGCCAGCCGCACCGAGAGGACAAAGCTACAAGCCGATTCACGCCACCCAATGCACAATTACGTTCCAGTACCCCAGAGGCTGAAAAGCCGTAAAAGCTTTTTTGGGTGCGTTAGGCCAGCTAGTCCTGCTAATAGTAATGCCTCCACAGCGAGGCATCTCTGGCGAGAGCTGCTTAAGCCCCCCTGACGGCTTCATCGAGCCGTCTGAAAACCTTCTATCTGGGCATGCTTTGCCGTGGCCGACTTGGTAATATCTGAATAGACTCCGAACGCAAGTCGGCCTTAGCAAAGATAATCACTTCAGATGGGGGTTCATGGACGGCTCAGATCTCAAATGTGTATGCGGCGTGTCTCCACAGACAATGGCCCATCTTACATCTTGCGCTGCATGCCCTAACACCAGCGCATTTGACGATCTTATGACTGCATCAGCGAGCAGAGTTTGCGTAGCTGAATTTTGGGCCAAACATATCTAATAAAAATTTGCCATCGACACGCTAAGAAGAAGGTAATTTTGCTCGCTATTTTGCAGTCATTCTTGAAAGTTCATAGAAAACTGTTTTGGCTAACACAACGCTAGTTTACTTTCAATAGACTGGAACTACGGCACTATGTCGCTGTTAGAAAACAACTAAACAATTCATAGCATAAACATCTAATTTAAAAACAAGCAAACATTTTCATACAATCTTTGCGTTCCCACCGCGCGCGTACGCTGCGCCGGCACAGGTTACTGGAACCCTTATTATTGAATGAGGCACACAATACAGAGAATTTGGGTGTCGAGTCCCCTCGCTACCTGGACCCCCCGCTACCCTCAGCTACCCTCGTCGGCGTCGTCCAAACGTCCCTTCGCATCATTCGGGCCCCCAACCCCTACGATGCGCGCACGCATACTTCCGCGACGCACAAATTTAAAACGAATTTTAAAACTAGCGTTTTTACTGGACTGGTTATGATATTAGTGAAGTTTTGTACAGTGTAATATAGTGAAAGTGTAGATATTTTAGTTATAATGGATCTGTCGATACGTAGAGTGAAATTTGAGTGTGACGACGATGGTTACGAGAATTTTGGTCATGCAGAGAAGTAAGTTTTATAATCTGATTGTGACATTTCTTATATGCTTAGCTTATCCTAATTATAGTGATTTATAACAAGAGATACCTATCCCTTGCAGTGTAGTGCATCGATTTTATCATTTTATCGTTAAATCGCAGTTTTTATACGTTAATTACAATATCGAGTATGTTAATTACGTCCCCGTTTCACTTAACATAACTGAATACTAAATAACTTGTTAATTACGATATTTTCTGTATGCAAAAACAAATATTGCACACGCAGGTAGCTTATGAAAAATGTTCAATTCTTTAAACAGAATCTGTACTTTGTAATATTAATCCCGTTAGGTGTTAATTGTTTTCAACAGTTCTCACTATTTCGGCTCCACTACAAGAAATGAAGACAAAAGATTCGGAAATCTTTTGTCTTTTTCCTTGTAGTGGAGCTACAGATAATATTTTAAAGCAGAATATTGTTTTACAAAAGCTAAAAGGTTCTCGAAATTTAATACAAATTCTCTTTATCTGTAAACTGTACTTTCTCTCTCGCAAAAAGTGTTTCACTTGACTTGCATCGGTGTTCGTAAATAATAATAAAACTCGTCCCTTACTTTGAACGATATTTCCAA